>CP114864.1:10000000-10437183 GCA_029959215.1 Tricholoma bakamatsutake
GATGAAGACATTAGTGTGTTTGCAGGTCTTCTGGCTGGTGCTTTTCCTTTCCTTGGTCTGGCCACTCGACCCACATCTTCTGTGTCACACTGAACTTTGCCCTTACCACAATAGTAGCAATCTTTTTTGCTGTTCACCTGCTCATAGCATTCATGGCCAAGGTGCATGCATTGTGAGCATGGGTTACTTCATCGACTGCCACAGTGTGGTACTCCTTGACCCTTTCTGACTTGGTCCTTTTTCTGCTTCCTCACAGCATCAACATCAGCATTGGTCTTTGTGCCTTTCTCCTTGTCATTGTCCAATCCCCAGTTCAAGCTTTTGCTTGAAGTGGGTAGCAATCCTTCTTTGAGATGTGGGTGAGGCTTCAGTAGTTGATGCATGACTGGAGCATGCCATCCTTTTTCTTGACAAAGAGTATAGGAGTGCCATGAGGGGATTTTAAAGGTTAGATAAAGTTGTAATGAACATTTTCTTCAATGAATACTCACAAGGTTTTAAGTTTGGATAGGGAGAGGAAGTACATGGGCCCAGAGGCAGAGGTGCATTATCTTCTGGTTCTATCTTTGGGTTGTAAGGGAAATGTGGGAGTAGGGTGTCTGCCTTCTGTTTGTTGAAGACATTGGTGAATTCATGGTACTCTTCAGGGATATCTGAAAGATCCACCAGATCTCTAGTGACAACCGAGGATTTGGCTGTGAGGCCTTCCAGGAGAAATATCAAGCAATAGTTTCAGGAAGTTTGCTGGCATGCATGTAAGTGGCAGCATTGATAAAGGAGATTTCAGGAGGTAAATGGGTTTCTGTTGGAAGGTTTGGAGGTGATTTGGAAGTCAAGGAGTCAGAAGATGTCAGGGGTGCTGGACTTCTGTGTTCTGCAGAACAGAAAGTTATTGGGGCAGAAGACCAGTCAATCAATGAATTGTATTGCTTCAGCCAGTTATCACCAAGGACTGCAGAACAGGAAGAGTCAAGCAGAGTTACAAAAAATGTCAGATTGAACACTTCAACAGATGGAAAAGTGACTGGAAGTCTTGTGACTTGGGTAATGGTGGAGTTGCAAGTTCCATCAAATAATCAGAGTCTGATCGGCGGAATGGTTTCCATACTGAAACAATTTTCCAGTACAAAGGAGGTGTCAAGGAAACAGTAGGATGAGCCAGAATCGATAAGGGTTTGGGTTTGTACAAAGTTGTCAAAGACAGATAAGAGGATGGTAAAGGATTCAGGATCAGAAAAAGTGGATGTATTGAGACAGACATACGCAGCCAGCTGGGAAAAGCCAATGCAACCCTCAGCCCCATTGGCATATTCCTAAGGGTTGCAGACTATTTTTTTGAGTCCACAGAATCCAGCTTGGATTCACTGACTGCAGCAGTGTAGGCTTTCATGGCCTTGGACTTGCCACAATTCCCAGCTAAATGTGCCTCTTCACTGCAATATGCAATGGAGGCAAAGACCTTTCTTCATCCAGCATTCTCATTCTTCCCTGGTTAATTTACCATTCTTCCCCAGCTTGTCAGAGATAAAGTCCTTCAGTTTGTTGCTCTTGGATCCAGAGGAGCTTCTGGTCGAGGGTTGATTAGTGTGATTAGAGTTAGACAAGTGCTGAGGTTTGGACTGATTACTGGAGTTGGAGTTGGAATTAGAATTGTAGTTTAGAGAACCTTTAGAGTCCTTCTTTCTGTAATTTCTGTAATTTCTGGGAGTCTTGGCATCAAGATGAATCTCTTCTTCCTGCATCCAGTATATATTGTCAGCATCTTGGGCCTTGAGGTGCAATGCTGCTAGAGTGTTGGGTTTTCCCCCTTGCAATACTTCTATCTGGAGGCAGAGCAGAAGAAGTACCAGTCATGAAGAGCAGCTTTGTTCCAGTTGACCCAGAAAGCAAGTTCCCAAAAGTCAACATTATACTTGACTATATGGCCCCCATTCTTCATTGTAAGTTTGGGAAGAGCCTTTTCAGTGTCCCCCAAAGGTTCATGAGGGCCAAAGTTGCTCTCTAGCTCCCTGAAGAATACCTCATAGTTCCACATCCAGTAGGCAGAATCCATTGGGTTGTTGAGGCCAGGTTTGAACCAGCTAAGTGCTGATCCCTTGAGGTAGGAAATGATAAATAAGATTTCCCTTTTGTCAGAGGCAAAGACATGAGGGTGATCTTAAAAATGGAGGTTACAAGTGACTAGGAAGTCCCAAAGTTTTTGGGGGTTGGAATTATCAAAAGTGTCAGGTGTCCAAACTTTAATCTTTTCAGGCTTGGGAGCTTGGTTCTGGCAGAGAGTGTGGAGACTGTCAGGCAGGTCAAAAAGAGCATCGAGGAATCTGCTCTCTGGGTCTGGGTTTCCACCTATAGCAGGCTGATCTCTAGAGTCATCAGGATTGGGGTCATTCCCAGGGCCATCAGGACCATCAGGGTCTAGGAAGGTCTGTCCTCTTCACCTGCAGCTTCCTTGTCGGGTGGATTAGGTTGCCTGTCATCCCCTATGTAGTTGAGTGGAGTCAGAATCTGAGGGGTTTCCAAAAGCAGATTTGTAGACATGACATTGGTGCTAGCAGATGGTGCACCAGAGCTGACTTGTCTGACATGTTCTAGCAGATTGTTGAATCCTTACATTGGCTGATGTACTGTGCATAGCACTGAATTGTCAAGACCTGTTTCACCCGATCAGATTCCCAATGATCCCCAACTCCTTTCTAATTCTTTTCCAATCTTCTCCACTTGCATTCCAGCCACAGCATCTTTTAGTCATCAGAGAAGTCATCATGTGCCTTAGTAATCATTTGCTTACTCACTTTATTCCTAATACAGTCTTATGGTCATGGACACTTTACCAAGACCCATCAGGAAACTATTTTCCATTATTCTTCCAGCCTTCATTATTCAAACACCTATAGTTTAGCCTTGTACCTCAGTTTGCAAATTATATTCATCTATACATTGTAATTTGCTTGTGTTTAATCACCTCCAGTCAATAATCAATCCTTAACTCATCCTTATTCAACCTTGACCTAATCTCAACTTAATCACTTAATCACATCACTCCTCTTGACCTCAAAGTCAATACCAAACCTCTGCTTAATCTACCCTAGCCCTCCATCCGGAAACCCTTTGGAAATCTGAACTTCCTCTGCCCTGAAATTGGACAACTGATGAGGAGAAGGGTGCAACTTATTACAAGTTGAAGCCAAGTCCTCTCTGGCCCCTTTTCACCTGGCCTGCTACAGCCCAGTGGATTCTGCCCAGAACCCCAGAACCCTCCAACCACTGATGACTGGGTCTGACCAGAAGTCCAGTGTTTTTTCCTGACCAAGTCCCAACCTTGGTAGTAGTGATCTTGATTCTGACAACCTTGTATATCTCTGTCATTTGCAGAATGCATGCCCCTGGATGCCATATGACACTCCCATCATTATCCAGTGATCCAAACTTCTCCAACAGAGATGGTGTTGATACAATATACTTCAGCACAGATGTTGCCACTGTCCATGGGTTTTGCAGATCAGAAATGAAGCTGTACCCAGCATTTTGATTTTGGGGGTCATCTTAAATTTCCTGGTCTTCCAATAGCTTGAACTGTACCCAGAAAAAATTATCAATCCTGGCTTCAATGTCATCCATCAGCTCATCAGGGCACATCTTCATGTCTTGGACATATATGTGAGTACCATCTACCATAACACTCTGACCATCATTTGTAGGGGAGTTGAACAGCAGTTATGGGTCGAGATAGTGAGCAGGTATTGAGTGGTTTTTATTAGACCAGGTGAGAATCAATGAAAAGTCCTGTGGCACCCAAGTCCAGGAGAGCAGAGACACTGAGTACTTGCCCTGTATATGTAGTCTGCAGCTCGATTTTCAATTCTAATGATTGTTGGGAGGGTGTGGACACCACAACGTACTTGCATGGTAGCTTGCACTCTCACCATTTTAATCTGGGTAGAGGAGGAGCAGGAGCAGGAGGTGTGGGTGTGGCTTCCATTGAGCTGAGGGATTCAGAAAAAGGATTGGTCATGGAGTGAAGTTGTTCCTCTGGTGGGTCAACCCGCAGGGCATTGAAGTGGTTACTGGTGGGTAGTGAGGGTGGACAGTTGGAGGAATTGGGGATATGTGTGGTATTGATGGCATGGAGTGTAGTGTTAAAAGCCACATTCATGAGTCAGTTCTCATGGCAGAGAGGAGCAGCTTCATACCAAGCATCAATATTGTCATCAGCTCAGTGCCCCTTTGACCTCTGTGCAATCTGATCCTGAACCTCTCAATTGAGACCATGATGAAATTTAACCACCACTGGTAGCCCACTCCCATATCCTGCCATATCCACTAAGTCCATAAACTGGTCAATATAGTCGTCCACAGACCAGTGTGCTTGGTAATACAAGGACAACTTGAGGCACATTGCAGCTCATGGGTCTTCATGAAGAGGGCAGAAGTGTCATACAAACCCCTCTTGAAAGTCACCCCAAGAGGAGAAAGGGAGAAAACTGAGTTTCTGGGCTTGGCGCAAAATATGGTCAACATAGAGGTAGGCACACTGAGGCTTCATGTATGTGAAGGCCCAATGAAGTTCATTCCTCAACTCCTGTGATCCTAGACAACACTGCAAAAAATTGAGAGCGCACATTATTAAAGTTGGCAGGGGATCTGTGCCAGTGGTATTAGGTAGAGCATTGATGCTGGAAGTGGTTGGGGGTTGAAATAAATGGGATATTAGGTGGGGAACTAAGCTGTAGGGTATTAACGAGGCTTTCGATACATGATTTCAGTGATTCAATTTGCATGCGCAATCCAATAACAGTGCCTTCGAGTGCTTCAACATGTTTTTGGGCATCCATGGTGCATGGTGGTGCATCAAGTGAGATAAGTATGCACTTAAGGCAGGGGTGTTGATTGCATTGAGCAGAGATAAGCATGCACTTAAGGTGGGGGTGTCAATTGCATCCTGGGTGATGTCCTGTATGCATAGGAGATGTTATATCCACAGTGCACTTCGATTTCAGGCCTAGGGAGAGAGTTTTCTACTGTAAGGACAACCTCAAGCCTCACTTAGTAATGAGCTAACAGAGGGGAATCCAAAGTTAACATTATAATACATAATACAAACACTTCAGGCACACCTAACAGAGGGGAATCCAAAAAGAAAACTCTAAGGACCCATCTGTCAATGCCCAGTATATGTGATAGACCCAAAAATCAATTGATAGGCTAAAAATAGAAAAAAGGTGGAAATCCTAGAAAACAACAATTATTCTCCAGTGGTGTGACTGCAGACACGAGATATCCGAGGCATGAAGAAATGAAGTGGCTACAATCTGCCTCTGGGAGACTACCAGCATCACTAACATTATTGAATCCCACAAGCCCTCTTTCCCCCCACGGGGTTAGGCAGACCAGATTGAAAAGGGAGATGAAATGAAATTCAACAAATTACCATACATTGCAGTGTAGAACTACAGTACGTATATGTCCTGGAGTTTAGCTAGAGTGTTCCTTAATGCACGCCTATCACCCTCTTGTCTGATTCTCAAGTCATTAAACACCCTACCCTCCCATAACTCGTGGTTGAAGTTTGCTGTAGGATAGAACACCTCCCTATCTTGACCACCCCAACCGAAATCAATCAACCTCATGGAATCTTCTTCGCAAAGGATATTCGCGGCCCGCAAGTCACCGTGGGCAAGGCCTTCCATATGAAAGCAGTCCATGAGGCGCTGGAGCTCTTCTGTCCAACGGTCTCGGTGAGCAAGAAGTAGGGTCAAGTTAGTGATTGGTCTTCCAAACTCGATATATTCCATCGCGACAGCATACCAGCCACCGGGAAGTCGTTCAAAAGCAAAAATCCGTGGCGCATGGCCTGATTTGGCACAAAAATCATGCAGCTCGATCAAGTACCGTTGAACAAACTTGATGAGGACGAGTTGCTTGTTTGGCATCTCTGCGACATACAAAAAGCGGTTGGGTTGTCTGTCGGAAAGAAGCATCGAATCTCAAAATTGAAATCGTCATCAGATGAGGGTGGGTATTTGCGTAATTTAGAGACTGCCGGAAAACGACGCGCATGACTTGGAATCGGCCCAGGAGGGAGATTGTCCAGGAGTTTCTCGATGTCTTGGAGAATGTGAGCTTGAGTACTGATGCTGCAGTAAAGGCGAAATAAAGGGATTTGCGGTCGCGCCCATCAGAAGCCGCCCGGAGACACGAGAATGTTGGTGTCAGCGTAACAAGCTTGAAGCGATGGTTGATCGAGACGATAGCATAGAACGCCAATTCAAATCCTAAGAATTCAGATCGTCAAAGAACAATGAAATTTAACTCACCAACAATGGTTAGACCGACACATGGCACCCTCCATCCTAGATAGAGTTGCCGATGGGCTTCAGTCGAATTCATCATCACATTCAGACGCGCGATGTAGCATGCGAGTTCTACCTGGGGAATTGCACTGATCCCTGTAATCCTGTTTTTAAACTGTACAACCATCGTCCCTGCACCATAGTCGCAAGATTATGGCCATCGCTTCTCACGGAACCAATGGCAGCTGCGTAAAGCGGAGGGATCTGGATACCTCTACGTGCCGAGAAAATGCGAGTGAGGCAGGGTAAAGCTGCTTCCCTCCGGTCATCTTCATGCTTATAGTATTGGTTCATCTTGCTTGCGAGCTCATCCACCTCGGTCTGCAACTTCACAACGTCAATATCAGCCAGCCCGGGAACACCTTGACGACCGTTCATGATGTCAAGGAAGTGTCCAAAACCTTCGTAAAGAAGAGCTACGGATGGAATATCGGGATCCGGTTCTGGACGATCATCGAAGATCTTCTCAGACGGCTCCTGCTGAAGAGGCTCGAAGACCTCTAGTTTTGCAGTAGTCGACAGCGCAATCGTGACAGTTTTGGCACGTTTGAGACGATCAAAAATGCCTTCTGCTGGTTCGGAAAGCGCGCGTTTCTGGTGAATGGCTACAGATTGGATGGAGAAGATGAAGGACGATAACGATCCAGGAAGGAAGAGTTCGGAGAAGGGAAAAGGGGGGGAGGGGGATGAAGAGAGATGAGACGAGAACGTGCGGGAAGAGGCAGAATGAGAGAGCAAGGCAAACGGACGGCAGCCCGTGAAAGCCATGGAATGCATGAACAATCGAGAAAGATTTTCGGACAGAATCTTATCAGCAACGCTCAACCGCGGAGATTCGCTATCATCACCGGTAGCAGGGATCTTCACAATTATGTGGAGGTGCGTGGCGGGAGGTTGATCCGACCAATAGTTCAAGATGGACATCCATGTCAACTTTTCGTTGCCTCCATCAATCTCCTCGAGTCTTAGGTGGCTAATAGAAGTAAGTTTCGAGATCAATGTTGACCTGTTAGGGTGCGGGGAGTAAACCAATGTCACTTCACATCGCGACTCATCAATGGCGCTCACCTTCCACAATTCCGACGTGAGAGGACCAACATCCTTCAAGGTATCCAGTGCTCGCTCCCTTTTTATCTCTTTCTTCAAGGCTCCAACCATTCAATTGCGCTCCACGGTAACTGGAAAGACGATATATTCGTCTTCGATAAGACAATTAAGCCAGAGAGTGTCATCCCGGCTCGGGACTGGGGTATCAAGCATAGTGGTTGGTGCCGAAACAAAAGTGGGGACGGGTGGACGTGCTACATACGTTTTTTTGTAGATGGAATAGCCCGCGGAGAAGAGGACTCGGAGGCCGTTGGTTCAGATGTGCCCTGGAGGCTCACTGCGCATGGTTGGCACGGCTGAGATCGGCAACCGGCGGAGTTGGAAAAAAAATCAACGTCGCTATCACTAACGCTGCTCACCTCCACCATGAGCGCCGAACAATTCCGTGACGTCGGCAGCCGTAAAACGAGCTAAACAATGTTTGTTAATCTTTTTTTTCCTCCTACGTTGGAAATTGGAATAGATCCCAGGCCCCAGGGAGAACATATATTAACGAGGTCGCACACAAAGAAGATGTCATCGTGGGACGATGACGACGGGCGATATACGATACGAACGATGACATTTGAAACTCCGTCAGCAACAGCTTTTAAAACGGCGTTTTCAAAGCCGTCTTTGAGTCAATTTAATGCTCTTGATCGTCCCAACCCGTACAGCTATTCAAGTAGCGTGATCACCATTGTGAGCCCATATGTGTGCAGACTACAATTTATCGTCGTTTGTCGACGGATCGCACTGCGCAGCTCGTTTGATGCATGGTTGGTAAAGGTGATTGATTGCTGCGGAATTGTAAAACCGTTTCCTCACGATCATTCGCTGTAACTATAGCCATCCCTCATTGGGGCGGCGACCCTTGGATCGTTGTATTTGTTCTGCATTTTTTTTTCACGCGAAACGAATCCTCAGGCCTCAACAACTATCTTGGTCGACGTCGGATGTTTCTTTGCGCTGTCGGATTTTCATCTTTCTCACACAACCTTGTGGCGTACGAATGTTCGTTTTTTGATCTCCGGAGGACGCTGCGCCGCAAGGGTATATATGTTATTTGATATAAGCGACGTCTACCACAAGGCTTTCCCCGTGTATCAATGATTATCCTCCCACAAAACAACCGCCAGTCCCCCCGTCCCATTGTCAATATAACACAACTGAAATATAGTTCGTGATTTCGCGTATACTAGCTTTCGCACCTTTCTCAAGCTCCCATCTGTCAGGGCAAACATCCAAAATTTCTCGAGTTTTTTCCGACGCGTTCGCTAACAGCTCCATCGTTCTCTATGTCCACAACGTGAGCCTACGAAATATCGCATTTGTGAAAGAAGAAGCTTTTCATACCGGAAGATTAGAATACGGAACCGAATTTTGTAGGGAGAAAAATCAGGCGATTTCGGGACTGCTTACACATGTTTGTCTTCATGCGCACCAAGGTATTTCTTACCGTAGAAGGAGCGGTGGCTGGTGTAATAGCGTAAGCCATTATTCGAAGACGTTACGTACAGCCCCAAACAGCTATTGCGTTCAGAACTCCTCCAGGGAATGTATCAAAATCGCATGACCCTATTACGATGCTTGCAAGATTGGTTCTGAAGATAGTTAGGTGCAAGAGCAGATACGAAGCTGAGGTAGATTCCTTCCCTTCATGAAGAGTGTAGTAGCTGATTTTTAACGCAATATCAGCGCCTGAAGGAATACAATGACAAAGTAAATGAAGCGGTGAAGAACGCACTTGGGGATGATGTAAAAGAAATGTGGTACATCGACGGCTTGTTTACAGCTCCATCCAACCAAGGTCGAGGTTATGGTCGTGCTCTTCTCAATGCGGTCATCAGCCAAGTCCGTCATCCTTCCTGCCAATGTTCAATCAGCCGTCGTAATCAGACATAACAGGTGGACGACACCTTTCACGCAGCATGGTTAAAATCCTCTGATCAAGCCAATACTGCCTTCTATAACTCGCATGGTTTCATGGTCGTGACAGAAGTTATACTCGGTGACCAAAATTTAACATGGGCTGGGCCTCCCGTCGTTATAACTATAGTACGATCTAATATCGCAGATGACTCGCACGCCAGCTTCATCTCGCATTTTTCAGATGTTACGACCACCTAGGATTAATGGTGGAATAGGAGACAAGGGCCCATGATTCCGCGATTTGTCACGGAGAATCCTTCACACTGCAGAATGATGATGTGGAGTTTAAGATTGTGTCGATACATCTCTTTGATACCCTTGTAAATTCTTGGCCCTGAGGTACCTGCATAAATCTGCGAGCCGGTAGCTAGATAGATTATGACAGCTTCGCCTGGCTAAGGGCCAAATGGCAGCAGGAAGACTTGCGTACTATTAGCAGAAGAGGGGAAAAATCGAGGCGTTAATCAATTATGATAATGGAACTTCGTAAGTGTAAGTCTGGGGACTTTGTGCTAGAGGGACTGCTCTGCATGGCATGTCCGAGTTCCCTTTAAAAAAGTGAGGTTTAGCCATGGCTGTACACAGCCACAATTCCATTTGCATGGGATAAGTTGGGGATAAGTGCCAATCTGTGGGTCAATCAGTGCAAAGGTAAAGTGTTCTGCTTCCTCAAACCTCAGGCCAGGCCAAAGCTGCCACTCACGGCTTGGCTCCAGCTTGGCTTGGCCCAGGCTGTGGCTTTTGTATGTAAAAATGAATTTTCATGTACAGTACTCCAGCAGTTGATAATTTGAAGACTACATGTCATAAACATGTGTGGTAGTACTAGTATACCATATAGAACATAGCACTAATAAAGGAGAGGTAGAATAAAATAAGATCTGTGTGTCATCCCTGTTGTTCAGTCCCCTCCCTGCTGCTCAGTCCCCTCCCCACTGCTCAATCCCCTCCCCTCCATTCAATCCCCTCCCTGTTGCTCCCTGCTTTCACCTTGTGAGAAGTTGCTCATGACAGTGATTCAGGGTGCTTAGTGATGTGCAATCCCTGGCTGCTGAGCCCTAGAAGCCTGAGCCGAGCCAAGCCTTGGAGCAGGCTTGGTAGGGCTCAAGGCCCAGCTTGAAGTTTCTGAAGCCTGAGCTGAGCCCTTAAGCTGTGGCTTTGTGGCTGTGATTCAGTCTGTGCACTTGGGTGTCATTCCAACTCATTAACCACTCCATATCATCTATTGGTAGCTCCTGGTGCACAGCAGCAAGCAATAGCTTGGTGTCTGGCTTACAGAAGCTGTGCAGATGATGTGGGAGTAAGGGAAGCGATGAGGGTATGCACTTTGATGTTATGGCACAAGTGACGTAAAGTCGAACTCGCAAAGGCATTGATCATCAGGGGTGAAGCAAGGAGGGACTGGGGCATTGATACTTGATGTATGTGGCCACAGGGATGAGTGACATGAAGTCAAGCTTGCGTAGGAGGGGTGCTGCCTCAGTCATGTCCAATGTGTTGTCAGTGATTATGTATGTCCATGGTGTGTTGGTGGCAAAGCAGTGATGAGGCTACTAGCACCTGCAGTCCACCCTGTGAGCAGTGGCTCACAGCAGTGGGAGCAGGTACTGGATTTGTCATAGAGCTGTGGTGCATTGCACTGCTGCTCTTATGCAAGCACTCCTGTGTCAAGAAATGGTAGATTAATGGGGCAGAATGTTGTATTGAGGATCAATAAGTCCATACCTTGCAAGCATCCTGCACCACAGGCCTCCTGGCACCTCCAATACATCACTTTGGGATGTATAACATCATTGGATACACTTGAAACATCATTATTAGAGATAAACAGAACCATCTAGATGACGAAAAGGAGATACATGAGTATCATGGATATTAAGAATGATGAAAACAAACCTACATCACATTCTTGAGGTTAGGAGATAAGGAGGAATGAGGGTCCAGGGAGTGACAAGATCAAGTCGACATTGATGTGCATGCTGATTGATGTCCGGCAAATCCTGGTCCTGCAATCAAACAACAATGTTGGTGACTTGGTGGCATTTGAATTGTAGTAAGTGACTCAAAGTCAAAATAACTTCTAGTATATAGTGTATTTCTATTGTTATATTGACATCCATTACATATTTCTCAAATCCTCTCTTCAAGCCCCAGCCCAATCCTGAGCCCGCTGCCAAGGCCTGGCTCATGATATATCAAAGCCTGAGCCAGCTCAAGCTGAGCTGGGCCCTGCACCTTACTAGGGGTGCTGTTGTGGCTGTGGTGGTGGTTGCTGCTGTCACCAGGTGCTGGGTGTTGCATGGTTGCAGTACCCCATTGATGTTGGTGTTGGTGTTGGTGTGGGGGCAGGTGCTGTCATTCTTGGTGCTGGCTTTGGGTGCTGGCATTGGCATAGCCATAGCCATTGGTGCCATTGCTGTTGGTGTTTGCCATTATTGTGGGACCATGAGCTCCATACACCCTGTGAGCAGTTGCTCACAGTGATGGTGGGGTGCTGGGCCATCCTTCTGGTGTCCTCAGATCTGGTGCTGGGTCATGCTGGGGAATGGTGCACATCCTACACTGCATTGGGTGGAGTGCCAGGGTTGTGGGTAGCATAGGTATGTAGAACATAAAACAAACAGAAAACTATTTATTAGTAATAAATAAAAACACAAAAGAAAAAAAAAACAACTCCAAATGACAATAGACATTGTTTGGGCCCATTTTTTTCCATGCATTGTCATCATCATCCATTGGTGGTGGTGGATTTGTGGTGTCCCCACCCCATGCTGTCACCCTTGTGCTCCACATCATTCCCATTATCCCTGGTGCCATGCTTGTCTTCCACATGATTCCTGTCATAGTCACCTACCATATTTTTTTTCAGCCATTGTCTTTGTCCCCCATCTCCATTCTCTGACCTACACATTGTGCTCTTTATGTGTTCCCTACCAGCTGATCAATTGACATCAGCATTGCATTGCACCTACTGTCATATAGCTGCAAGTTTAAGGTTTGATGATGGCATTTTCATGCATTGATGTATCAAAATCCAATCATACTTAATGTACTTATAGTTACATGTAGTGTACTTGAGAATATATCTCACTGAAAAGCTATGGCCTGATGGCCTGGCTTTGGCTTTTCAAACATGCAAGCCAGGCCAAAGCCACCATGAAGCCATCCTCATGGCCTGGCTTGGCTCAGCTCATGGCCAAGCACAGCACTAAATACTCCATTCTCAATACTGACCTAACCCTAACCCTACTAACCCAAAGCAATTATGGTGTTTTGTTACAGTGGGGTATCAGCTGGTTCCAAAATTAGATTCTCACATGTTGTCATGCCATCAGGGAACCATCTTTGCCCAGCAGCAGAAACTACATGGGCAGTCAGATGCTCTGAAGCATAGTAAATAACACCTCTCAAGTGGTATGCACTGTTTACCTCAGATGTTGAAATGGTTAGAACAAGATTTAAAGCAGGATGTTGTAATCTCCATTCAAAAGCAAGAAGAGGAGGAAATGTTTGAGATATAATCTCTGTCATTTGATTTCTACCACACATTTGACACACAGAAGCTAGTGAGAGGTAAGAGTTATACATATTTGATTGCAAGCTTTGCCCAAAAAAACCCTGGGTATTTATTGTAGCAGTAGATCTACTTCACTCTCTTACTGCAGCATGGCCTAGGATTTTACATTGCCTAGTCATGATCATTATAGTTTGCTGTGTTTTTAGTAACATTTGAAGTATATTATGCACACTTGCAAATTGGCCAAATGCAAAGATTGGAGACAGTTGTGCAAGATGTCATTTCATGTGTTCTCTAATTGCATTAAGACTATAGAGACACTGTCCTTATCCTACCCCACTTGTGTGCTTATTAAAGCTTTCCAGCAAACTATTCATCAGACCATTCTCTAGTCACTGCCACAAAGTAGTAGTTGTTTGAGGTTCTCTTGCACAAGTATTAAAAAGAATAGTAATAACAGCATCATATGCACAGCTGTTGTTTTGCCATGTTGTGACTATAGGTTGTGGCAAGAGAGGTTGCCCATATCTGGGAACCATAATATTTTGACTATAAACTCAAATAAAATACAGTTGGCTGGAAGGCTGCCATGTTTGGGAGCCTTCCACTAAGATGGACAGAAAAGACAGAATCAAGTTATCTTTGTTGCACAGAAGTGGGAACCTGTAAGCTACGTACAATAGGTAAAGAAATAAAATATGTTCCTATACACTCATTGCACAGAAGTGGGAATGAAGGCAGAATTGAAAAGAAGGTCAATTAAATATGTGTGTGAAAGATTGACCATGTAAGTAAAAGGCTGCATCAAGCATAGTTGCATGATGCCGTATCAGTAATTAACACTGGTGATATCACCAATCTATGTGTTATCGGTGTGTGTGCAGTGCTAGTGGTGTATGAATACAAGTCATGTGCTGACTAAGTGACCACAGGCAGGTGATGGAAATTTAGTCATGTGATGACTAAGCTGACCACAGGTGACCACAGGCAGGTGATGAGAATATTAGTTGTGTGTTGGTTAAATAAGTAGAGTCATGTGATGACTAAGTGACTGCAGGTGAGTGCAGGCAGCTGTAATATAGTAGTGTGTTGTGTGTTGTTGTAAGTCTGTATGGTCAGGATTATGTACACTCCTCCCCACTTAAAAAATTGTGTGGGTCTCAAACCTCTGTCCCATTCTCATCTTCCCATCTATGCAATACCCTGCACTGAGGGAAGTCAGGAGACCAAGGCAGATGTTCTACTTGCCTACATACAAAGAGAATTGGTCATTAGCATATTCAGAGCAGAGGAACCACCACTAGTAATTGAGCATGATGCAACCCTACTGCACTATCAAATGCTCAAACAGATTGCTCAAACCACCTGCTCCCAGCTCACTGGCAGATACATCTTTTTTAACACCATACACATCTGAGCCAAGATCTCCATCTCCAAGTCCAGACCCTGGAATCATGCCATTGATCTGAAGCCAAATTTTATATCCAAGACTGCAAGAGTTACCTGATAATCCAGTGGAACAAGGTAAACTTGACAAATCCATTGAGGAAAACCTGGGCAAGGGACACATCTGACTGTCTAAATTGCCTATGGCCTCCCCATTTTTCTCTGTCATAAAGAAGGACACTGATGCCCTCAGACCATGCCAGGACTACCAATACCTAAATGATGGAACTGTCAAGAATTCATATGCACTCCCACTCATTGGAAACCTGCTTGACAAACTTAAAGGAGCACAGTGGTTCACCAAGTTGGACATTAGATGGGGCTACCACAACATCCAAATCAAGAAGGGGGATGAGTGGAAGGCAGCATTCAAAATGAATAAGGGGCTGTTCGAGCCCACTGTCATGTTTTTCAGGCTATGCAACTCCCCAGCCATGTTCCAAGCCATGATGAATGACATCTTTCAGGACTTGCTGGATGAAGAATGGGTGGTGATTTATATGGATGACATACTCATTTTTTCAAAAAACCAAACTGACCACCATGAGAGAACCAGATGGGTGCTGGCACAACTGCAAGAACATGATCTATTTCTAAAGGCAGAGAGATTTAGATTTGATGTGCAAAAGATTGAATTCCTGGGCCTCATTCTTTGCCCCAACAAGCTCACTATGGACCCCACAAAATTGGCTGGAATACAGGATTGGCCCATGCCCACCAATGTGAAGGGGGTGTGACCATTCTTAGGGTTTGGGAACTTTTACAGGAGGTTTATGGGGAACTTTGCAAGCCTGACCAAGCTGCTAAATGACCTGACAAGGAAGAACCAACCTTTCCAATGGAGGAGTGAGGGCAAAGAAGCCTTTGATGCACTAAAATGAAAGTTCACAGCTGTGCCAGTACTGTTGATGCCAAACACAGAAAAGCCTTTTATCATTGAGAGTGATGCACTGAAGTGTTCCACAGGAGCAGTGCTCAGACAGACAGATAGCAATAGTGACTGGCATAGCATCCATGTGAGTTCATTCTCTAACAACAATGGAACAGAACTATGAGATCTACATCCAAGAACTGTTGGACATCATATGCATGCTGGAAACCTGGAGACACTATCTTCAAGGCTCGATACACCCAACAACCATCTTATCTGACCACAAAAACCTGACTTACTTCAGAATGGCATGAACACTAAACTGAAGACAAGCATGATACAGCCTTTTCTTATCCCAATTCAACCTTCAATTGGTGCATGTACCACCTCTGATCAAGTCAGCAGCAGAGGACTGGAGAATGGATGATAACAGCATGGTCTTTTTCAAGAACTGATGCTATGTACCACAAAATGAAGATCTACAAAGGAAGATCATACAGAAATACCATGACAACATCATGATGGGGCATCCCAGAAGATTCCAAACTCTAGAGCTTGTAAGGAGAGACTACTGGTGGCCTAGAATGACAGTTTTCATCAGGAACTACATCAACATATGTGCAAAGTGCCAACAAATGAAAGTCAACACACACCCAACAACACCACCACTCTTACCGATCAACCAAGAACTAATCTGACCATTCACACTTGTAGTGACTGATTTTATCACTGATTTACCTCCTAATTCAGGTTCAGATGCAATCATGGTCATGGTAGACCATGGCCTTACAAAGGGTTTTATCCCTTGCAATAAGGTGATTACTTGGGGCAGCTGACCTCTATCTCCACCATGTATTCAAATGTTTTGGTCTACCTGACAAGATTATATCAGACTGAGACCCCAGGTTTGCATCCAACTTTCTCCAGGAACTAGGGAAATTACTTAGCATCAAACTTGCAATGAGCACTGCTTACCACCCCCAAACCAATGGAGAAATGGAATGTGTAAATTAAGAACTGGAGATTTATCTTAGGATGTTCTGTTTGAACAATCCACAGGAGTGGAAGGACTACCTCACCACTGCCAAATTCACACACAACCAGAAACACCACTCCATGGTAAAGACCATGCCATTCTTTCTCATGATGGAACTTACCCAAAAGCCATTCCAACAACTTACAAGCAAACTAATAATGTACCCACAGCAGAGTAGAGGTTAGCCAAATTGGGGAATGCATGGAGAAGGTATTGGCAGCACACGAGTTATCCTGGCAAATGAATCTGGCACCAAAATGTGAGGGGCCTTTCCTGATCATACAGGCTACCTCGACCCAGGCCTACCAACTGGGGATACCATCACAATGGAAGATTCACCCAGTCTTCCATACCTCACTTCTTACTCACTATAGGTAAAATGACATGCACAGCTCTAATTACCTCTTACCTCCCCCAGAAATGATTGAAGAAAATCTGGAGCATGAGGTTGAAGCAATTATAGCTTACAGAAGGAGTGACAGGGGGCAACAATTCCTGATAAAGTTGAAGTGATACCATATGTCACAATACACATGAGAGTCAAAGAGGACACATGGGAGTCAAAGAGGCATCTAAATAACACCCCAGACATTCTCATAGAGTACAAACTAATAAAAAAACCTCCCTCTGTAACAATATGAGCATCCTTGACATCATCACCCACCTACAATTCAACCCCAACCCTAAATAAATCTTTGCCACAGCCTTGGAATTTGTGGAAAATGAATAAGATCACAATAACAAATGACAAATTTTCCAGCAGCTCTGCTGCTACTTTATTTTACACCAAGTTGCTGAAATTCTCTTCAACATCTACCGAACCATCACCATGCAAGAAAGAATCTTCCATCACATAATAATATGAGTTGGAAATCTTTGCTCTAATATTGGACCTCAACCATGAAGCTGGAGATAGACCATCTACACCACTGATTTTAGCATCCTGTCCATTCACCTCATTCCCTATCATTCTTACCCAAAGTGACAATGATAATACAGATACCAATTATACAGCAGACACTGACACACCACCATGGACACCTACACCATGCACTCCAACACCTCCACCTATTGCAGAACTGCCTGTGCTACCACCTCCCACATACTCCCTGCCACCACGATGGATGCAGAATTCCATCTGCTTTGTATGCACACATATCAGTCATTTTTCATCCCATTGCCTGGAGTACACCTGTCCCCACTGCCATCAGAGGAGACCTAAGCATTTACCCTTACTCTGCCCACAGGCCCCACTATGAGTGCCCAGTATTATCCCATGCTACAGAACAATGTGACATGCACTTTCCACCTTAACTCCACACTATCATGATCTCTGACTATCTGACTGCAACCATCCTTGGTGCACTTTTCAGAAGCACACTCATTGTTATGTTCATTTCTTGGCTCTACTATTTAATAAAGACAATGCATGCAGGTGAGCTGCAACCCACTCTCTATGATGAGGACTCAGTGGCACCTGCCCAATACATTGAGCTCAAACCTATACCACAACTGCCTTCTATCTACATCTATGATCATGACTGATCATATGCTAATGCCATCAGAACCTTTGAAGAGGTGACTAAGGAATCAGGAGTGATTTTACCATTTGACCCAAAACAGATGATCAGATTGTAGGTTTCATATGGAATCAAAATTTTAACATGGGAGTAGTGTTACAATTTTCCTGGATAGGGGGCCAACTCATCACATGATATGTCAGCATACTCTTTTTCTTTCTCACCTCATTATCTTGAGCATTTATTGTCTTTTTATTCTCACATTATTGTCTTGAATACTTATTGTTTTACTGCATAGATGACTGGTACTTATGACTCATTCCTTCCACATTATTGTCATTGCAGATATGGACATATTACTTGACTGTAGTATTTATACATTCAATCTAGTGAGCTAGGTCCTCAGCTTGATCTAGTCTCATATTACTACTACAGGAACTGAATCATTCTCAAGGAGTTGCTTCTGAGCACTCCCAATCTTGACCCATGAATACTGATGAAAGGTCACAGGGAGTATAAGACCATAACAGCATGGACAGACCTTAAGAGTTTTCTCTTTGGTTTCCCCTCTGTTAGGTGTGCCTGAGGTGTCTGTACTATGTAGTATAATATTAACTTTGGATTTCCCTCTGTTAGCCCACTATTTAGTGTTGCCAACAGTGTGGCTCAGAGCCATGAGCAATTGAGCTGAGCCACTATTTTGGGCAAGCCAAACCTGTAAATCAACTCTGGACTGTATCTGGCTCAGCTTTCAGATTGGGCAGCTCAGAGCAGCCCAGAGTAGCTAAGCCATCCAAAAATAGTATGAGTAAAATGAGTGGTTGGTATTTGACTTACATGTTTCTATCATGTCTAGCCACATCTCCTATGCTGCCTCCCCTCCCTTCTCTTCATCCACTCTATCTTACACTCTTTTTCTTTGTTTTCTACTACTCTACTATGTGAAACTCTTGTAATACCAAGTAAGCATGTTTTTACTTTCTTATCTTTGTGATTAGCTGATCCTTATCTTGTTTTTATCTCTACTAGATAGATCTCCATAATGACTCCACCACCTGTTCCTACCATCACCACCACACCATTCTGTCAACCTCAGCTCCCACCACTCCCATGCCCATCCACATACTAGCAAGAGGTGGAAATAGCCCAAAATGATGATCTTGGACAGCAAACAGGTGTGAATGGTGGCAAATGTTGTTTGCACTGCTAGTATGGGTTATTTTGCTTTGTTTCTTGTATTTATATACTAAGTGTTTTTCTTCTTTCTTTAGGGTATAAAATATTGCTAATGATGGGTACTGATACTATGCAACCCACAAATGTCTGTTGCCCTGTGCAAATGAGAAGTCAAATCTTTAGAATGGACAGAAGATGGAGAAGGGGTGCAGGTGAGGGTTGAGGGGTACTGGGAGACCCTGTTGAAATTAAATCCTGATGCATGCTGCATACATGAGGCCAAGCATGCAGCACACACATGTTACTGCACTTACTGCGCATACATGTGGTAAACACATTCCTGAGTCATGTGACATCCTTACTATTATGTATATAAGGAGAACCTGTACTGTAGTAGATATACAGTGTTCTTACCTCTGCTAAACCCTAGTTCTAAGACTAACTAAACCCCAGGTAGGTTATAAGGAACGTGTCGTCTCTTCCTCTGTGCAGCGTATGTAGTCTGCTCCAACAGGTTATGGGCCCTGCTGGGCATGTCGCGAACGCGCCTTAACTGGCTGCGAACAACGTTGACTTCATTGTCTCCAAATTATAACCTTGTGCTCTTCGTGAGCTGCATTGCACTCTCTGTGAGCTGCATTTAAAAAACCCAGGTTGACTAGGGTTAACCACTCTGAAGGAGTGTTTTTGCCTGAGATTATGGAACGTGTTTTCTTGAATAAGAGGACTGATTGAGCGCTTTTACCAGCTGCCACTATAACATCATGTCTTCAACTCTTGAAAAACTCATACAAACTTTCGAAGGCTCTAACTACATTCAATGGGCCGACTCAATGAAGGTGTGGCTCAGGTCTCAGGGCCTCTGGCAAATAACTAGCGGGATGGAACTAAAACCACCCCTGGCGCCTCCTTTGATGGTGACAAACGCTGCACTAGTAGCGGAAGCTAATGCCAAGCTCCAGACCTGGAACAATAAGAATGACCAGGCGATTGGTAGCCTAGTGCTCCACCTGGCCCCCTCTATTCGGCAGCGTGCCAACACCAAGGACACTGCTGAGGAGGTATGGGATCTCATTCACACCGACTATGGTGTCGATGGCCCCTCCCAAGTCTTTGCAGACTTTAGGTCTGCAATCGCAATCAAAATTCCAGCTGCAAATCCTGTGCCAGAGATTGCCAAAATGGCTGATAAATTTGAGCGCCTTACGGCTGCCAATGTCGCCATCCCCGAATTAGTACAGGCAATGATTCTACTTGCTGCGATGCCGCGCGAGTACGATTCTCTATCTGCCACGGTCCTTAATACGACCGCTACTAGAGCCTTGACATTTAAACATGTCAAGGACTCCATTGTCGCTGAAGCCTCATGGCGCACAGCAGTTGGAAAGCCCATTGGCCCACCTCAGGCCACCAAGCTTTCTGCTGTCAAGCGCAAAGGGGGAAACCCCAAATGGCAATCTCAAGGCAACAATGGAGAATCGTCCCGAAAGCGTGGACAACATGGGGACAAAAAGACTAAAGAGGAAAAACCTAAAGAGAAACATTCCCACCTTGCCTCACAAGCCTTTACTACTATAAATGGTAATGACACCATCATACCGCCGATGCCGCTCATCCAGCGCATCGAGAAGCATGAACATACTCCCACAAGGGATCCTCGCTGCCGACCGCCTGCACAGGCATACACAGGCGCGGCCTCTACCTCTCATTTGGTCTATACCGAATATCAGCAGGCTCGAGACACCCTCGAGCAAATGAATCTCCCACACAGCGCAAAAAATCTGCGACCGCTGGAAGAGCACCTAACAGTGCGAGAAGGTAAGAGGAGGAGGATTGAACCAGAACCAAGGATCGTAGAGGTAGAAGACGATAGTGTCTCCCTTGGATCGGAGCCTGTCGTTTCTGATGAAGAAGTATGGAAAGCCGTCGACGAAATGCTTGTCGATGAACCGCTTGAAACAGGTACATATGATGAAAGGTCAGTCCTTTTCCTTGCCACAAGCACAAGAATTAAAATTCCACTGATCACAGCGAACTTGTCATGTGAAATTTTACTGCTACTAAATGTATCATGGAACAATTTACATCTTAATATATGTCTTACGTGTGCAAATGGAAATTGTAAGAAAGGTGCCGACTGGATCATGGATTCAGGCGCATCAAAACACTTCACTGGTGAAATTAAAGATTTTGCTTCTTACAAGCCTTTACCGAGAAAGGACTCTACCCTGGTTCAAACAGCCACGGGTACTACTCATATAGTAGGGAAAGGAGCAGTCTTCATTAGACATCAGGTAGTATGTCATGGGAAGTCAGAGATGCGTGAGACGCGATTATACCCCGTCTACTACATACCCAACTGTAATGCTCGATTACTGTCAATGGGCATCTTCTTACAAGATGGAAGTGATGTGCGTGGTTCCTCCGCACACATTTCATTTTTCAAGCAAGGAAACCCAATTATGGATTGTGTCCCTCTTATGAAACGTGACACTATTTATTGGGCTCGGACTCATATATTGAGCACCAAGGGAATCAATGTCGCGACAATGTATGTCGCAGACTACTCGACTTGGCATAAGCGACTTGGACACCCATCCAAAGAGGCGGTAGGGAAGATGCCTAATAGCACCATAAAATTCCCAAGGAATTTAATTATTCCTAAAGACAAAATTATATGTCCAGGGTGTGCTGAAGGGAAAATGACCTGAAAATCTTTTCCCGAATCAGATTCACGCGCTGAAAGACCCTTTGAATTAATACATTCTGATCTGAAGGAACTCCCAGTACTATCGTACCATAAACATAAATACTTTATTGTATTTCTGGATGACAAAACGTCACATATCTGGGTCCAATGCCTTAAAAAGAAATCTGATGCTGCTGCGGCCATCAGACAATTTCGGACAGTGGCTTTGACACAGTATGGCGCTACAATCAAGCGCTGGCGTGTTGATCCAGGAGGGGAGTTCAAAGATCGTGAGCTACAAAATGTGCTCAAGGACTTTGGCATCAAAATAGAGATGTCTGCACCCCACGTTCACCAACAGAATGGGCGCGCAGAGTGTGCCATAAGGACAATAATGGAAAAGTCGCAAACCCTGCAATTTACCGCATGTCTACCACAATCATGGTGGGAATTTTGCATTAAACATGCAACACACCTATACAACTGAACCCCGATAAGGTGCCTGAAATGGCTGACACCAGTTGAGGACCTGACAAAGGTCCGCCCAGATCTAAATGATCTGAAAGTTTTTGGTTGTGGTGCTTACGTCTACCTACCCAAGGAGAAGCGTCCAAACACATTGGCTCCTCAATCGGAGTTGATGACGTACCTTGGATTAGAAGATGGCATTAAAGCATACCGTTTCATGCGACCTAGTGGCGCAATATTCATTGGTGCTATGGCACTATTTGATGAAACGTTGTTCCCATGCTGTCCCAGAGCTAAAACTCCTGCCAATACAGACCTTGGTGATTTTCCACCTCCAGAACCAGAAGATGATGACCACTCATCTGGAATGGATGGCGATGATTCTATACCACCACAAGATCTGCCCCTTCCTCCATCATCAGAAAATGATGATGATGATGTACCAAGTGAGCAAAAGGCACATGACGATGTGACAAATGCTCCTCCTCCACCGCCTCCAGTAACCACTGAGGACTTTCGTCCAAGACGTGATGATCAACAGGAATGGCAGCAATTGCCCCATCGATCAGGCAGGCAGAGGAACATTCCAAACCGTCCTGGCAATACCTATGGAGAGAAGCAACTCCCCTCTGACATAGAGAGAGACATTGCACGTGATCGATATTGGAAGAGATCTGTGGGTCAAGATTCGGATCACGACCGAACACGACCACAAACTCAACAGAAAGAACCGGTTGCTGGACCGAGTTCGGCACCCCACGAGAGTGTGCCCGATTCCAATGATCAAGAACATGATCACCCAATGGGGAAACCGGATGAAGCAGGTTATATTAAAAAGATAACCAAGGAAGGAGGAGATAAGCTTATTTGCTGGCTGTTGTCAAAAGCAGTCAAACCATCGAGCGAAATAAGCCAAGTTCCAAACCAATTTTGCAATATTGCGCGCCTACCACGGCAGCAGCAACATGAGTGGAAACAAGCTTGTCATGAAGAATTAGAGGCTCTTCGTAAGCGACAAGTCTATGACATCGTCGATCTTCCACATGATCGAAAAACGATCAAAAATAGATGGGTTTTCTCCGTAAAATCGGATGGAAGAAAACAAGCCAGACTCGTGGCCAAAGGCTCTTCACAAGTCGAAGGCATTGACTTTGATGAGATTTTCTCACCGGTAGTCCGCTACGAGACTGTACGCCTCATGTTTGCACTTGCATCTCTAGAAGGCATGTATATGACCGGCCTAGATGTAAAAACCACATTTTTATATGGCAAACTAGATGAGGAGATCTATATGGATCAACCCGAGGGTTTCAGACTCGTGGGAAAAGAGCGCAAAGTAATGTGCTTATGCCGAGCATTGTATGGCCTTAAACAAGCCTCACTTGCATGGTGGAAAGAGCTAGAGGCATTTATGTGCACCATTGGGTTCGTGCGTGCCAGCTCCGATGCTGGCATTTTCATACACAAAGATCCTAAGACAGGCAGCATTGTTATTGCACTCGTCTATGTTGATGATGGCTTGTTCATGGGGAAGAACAAGAAACTTGTGGATGAAAAGAAAAATGCTTGTCTAAAGCATTGGGAGTGCCGTAGTACTGAAAAAGTCATGGAATTCTTAGGCATGCGCATCACCCAGACTGCAAGCAAAGTCAAACTCGATCAAACTGAATATCTCACCAAAGTGCTTGAGAGATTCGAGATGACAAATGCCAAAGTAACCCCCACTCCACTTCCGACTGGTTACAAACCATCGGAAAACACAGCAACACCCAATGTGATGCTTAGATCAAAATATCAGTCTGTGATCGGATCTTTATTGTATCTGATGCTCAGAATGCGACCTGATATCGCTTATGCGGTAATCAAGATGTCGCAATTCTTGGCTAATCCTAGCCAAGAACATCTGGACAAAGCGATGTACATCATGCGCTATCTGGTGGGAACCCAGAAATATAACATTGTCTATGATGGTGAGAAGTCCAAGGGGCTACAGGCCTTCACAGATTCTGATTGGGCAGCTGACACTGTCAAACGCTGATCTACAATGGGTTACTTTGCTCCTCTAGCAAGTGGCATTGTGTGCTGGCAGTCCCGTTTACAAAAAACTGTAGCACTGTCATCCACAGAAGCTGAATATATGGCTCTCTCCGACACTTGTCGACAGATAGTGTGGATAGAGTCCTTATTCCAGGAACTTGGATATGTACTGAAGCGCGTACCAATCTGCACTGATAATCAGGGATCCATCTTTATCGGATCAAATCCAGTTCAGGAAAGAAGGACCAAACATATAGACATTTGCTACCACTATACCCGCGAATGCATAGAAAATGACAAAGTCACAGTCGTTTTCATTCCTGGAAATGATAATCCAGCTGACATGTTCACAAAGAACCTTGGCGCTGTCTTATTCAGGAAATTTAGAGACTCTCTTGGAATTACTTTCAAGATTCAAACTTAGCTGCTTAGAGTGCTGTACAGTTTGAGAGGGGGTGTTGAAATTAAATCCTGATGCATGCTGCATACATGAGGCCAAGCATGCAGCACACACATGTTACTGCACTTACTGCGCATACATGTGGTAAACACATTCCTGAGTCATGTGACATCCTTACTATTATGTATATAAGGAGAACCTGTACTGTAGTAGATATACAGTGTTCTTACCTCTGCTAAACCCTAGTTCTAAGACTAACTAAACCCCAGGTAGGTTATAAGGAACGTGTCATCTCTTCCTCTGTGCAGTGTATGTAGTCTGCTCCAACAGACCCATGAAGGGAGATGCCTGCTAGATAACCACCTATTGACACCCCAACCAGCAACATCACTGATAGCTGTGGAAGGATGAAGTGATGAAACAGCAAATGCTCATGCACAAGCACATGCATGCACATCAACAATGACAGCAGGATGGGTGCGGGTGGCTGGGGGATAAGGTGTTTAATGATGACCATAGATGACACACCACCCAAATCCATGCCCTCAAACAACTTGATCGATCCACCCATAATGCTTGTCCCACTTTAAGATATTTTTCAGAATTCAGATATAATCAGCTAAATCTATTTTCCTCTGCATTTTCAACAGCTCACTCATGATCAGCCAAATATTTTGTATTGCACATGCTACATTGTCCTATCAAAACAGGGACATTTTCATATATGATGGGTTCCTTGATCAATGTGACATGTGGAATGTCTCAAATAGAGGTGATTTGATGGAGTGAGTGTGACTTGCATGCCAGAGTCTGGCATTCCATGGTATTGGGACATATAATGAGTGCTGGTTGGATTGATTTGTTGGAGATGGGTTGCAATTTCCCCTGAAATTGCTCATTGGAATTGTAGAGATGCAGATGTAAAAGCTTGGCAAGAGTGTCAAGTTTGAGACCCAGTGCAACTATTTCCTCCTCCTTAACCATCCCTTTCTGCATATTTGGGCAAGATGCTTTCCCTGACATTTAACATTTTGCTGTTGTGCATGCAGGTTCAACAGATCAGGATTTTCTATCAGGGAACACAGCATGACCAGGGCTATTGATAAAGAGTGTTTAGAGCTGAAATTTTCAATGATGAAGTGGCTGAATAATTTGAAAGGAATATCAGGAAATGGGGATTCAACAGAGGAGGCTCAAGTGATAGAAAGCATAGCAATACCTATCATATAAAGGAGGATTGGCGATGATAAACCCAGAGCAATGGCTGAAATCAGAGGTGATGATATTGCATGGATAATCTTCAAAACCTGGGCACTAGTGCAAAAAATAACAAATTGTTCCTTATATTTAGTCATGTACATGCTTACTTTGATTTTCTACCATTATTCTTTCCCTTCTTGTGGCTCCCTTTTCTCTTTTCCTGCTCTTGCTCCTTGCCCTTTTCCTTTCTATTTTCATGCACTTTTATGTTTTCCTTCCTTAAACCCTTTGCCTTTGTCCCCTTTCCCTTTTTATCCTTATAATCTCCATCACTCTCAACCTCCAAAGTTCTTCCATTCTGCAACCATGCCTTTAAGTCTGTAAGTGTATAGGCTTCCTTTTGTACCCCCCACAAATTGACATCACACATACAATCCTCATTCTTGCTTAACCATAATACCATCTCACCATATTTAGCTACTTTGGGGAAGTAACCCTTATAGTGAGAATGAAACAATGACTTCAACATGAATAGTTCAATGATGTTGGTTTTTGTAGGTCATGAAATTGTTCATGTCTTTGCTTTTACCATTTCTTTGTAAGTTTGGAATGCAGTAAGAAAAGCCTTGTATTTTTGATAGGCAAGTTGAAGAGAGATATCATCCATTCCAGTCAATGAGGTTGGAATGCCAAGAAGAATGATAAGCTGCTGTTTAAATGGCAGAATAGAAATGGAAGAAGAGGGTGGCAAGATGTGATCTGAAGTCAGGGTTGAAGAAAAATTGGATGCCTTATCAGCCACCTAAAAGTAGAGACTATTAAAATAAATTCTGATAGAGGATTTTAAACTTACAATAAAAAGCTTCAAGGTAGATTGATGGTTTAAAACCCTCCAATCAATCTCTCCATCTTCTTCAATAACAGACTCATATCGACCTTGGACATTCCAAAGGTCATCCTCATAGACAAATACATGTTGGTTTTCCTCTAAACCTTGGCTTGAGACTAATTAAAAATTAAAACATACTTTTAACTGGTGAGTATGAATTTTCAAGCTTCCTAAGGATAAATGCAAGATGGTTGGTGACTTCATGCTTAAGCACCATATAAGGCTTTGAGTCCTCAGGATTACCATGTGTTGTATAAACATGGACCTTGCCTACAACTTTGCCTGGCTAGGTGTCCATGTCCATGCCAACACCAAAATTATACACATTGCCAAGTGCATTACCACATAAAATACCACCTGTGGTATGAGATGCACCATATCAAAGGGGTGGGCTCTGAGGTGCACTAGCCATGAAAATATCTGACATAGCTTAAACAAGCCCATACCTCATAAAATAAATAATACTTACCATTTTTTGACTGGCAGTCATCACTGACAGCACAATTACTGTCCATCATTACAAAATCTAATATATTTGAAGGTATGATACTATTAAAAATACTAAAAACTGAAAATAAGTCATACTCACCAGAATCAATGGTAGTTATGATGGCACCATGTGAGGTGGCATTGACAGTCATGGCAGTGCCATGTGAGGTCATAGAGGTGCTGGTGGCAGTGGCAGCAGTGGCAGCATAGGACTTCTGAAAGTAGTATGACATGCCTGATCCTCAAAATTGAATTTTTATCTGCAACAAAAAAAATTCCCATGCTTTCTGACCTTGGATCTAGGTGTTTCATCACATGTCGAGCATTTTACCCAAGATTTTTTGCCACATTTTTATTCACACCAGGAGATCAGGTGTCTAAGAGTACTTTCAGGAGTCCTGGCAGTATGCATGCTGGTAGGTGCTGGTGGCAGTAGCAGCAGCATCCATTGGCTTCCTGGCTGAGGTAGCAGTAATGGAGGCAGTGGTGGTGGGTGTTGGAGCAGACTACATATGCTGCACAGAGGAAGAGACAACATGTTCCTTATAACCTACCTGGGGTTTAGTTAGTCTTAGAGCTAGGGTTTAGCAGAGGTAAGAACACTGTATATCTTCTATAGTACAGGTTCTCCTTATATACATAATAGTAAGGATGTCACATGACTCGGGAATGTGTTTACCACATGTATGTGCAGTAAGCGCAGTAACATGTGTGTGCTGCATGCATGGCCTCATGTATGCAGCATGTATCAGGATTTAATTTCAACACCCCCTCTCAAACTGTACAGCGCTCTAAGCAGCTAAGTTTGAATCTTGAAAGTAATTCCAAGAGAGTCTCTAAATTTCCTGAATAAGACAGCACCAAGGTTCTTTGTGAACATGTCAGCTGGATTATCATTTCCAGGAATGAAAATGACCATGACTTTGTCATTTTCTATGCATTCGCGGGTATAGTGGTAGCAAATGTCTATATGTTTGGTTCTTCTTTCCTGAACTGGATTTGATCCGATAAAGATGGATCCCTGATTATCAGTGCAGATTGGTACGCGCTTCAGTACATATCCAAGTTCCTGGAATAAGGACTCTATCCACACTATCTGTCGACAAGTGTCGGAGAGAGCCATATATTCGGCTTCTGTGGATGACAGTGCTACAGTTGTTTGTAAACGGGACTGCCAGCACACAATGCCACTCGCTAGAGTAGCAAAGTAACCCATTGTAGATCGGTGTTTGACAGTATCAGCTGCCCAATCAGAATCTGTGAAGGCCTGTAGCCCCTCGGACTTCTCACCATCGTAGACAATGTTATATTTCTGGGTTCCCACCAGATAGCGCATGATGTACATCACTTTGTCTAGATGTTCTTGGCTAGGATTAGCTGAGAATTGCAACATCTTGATTACTGCATAAGCAATATCAGGTCGCATTCCGAGCATCAGATACAATAAAGATCCGATCACAGACTGATATTTTGATCTAAGCATCACGTTGGGCGTTGCTGTGTTTTCCGATGGTTTGTAACCAGTCGGAAGTGGAGTGGGGGTCACTTTGGCATTTGTCATCTCAAATCTCTCAAGCACTTTGGCGAGATATTCAGTTTGATCGAGTTTGACTTTGCTTGCAGTCTGGGTGACGCGCATGCCTAAGAATTCCATGACTTTTTCAGTACTACAGCACTCCCAATGCTTTAGACAAGCATTTTTCTTTTCATCCACAAGTTTTTTTGTTCTTCCCCATGAACAAGCCATCATCAATATAGACAAGTGCAATAACAATGCTGCCTGTCTTAGGATCCTTGTGTATGAAAATGCTGGCATTGGAGCTGGCACGCACGAACCCAATGGTGCACATAAATGCCTCTAGCTCTTTCCGCCATGCAAGTGAGGCTTGTTTAAGGCCATACAATGCTCAGCGTAAGCGCAATACTTTGCGCTCTTTTCCCTCGAGTCTGAAACTCTCGGGTTGATTTATATAGATCTCCTCATCTAGTTTGCCATATAAAAATGCGGCTTTTACATCTAGGCCGGTCATATACAGTGACTCACAAAACTGAGTCAATGTTTTGGACTTTTTGATTCATTGTTGAATAGCTTCCCATAAACAACAAAACCAAACAAGGTATTGGTGTACCGAATAACATACATGATCAGGGCTACCAAACAAACAAAGAATTATGTAATTTTAATCATCCCTCATGGAGATATGATCATTTTAATTCAGGGACTCATTGACTCAGTTTTGTGAGGGGTAGTCAGAAATATTAGAATCTGATGCTCCACCAACTGTATAATGTCAAAAACTTGGCAGATGGTTTCTAAGGTGATGTGACCCTTGATGGGACCTTAAATTATAGTATTTAATTAGGACTAGCATTCTTCATACTTCAATATTCTCCAATGCATCCCATCTCCTCTGCTCAGAAGGAAAACATTCTTTCTCTGGCCTCCAATCATTATTCTACCCACAATATTGCCTCTAAACTCAACCTCAGCCAGTCTAGTGTATCCAGAACACTCAGGGCTCTCCATCCAAACCTGGATTCCCCCTCTGGTGGTCGTCCTTCTAAGCTCTCATCTACCTCTCAGAGAGCCATCCTTACCCAAATCACCACTGGCAAGGCTGCAAATGCTGTTCAGGCCACCCATTACATCAACAGCATCATCCCCACTCCAGTCTCCTCAGAAACAGTCAGAAGAGTTCTCAGAAAAAAATCATTCAAGGCTGTGGTGAAGAAGAAAAAGCCTTTGCTTAGTATAAGGCATAGGAAAGCAAGATTGGCTTTTGCTCAGAAGTATAGAGAGTGGACTGTGGAGGACTGGAGAAGGGTTATTTGGTCAGATGAGACTAAAATTAACAGGTTTGGGTCAGATGGGAGAGAGTGGGTTTGGAAACAGAAGGGAGAGGGGCTGATTGAGAGAGAGGTGCAGGGAACTGTCAAATTTGGAGGAGGAAACATTATGGTATGGGGGTGTATGGGATGGAATGGAGTGGGGCATCTTGCAGAGGTTGAGGGGAGGATGAATGCTGACCAGTATGTGTCCATTTTGAAGGACCATATGCTGCCTAGCTTGGAGGAGAGTGGAATTTCTGGAGAAGAGGTGATTTTTCAACAAGACAATGACCCCAAGCATACCTCAAAAAAGGCCAAGAAATGGATGGAGAACAACAATATTACTCTTCTGGATTGGCCTGCCCAATCTCCAGACCTCAGCCCTATTGAACATCAATGGGTTCATTTCAAGAACCAGTTAGACAAGTATCCAACAGTGCCAAAAGGAATTTGGGAGTTATGGGAAAGAGTAGTGGAAGAGTGGAATAATATTCCATCAGAGGTGTGTCAGAATTTGATTGAAAGCATGCCTAGAAGGTTGGGAGCAGTTATTAAGGCCAAGGGAGGTCATACAAAATACTAGAATTACAATTTATCATAATATTGATACCACCTCACAAAACTGAGTCAATGAGTCCCTGAATTAAAATGATCATATCTCCATGAGGGATGATTAAAATTACATAATTCTTTGTTTGTTTGGTAGCCCTGATCATGTATGTTATTCGGTACACCAATACCTTGTTTGGTTTTGCTGTTTATGGGAAGTTATTCAACAATAAATTACAAAGTGCAAAACAATGACTCAGTTTTGTGAGTCACTGTACATGCCCTCTAGAGATGCAAGTGCAAACATGAGGCATACAGTCTCATAGCGGACTACCGGTGAGAAAATCTCATCAAAGTCAATGCCTTCGACTTGTGAAAAGCCTTTGGCCACGAGTCTGGCTCGTTTTCTTCCATCCGATTTTACAGAGAAAACCCATCTATTTTTGATCATTTTTTGATCATGTGAAAAATTGATGATGTCATAGACTTGTCGCTTATGAAGAGCCTCTAATTCTTCATGACAAGCTTGTTTCCACTCACATTGCTGCTGCCGTGGTAGGCGCGCAATATCGTGAAATTGGTTTGGAACTTAGGTTATTTCACTCGATGGTTTGACTGCTTTTAACAACAGCCAGCGAATAAGCTTATCTCCTCCTTCCTTGGTTATCTTTTTAATATAACCTGCTTTGTCTGGTTCCCCCATTGGGTGATTATATTCTTGATTATTGGAATTGGGCACACTCTCGTGGGGTGCCGAACTCGGTCCAGCAACCGGTTCCTTCTGTTGAGATTGTGGTCATGTTCGGTTATGATCTGAATCTTGACCCACAGATCTCTTCCAATATCGATCATATGCAATGTCTCTCTCTATGTCAGAGGGGAGTCACTTCTCTCCATAGGTATTGCCAGGGCGGTTTGGGATATTCCTCTGCCTGCCTGATCGACGGGGCAATTGCTGCCATTCCTGTTGATCATCATATCTTGGATGAAAGTCCTCAGTGGTTACTGGAGGCAGCGGAGGAGGAGCATCTGTCACATCGTCATGTGCTTTTTGCTCACTTGGTACATCATCATCATCATTTTCTGATGATGGAGGAAGGGGCGGATCTTGTGGCGGTATAGAATCATCGCCATCCATTCCAGATGAGTGGTCATCATCTTCTGGTTCTGGAGGTGGAAAATCACCAAGGTCCGTATTGGCAGGAGTTTTAGCTCTGGGACAGCATGGGAACAATGTTTCATCAAATAGTGCCATAGCACCAATAAATATTGCGCCACTAGGTCGCATGAAACGGTATGCTTTAATGCCATCTTCTAATCCAAGGTATGTCATCAACTCCGATCGAGGAGCCAATGTGTTTGGACGCTTCTCCTTGGGTAGGTAGATGTAAGCACTACAACCAAAAACCTTCAGATTGTTTAGATCTGGGCAGACCTTTGTCAGGTCCTCAACCGGTGTCAGCCATTTCAGGCGCCTTATCAGGGATCGGTTGTATAGGTGTGTTGCATGTTCAATGCAAAATTCCCACCATGATTGTGGTAGACATGCGGTAAATTGCAGGGTTTGCGACTTTTCCATTATTGTCCTTATGGCATGCTCTGCGCGCCCATTCTGTTGGTGAACGTGGGGTGCAGACATCTTTATTTTGAAGCCAAAGTCCTTGAGCACATTTTGTAGCTCACGATCTTTGAACTCCCCCCCTGGATCAACACGTCAGCGCTTGATTGTAGTGCCATACTGTGTCAAAGCCACTGCCCGAAATTGTCTGATGGCTACAGCAGCATCAGATTTCTTTTTAAGGCATTGGACCCAGATATGTGATGTTTTGTCATCCAGAAATACAATAAAGTATTTATGTTTATGGTACGATAGTACTGGGAGTTCCTTCAGATCGGAATGTATTAATTCAAAGGGTCTTTCTGTGCGTAAATCTGATTCGGGAAAAAATTTTGAGGTCATTTTCCCTTCAGCGCACCCTGAACATATAATTTTGTCTTTAGGAATAATTAAATTCCTCGGGAATTTTATGGTGCTATTAGACATCTTCCCTAGCGCCTCTTTGGATGGGTGTCCAAGTCGCTTATGCCAAGTTGAGTAGTCTGCGATGTACATTGTCGCGACATTGATTCTCTTGGTGCTCAATATATGAGTCCGAGCCCAATAAATAGTGTCACGTTTCATAAGAGGGACACAATCCATAATTGAGTTTTCTTGTCTGAAAAATGAAATGTGTGCAGAGGAACCACACACGTCACTTCTGTCTTGCAAGAAGACGCCCATTGACAGTAATCGAGCATTACAGTCAGGTATGTAGTAGATGGGGTATAATCGCATTTCACGCATCTCTGACTTTCCATGACATACTACCTGATGTCTAATGAAGACTGCTCCTTTCCCTACTATATGAGTAGTATCCATGGCTGTTTAAACCAGGGTAGAGTCCTTTCTCGGTAAAGGCTCGTAAGGAGCAAAATCTTTAATTTCACCAGTGAAGTGTTTTGATGCGCCTGAATCCATGATCCAGTCGGCACCTTTCTTACAATTTCCATTTGCACACATAACACATATATTAAGATGTAAATTGTTCCATGATACATTTAGTAGCAGTAAAATTTCACATGAAAAGTTTGCGGTGATCAGTGGAATGTTAATTCTTGTGCTTGTGGCAGGGAAAAGGACTGACCTTTCATCATATGTACCTGTTTCAAGCGGTTCATCAACAAGCATTTCGTCAACAGTTTTCCATACTTCTTCATCAGAAACCGCAGGCTCCGATCCAAGGGAGACACCATCGTCTTCTACCTCTACGATCCTTGGTTCTGGTTCAATCCTCCTCCTCTTACCTTCTCGCACTGTTAGGTGCTCTTCCAGCGGTCGCAGATTTTTCGCACTGCATGGGAGATTCATTTGCTCGAGGGTGTCTCGAGCCTGTTGATATTCGGTATAGACCAAATGAGAGGTAGAGGCCGCACCCGTGTATGCCTGTGCAGGCAGTTGGCGGCGAGGATTCCTTGTGGGAGTATGTTCACACTTCTCGATGCACTGGATGAGCAGCATCAGTGGTATGATGGTGCCATTACCATTTATAGTAGTAAAGACTTGTGAGGCGAGGTGGGAATGTTTCTCTTTAGGTTTTTCCTCTTTAGTCTTTTTGTCCCCATGTCGTCCATGCTTTCGGGATGAATCTCCATTGTTGCCTTGAGATTGCCATTTGGGGTTTCCCCCTTTGCGCTTGACAGCAGAAAGCTTGGTGGCCTGAGGTGGGCTAATGGGCTTTCCAACTGCTGTGTGCCATGAGGCCTCAGCAACAATGAAGTCCTTAACATGTTTAAACGTCAAGGCTCTAGTAGCGGTCGTGTTAAGGACCGTGGCGGATAGAGAATCATACTCGCTGATACGGCTCCCTATCGCCCTGCGTGCATACTACAGCATTTTTTGCGATTGTGTGCACCTCCTAGATGGCTTCCACACACTTTGCGTAGTGCGCTTTTGCGCGCCTTCGTGCACTTTCATGCGCCTTTGCACGCCTCCGTGTGCTTTTGCGTGCCTTTAACCATTTAGGTGCGCCTTTGTGCGCCTTTTGCATTTCTACTGCGCTTTTGTTTCCCCATAGCCGCCAATCATTGTGCGCCCTAAATGCGCCTCGTTGCGCTTCAAGCCGCCTCCGTGCGCCCCCCCCCCCACGCTCCTTATCTGCCTTCTACATTTATTGCGCGCTCGATGCGCCTTTGCGCACTCCTTTTACACTTTACCTGCAACTCACATTCCCTGCTGCACACTCTTTGCACAATCTCTATCACACACAACAATCCCCCGCACCGGTGCACTGCGCATCGCAGCTCCCATCTTACTGGCGCATTTACTTGAGGCGCACCATGATTCCGGCATGAGTGAACTGCGCATTCTTACATAACTGGGCTGCTTTGCACCTATTTGGCATTGGACTGTGCGCACTTGGGCGCTTTCACGTAATCCAGGCGCTTTGGCAGTATTTGGCCTCACACAGCATTTCCTTTTAGTTCTTCCACATTTCCAATCGGCATCGCCTTATCTGGTAACCGGCACAGGTCGATCACGCCATTATTACTAAGGCGCAGCATGCGACATATAACACCAAAGCAGATTAATTGGGAAGAGCGCACGAGACTTAGCGTGCACCAATAATAGCCCATCGCACCAGAACAGTTGGATATTGAGCTATAGGTGCGCAAATCTTATTGGCTGAGGCAGCGGCATAGTGCGGTCAGGTTTAGATGGGCGAATGGACGCGCTTGTGGGTAGCGCATGGCGCTTCCTATTTTTATACTTTATTTCACCATTTTATCACATAAGCCATTTGTACATAGTAGCGGACAGATAGAGAATCCAGAGGATCTTCCCCCCCCCCCCTCATAGTTCATAGCTCAGTCAGCATCGCACATAGTCTGTGCACCAGCGTCCAGTCCATGCACCTTCGTAGTGCGCCCTTCGTATAGCCGTGTTTGCGTTATCGTTTGCGTCCCCTCATCGTATTGTTGCGTTTCGTCCCTTGCGTTGCATCCTTCGTCCTTGTCTGTGCACTATCATAGTGCGCCCTTCGTATAGCCGCGTTTGCGCACCGTTTGCGCACCCTTTTGCATAGCCGCATTTTGCGCACCGCCTGCGCCTTTTTCTGCTCCTTGCGCTTTCACTCTGTTTGCACCCCCAAACTGTGCACCACCTTCACAGTACATCCCAGTGTCGTCTTTGTCCTGTTACACCTCCCACCTTCATCATTCTCATCGTTGCGCACTTTTGCGCGCTCGTTGCGCATTTTTCCGCACTGCGCGTTTTTGCCTCTTTGCATTGCGCACTTTTCCGCCGCTGCGCATATCTCCCCTTTCGTGTACACTACTAGTGCGCACACTGAAAATCGCTGTACCAGCCTCTCTATAGTCTCCGCACCCTGAAGGACGATCCGAGGCCATCTAAGCGAACTCCCCCCTCACCCCGAGCACGCCTGCAGTTGTAGGTTAAGTGTTCACCCCTTCTGTTGAGACTCTGCACTGAGTACCAACTGAACTCATCATCGCGTGGCATCGCAGCAAGTAGAATCATTGCCTGTACTAATTTGGGGGTGGCGACATTGGCAGCCATAAGGCGCTCGAATTTATCAGCCATTTTGGCAATCTCTGGCACGGGATTCACAGCCGGAATTTTGATTGCGATTGCAGACCTAAAGTCCGCAAAGACTTGGGAGGGGCCATCAACACCATAGTCGGTGCAGATGAGATCCCACACCTCCTCAGCAGTGTCCTTGGTGTTGGCATGCTGCTGAATAGAGGGGGCCAGGCGGAGCACTAGGCTACCAATCACCTGGTCATTCTTATTGTTCCAGGTCTGCAGCTTGGCATTAGCTTCCGCTACTAGTGCAGCATTTGTCGCTGTCAAAGGAGGTGCCAGGGGTGGTTTTAGTTCCATCCCGCTAGTTATTTGCCAGAGGCCCTGAGACCTGAGCCATGCCTTCATTGAGTCGGCCCATTGAATGTAGTTAGAGCTGTCGAAAGTTTGTACGAGTTTTTCAAGAGTTGAAGATGTGATGTTATAGTGGCAGCTGGTAAAAGTGCTCAATCAGTCCTCTATTCAAGAAAACATGTTCTATAATGTCAGGCAAAAACACTCCTTCAGAGTGGTTAACCCTAGTCAACCTGGGTTTTTAAATGCAGCTCACAGGGAGCACAATGCAGCTCACGAAGAGCGCAAGGTTACAATTTGGAGACAATGAAGTCAACGTCGTTTGCAGCCAGTTAAGGCGCATTCACGATGTGCCCAGCAGGGCCCATAACCTGTTGGAGCAGACTACATACGCTGCACAGAGGAAGAGATGACACGTTCCTTATAACCTACCTGGGGTTTAGTTAGTCTTAGAACTAGGGTTTAGCAGAGGTAAGAACACTGTATATCTTCTATAGTACAGGTTCTCCTTATATACATAATAGTAAGGATGTCACATGACTCAGGAATGTGTTTACCACATGTATGCGCAGTAAGCACAGTAACATGTGTGTGCTGCATGCATGGCCTCATGTATGCAGCATGTATCAGGATTTAATTTCAACAGTAGGCTTGGGCTTTCCATGGTCATTGTCATCCTTGGCCCTCTTGTCATTGTCATTCTTGTCCCACACATCATTCTCATTGTCATTGTTCTCATCATCATCATTCTCATGTTGTTGTTCTCATCATCATGGTTCTCATCATTGTTGTTCTCGCTCTCAGCCTTGTCAGCCTTTTCTTTGCTGTTCTTGTCATTGCTGTCATCTGTAGTGGTGGTGCTGTTGGTGCTGTTGGTGCTGCTCTCACTGGTGGTGTCCTCAGTCTCATCGCCACTCTCAGTGGTGTTGTCCTCACTTTCATTGTTGCTCCTGGTGCTATCCTTGTGACATGGCTCCAGTTCAGTCTTATAGCATTGCCTCAAGGTTGTTTGGGTGGTGAGAGTGCAGATGACAGTACTGCCACTCTTAGCTCACTTTGAGGGTATGATGGTGATGCCACGGCATTCGAGCAGGGCTTCTGTTCTGAAATTAAGATAGTAAGATAAGAAAAAAGAAAAAGAAAGAAAAAAAATTACTCACCTGGTAAAGTGAGATGGCTCTGGGGCAGCCATGTCCTCTGCAGCTCACATGGTGGAAATTTTGTGCCTAGAAAGATGTGGTAAGCGATAGCAGAGGAAGGGCAATGATATGTATGCTTTTTTGCCCTTCTTGAGCTTTAGTTCCTTCCCCTTCTTCTCTTTCTCATTCTTCTTTTTGGTTGTTTTCTGCTCAATTTTCTTCTTCTTGGGCTTTGTAGCCTCATCATAGACCATTGAGATGGCATGCTTATGGCCAGTGGGAGTTGTCATGTCAGTGGAAGGGTAAGGGGCAAATTTGCCCTCTTGCAGCCACTATGTGTCTTGGATATTGAGGTACAGGTGGATGGCATATGGGAGGGTGCTTGTTGAGCCTGTGGTGATAGGGAGGAATGGGTACATTATAAGTAGGAATGAGCGATGCTACGTCACCATAGTATACCATTCCAATAATAGTCCATATCTAAATTTGGTTGCTTAGTTCACATGTAGCATAACACATAATACTGACATCCAAAAATGAAAGATTTTTCACACAGTCAGATGAATAAGTTTCTGAGGCAAGCTCAACATAATCTGGTCAACTATCATTTTGAGTTTAGCTAACCTACACAATCATATACATAAAAAACTAACCACCACCTCTCACAAATGTGAGTAGGGGTAGGACAGCAATATTAACTAAAACCAAAAAAAAAAACCTATACAAAATGCAGGAAGAGTGTTCTGCTGTCGTCATCCCTGTCCCTGTCTGTGTTGTTGGTCATCTTGTGGGTTTCTGTCTGTGACCCACCACGTCAGTGTTCTTCAAGCTTGTTGACTCTTTCCTCAGTGCCATTGTGGGAGTTGCTCCTTGCTGGTGGGCTTTTGTCAGTGTCCCTGTATGCACCGTGCCTCATTTGTGCACCATTCATCATCATCTTCATCATCTCTCAAGGTGTATATTTAAGGTTTATATACTATGTTATGTATATTGTACAATGTTGTCACCAACATGCTCATAAATGCATGTACATATTGATGCATGCAAAATAAAATTCTCATGCTAACAAAGAGTAGCTTCTTTCAGCATAATGTAGCATAATTCAACATAATAAAATAAAATAAAATTTTACTAGGTAATGGGGTTGTTTCCTAACAGTAGCATCATTTGGCATAATGTAGCATAATTCAACATAATAAAATAAAATAAAATTTTATTAGGTAATGGGGCTGTTTCCTAACAGACAGCAGATTGGTGGTGGAATACCCAGGCAAGTATAGAATTATTTATCATGACAGCATGGCATATATGGAGTTTGATTACAGAGAAGTTACCAACAGGCATGACAGTTGCTCCCATCATTCTTGCTTCAGAGAAGACCCAGCTGACCTGATTTCAAGGCAATAAAATGGCATGGCCAGTTTATCTTACTCTTGGAAACCTCTCAAAAGAGAAACACCATGAGTTTCATGTGAAGCATTAGCTCTAAGTCATTGCCTGCATAATAAATTGTACACATGACACTAGATGTCTGTGAATGCCACTGTACTCATTGTTTATCTTCCAGTTTCAAAACTGCAGTGCTTTAATGAAGACTCATACTCAGTGGCTGAATATTGACTGCTGCACAGACCACCAATGCATGACCAAAATCTTGAAGCTGCTCATTGACACAGGAAAGAATGGTGTTGAGATGGTGTGTGTAGATTCATTTATTCATCAAATTTTCCCCATCTTTGCTGCTTATGTGGCCAACTTTCTTGAACGATGTTTGGTTGCATACTGCAAAGAAAGCTATTGTCTACATTGTAAGGTTGGTTTCAATAACTGAGGCAATTTTACAGATTTTGGTTGGTGGGATGTCGATGAAACCATGTCAGTATTGAAATGAGACATAAGGGCCCAGAGGAAAGGAACAAAGTCCCTACAAGCATTTGAAGACCTTCATTTATACACAATATACAAACTTTGCTAGAGATCTCTTCCCCATACTGACATCTTTACTTGCTTCACACCTGATCTATTGCACCAATTTCATAGGTGTGTATTCAAGAACTACCTCATTAAATGGTGTACCAGCATCATTGGTGCTGATGAGATCGATGCACATTTCAAAGCTGTGAGTGATTATCCAGGATTGCGCCACTTCAAGAAAGAGATATCATCTGTACTGCAATGGACAGGGACAGAGCACAAGGAGATGCAAAAAAATTTGTTGGTGTAATGGCAGGGGCAGTCAATGATGAGGTGCTTACTGTTATATGTATGTTGATGATACTCGACCTGGAAATCTAACAAAAACCTGTTAAAAGGCTTATGAAGTATAACACAGGCTAGAGGAAGGGTGCGAGTTGGTATTAAATATTACTGCTGATACCCAAACATTGTGTTTAGTGACGTGAAATGGTAAGGGATATTGCGAATAGTCTTTATAGGCATACGAAGGTGTTTGAAAGAGTCTGAAATAGGTTTGAAGATGTGTGAAATAGTTTGAAGAAATTCAAAGAGGTTCAAAGAAGTTGGTAGATGTCAGACTAATGTCAAGGTATGTCAACAAGTGAATATAACAAATAAGGAGTGTTTGGTGAGAGGCGATAGGCAATGTGCAATAAAACAAGGAGCGAATATGAAAGTTCAAAGAAGTTCACGATATTTTGCAGAACTTAGAGATATGATGTGAGCTAAGACCCAAGATAATGGCTCTTAAGTCAGACGATAAGTGAGAGGGTAACTTCTTCTGTGTTCCCCATTGCTCTCCTTGTCATTGTAAGTAACTAATACAAGTCTATATACAAATTGAAGAGATAGTACTAAAAAGGAAATAATAACATGTGGAAAACATGAGGCAATATGCACAGCAATAAAGGTACTGTAAACATAAAACAAATGAAAAATGATAATAAGTGAAATGTACATTGTTCCAGTATGGTAAGAGTTCTTTTTCTATTGCTTTAATATATCAATGAAACATAAAACTGCACTTATCACATTCTAAGTCTCTTGTAGTCTTTTCTTGTGTCCGGTGGCACTTGATATGCAATGAAATGGTTTGTTCTGGATGTGCAGCATGTATCGAAAGTGTTTTAGAACAGCTATACAGTGGCCTATGTTGTTTGTGAAATGCTGTAAAGTCATTCAAAGTGTCACAAACTGTCACAAAATGGTTTGAAATAGTTTGAAGTCATCTGAAATAGTGTGAAATAGTTCGAAAAGGATTCAAAGTCAATTTCGTGGTGTTCATAGTAATTTGGAACATGTGTTGTAATGTCTCGATATGATTAGATCCTTCTTCAGACCTTATAGCATGCAATGGACCTATCAACATGCCATTATTGACTTACATACAATTCCAGTCTCACACAACAACAACACTCATGGGTCTCCAGAAGTCACTTGAAACATTTCATCTGCATAAGGATGTCTTCATTCAGCTAGGAGTACATGAACATTTCAACATACCCAAGCTACACAGCATCCAGCATTATCTTGATGCCATTCTTGCTCTTGGAAGCACAGATGGATTCAACTTGGAAAACCCCAAATGCCTCCACATCAGTAATTTACCCTCCCCCATATGTTCTGCATGGATCTATACAGACTACACAGACTATGCAGAATCTGTACTAGTCCACATGTACTATGTGGAATCTGTGCTGGTCCATGCAAACTATGCATAATCTATGTTATCAAGTTAATATCTTATGAGTTCCAAGCTTTTCAAGCTGTATGAAAGTCATGAAGTGCCTACAAAATAAGATTGTGTAGAGCAAGGATTGAATTTAAGACCTCATGCCACCATTGCATAACAAACAAACATGCTAAACCAGTTGAGCCACAGGAGAATTATGTGTTAATAATATAAAGTTCATTTATGACACTCAAAACTCAAACTCAAACTCAATTATTTAAATCCTCTTGAAGGAGGTGCATTGTTATATACATATTCAAAATCAAATAAATTTCATTAACTACTATAATCATATTTAAAACCTTGCATTCGGTGCAAGAGTCCAAAAAAAAACATACCACCTAGCATTATGTTGACATCGATGACAAAGATGGCGATATTGATACAGCCACTGGCACTTCTGCTGCCAAGTCTCCTCTACTCATTACTTGGCATGTTGCCAAGCAGCCTGCTTTTGCAAATTGGCTGATACTGGAACTTGAAGCTCTACATGGTGCCATCAACTTTCTACTCATGTTCTCTGAGTTCATCCAGTATCATGCTCCATGTGCCTTGATGCCCTCAAAATATGATTGATTTAATGTTTACAATAAAATTTCCATTATCTTACCTTTCAACCACCACATCAGTCTCACCCAACTGTTGAAAACCAGAATCCAAACAACTCCAGCTCAAGATGCCTGTGGATGCTGCTCTGCTGTTTCTGCACACTTTGACATGGCTCTTATTATTGAAGACTTCAAAAATTACATCCCATCATCATCATTCCAAGGCAAGTTGTCATTTGAGATTCCAACTGGTTCTCACCTGACTCTTCCTCAACTTCTATAAACAGGGCTCCATGTTGCACAAGTTCATGTGCTTTTCAATCTCCTACCTCACTTTAGTCAATTTTCTCAGCCTCTCACATATGTGGAGTGGTTCACACCTCTAGGCAACCTTCACTTGATTACTGGCATGCATTTGATAAAACATTCCACATGCACACATCATCGAAATGCCAAAATTGTTTCTGTCAATTGCATAGTTCGAGGTTGTTATTTAATGGGGAAAGAAATGGTAGAAAAATAGATTGCAGCTGGACTACAGATAATGTTTTGGAGAAAGCAACATTGTTTTGGGTCAATCCTTATCATCATGTTGATACATTTGTTGTTACATGACCAATACATTTATTAGGGTAACATTTTGGGCCATTCACTTGTGTACTTATATATATTATATAGTAGTGGTTGTAGAATGCAAAGCCTACTGTGACTACAGAGGATATAAAGTTTACTAACACAACTATCATGTGCTATGAGGCACCTACAGTGCCTGGATTGGCTACAGATAAATATAGATTGCCCTATTGCAGATACATATGTGAGATATTGCTATGTTCAGCTATCAACCTCTGGCAAAGAGCTATGACCCTGACCATTTTTCCTGATGTACAGGTAATCCCAATAGTCAATACTTCATCCTACAAGGTAAGATCTTCACCTACTTACCTAATGTTCTTGTTACTACATGCCAGCTCATAGGATAAATTAGTAGCAGTATATACAGACATACCAAGGTATTATAAGTAAAATTAACATCTTGGAACAGTTCATGACCCTATATACAAGAATGAATACATTGCAGCAGGTTACAGTCACTCACCCAAGGTCAACAGTACTTCATCTTCTTGATGTAGTATAAAAGTAGTGCATTATATGAGGTTCCCTTGAGCTAGAAACAGCCCAGATAACAGCAGAGGCTGTAGCATGCACCAGAGAGCAGGTTGAACCAAGTGTTCCCAAAATGGCAATAACATGGACATAGCTTGACATCAAGACAATGCATCATTAATCAAAAAGCAGGAATAGATATAGAGAGATTTATTCTATAGCAAGCAAAAGAGATGAGAGGAATCCATCAATAAATGGAGGGAATATGCTCAACAGAGTGTTGATGAATGGTGTGATCAGGGAGTGTTGATGAATGGTGTGGTCAGGAGTATGATCAGATGCATCTTAATGCATGCGCTGATCACCCACTCTCAAACTCATTCCATATTTCACTTGTTACTGCACAGATTCCTGTCAGTCCTGTTGCTTCCTATGCAATTATATCCCTCTGCTCTCTGATTAATGGGGTGTCACATTACTGTGGAGATATTCTCAGATTATTGCCTTTTTTGGAACACCTGGTTCAATCTACTCTCTGGTACATGGCACAGCCTCTTCTGCTCTATGAATGGTTTATAATTCAAGGTAATAACATATACCATTGTACTATGTATCAATCTTTATACTACATCAAGAAGATGAAGTACTGTTGACCTTGGGCAAGTGACTGTAACCTGCTGCAATGTATTCATTCTTGTATAGGGTCATAGACTGTTCCAGGATGTTAATTCTACTTATAATACCTTGGTATGTCTGTATATACTGCTACTAATTTATCCTATGAGCTGGCATGTAGTAACAAGAGCATTAGGTGAGTAGGTGAAGATCCTATCTTGTAAGATGAAGTATTGACTATTTGGATTACCTGTAGTCTATAAATTGAGGTTAAAGGACTACTATGACCACCTGGAAGGAGTGTTGAATGATAGGTGATTCATGGTGAGCAAAGTTTACCTCTGTTGATCAGGAACCCATGCTCTGGTGAGCCAGGACCTTCCCCCCTTGCTATCCCCCTTGCTGACCCTCATTCTACTTTACAACTAGACCTAGGAATCAAAGAAAGCGAACATTTTGGTGCCACAGACTTTACAGGGAAAGTATATCTCCTCCTGAGTACATATACTCTTTTCTGTCTATTCTGAGAAACTACCTCTCGCATTAAAAATGACCTTGTCAAGAACTTGTAGCAAAGTAATTGATTTACCGAGATATGAAAACTGTCGAGTAAATGAGGAATAGTCCTCTTCTTTACCACATCCCCTGTCTGCTGATGAAGAGCACAGATGTGTTTGGTTGTCCTCTCACTAACCCCTGATATTTCATGAATTTTCTTGTACTTGTATCCATGTATGGTTGCAAGTCGCAACACCAGCCACTTTATGTCTGTTGATATATGCCATCTCATGGTAATGGTGGTTTTAAAGTGGCACATGGGAGAGTCCTTCTATAATGCCAAGCACGCATTTGAGGGATGGCTGCCGCATGGTGGTCCCATCACTTATAGAACCAAACAAACACCAAATAGAGCCTCAGTCGAGGGGCCTATCGACATGATAACAGCTGTAATTAGTTGGCTTGACGTGATGGGATCATGTCAACTAATTAGTAAGGAATTGTGGGAAGGTTAGATGGTTGAGAACGCCGCTTTGCAAAAGTGCATATCTACTTAAAACTCACAGCAACCTGCAAGCGCTGCAATTTTGATAGTGAATTTCCCAAGCTCAGTGTGACATGAAACCATCCGTTTCCGCATTTACGTGGAAGTGTGGCAAGATTGTCGCAGATGAGTGTGACTAGAAATCACGCTACCAAATATAAGCAAATAGGTTTTCGTGATCGGCAGTTGGACATGTAAACGACTGTAACGGCAGATAAATACCCAGTATTCCCAATATCAACACAGAATCCTCAAAACAATGAGCAACGTATTGGCCGAGTTAGGCACATACGATGTTAAATGCGCGAGACCAAGCTAAATATTTTCGTCAGACTACTGCTGAAGAGGTCTCAGGATGGGAGCGGGAATCATGATCTCCATCTTCCGGGCCCAGCGCAACAGTAGACCCTCCAGAGCCAAAGCTTATTTCCTTCTCCCCGGGTTGGGCAGCGTGAAATGTACTAATGACGACCGTGTTTCGGGTTCTCTTCCCATCATGAGCTAGACCCAATCCTACTCGAACAACAATCAGGATGGGAATCATTGCCTAAGGACATAAAAGTGAGTTCTTCAAATTGAGAACCCGAATCAATGATTACGTACACTTAATTGACTCAACATCAATTCCATTATCACCCCGGCGTTCATGCCCAGCTCTTCCGTGATCAGCTGGATCAATGCAACAACGGTGTAGATAGCACCGGATTCGACAACCATCCAAACCAGAGACATGTAGTATGACTGCATCGTGCTGCTCCCGATCGAGAGTCGTGAGGCGTAATAGATCCTTCCCGCGATAAGGCATGTTGCAGTAATTTGAGTTGCAATGGTGAGGGCGAAGGTTGATGTTACCCATGAAATGATATCCGATGTGAAGACTGAACCGGCTGGATAAGTTGCATTGGCTACAATGGTCTTGATACCACAGACTTGACGGGAGAATTAACATGCTAATGGAGGTGAATTGACGCAAGCAACGTACTGATTGTCCCGATAAGAAAGACGATCTACAAAAGTTCATGTAAGACCGTTTAAAGACAAAGCAGGGAGAAACGTACAGATGGAATGCATATCTTCCAATTCTGTCCCCAAATAACATAAACACGCCAGATCTAAGTCGAACATGAGACAAAGACGTCAACAGAGCGGATACGAAGGGCTTCAAAAGGGTTTCACCAGCATTGCATCGCCTAGGAAGGTCTTAAAAATAACCGTTATACATCGGGTAACGAAAGAAGATGCACTAGCACACACATTGAAGAGGTACACAGCTTTTCGGGGAGGGAATACATTTTGCCGGAAGAATACTGGGGGTCCGCCTGGGATTCCCCGTTGATAAACGAAGCCTTGCAGAAGCTCGTGTACTGCGAGGGCCACGTGAGCGGTGGACAGCACAAACATGATGAAGCTGGAGCATAGCAGAATACTGTGAAGCGTTATAGATATAAAACTAACAAAAGAAGTATGAAGTTCTTACACCGAGGAGACCTCACGCCCTTTAACGTATGACTTCCTAAAATATATTTTGCAAAGTGCACTGAACAATATTATGCTGTGGCGTCGTTAGAGTCATTTCCCTCAGAGAGAGTAAATGGCATACTGAATCCCTGACTATAGTGTTGATTATTGTAACGAGTAAATTATGTGCCAACTTACCATATAGGACACCTTCTGTCCACACACCTCCAATATAGGCCACGTCGGCAGGTATGTCTGCAGCCATGAGAGTTCGGTGCAGAGATAGAAAGACTTTTGCTTGCGGCGCGGTAGTGGGAGTGGGAGTTCAAGTATTAGGTTAAGGAATTAGATTCAAGGTATCTCCTGAGGCCGAGAGATCGGGGAAGAAGCCCATCACGGATGTATAAATACCTGGAATCAGCTCCAGTTGTCCAACAACAAAACAGTAAATGCAGACGTAGAGACGCCGAGAAACAGTACAACTTGTGATTTCTAATCTATGCACCTGTACTGTAGGTAAAGAGGTCAGTGATCTGCACTGGTTTATCGACGAGACCATTAGGTGACCATAGATGACCCAATGATCCGAGAAAGCGGCACGCAGCGAACACACATCCAAATCATCAAGCGCTGTTTCGAAGCATTGGCATCCTGAGAGTCTCTAAATCCAGTGGTTTCCGACTCTGAACAGCTTTGGAGTTTAGAGAAATAGAACATGATGGCGTGTGCGGCACAAGTTATTTATATTCAGCGCCACAAGGTTCCCGGAACTAATATTGACACCCCCACGTTCATCGGTGATCGAGATAATTGACGTGGAAAAATGTTCCGTCATCACCTGGTGACGTGCATTTCACAACTCTCTGTTGGTCTCCAGTCATAAGCTGACACGACAACCGTTTTTGCGGACCTGCGGTATAGGATAATGGGACCTAGTAAGTCAGATAAGTAACTTGAATTCATAAATTCGATTAAATCGCATCGTACTTCGTACTTTGTACGATGTCGATTAACCTTAGCTCAGAAGAACTTGAACGTTGGTGGTTCACTTGCCTGTCAACACGCCCTACATGCCACATCGCTGGAAGCGAACGCAAGAGGTAGCTCGTCTGTCGTCCATTCACCAGCTCTCCGAGTCTGTCGGAAAATATAACAGCCCACATCTTGTTTCGAGATCACGACTGGCTCGCAATCAACAACCCCGTCGATCAAGAGATGTATACTGAAGCCAAATAGAACGACTATCACGCTGATCAGGAGAATGGCACGGAGCTCAGCAGTTTCAAGTTGCTGACTGACAGTACTGTATATGTTCGAGGATGCAAAATGGATGTCGTGGTGGTTGAGGTTAGGATGGGGGGGTCGCCCAGATGCTATGAACATCATTCCAGATGAAGCGATCCTTGGACCAGCGCTAAACACCTCCAAATCATCAGACCTTCCTCGGATAGCATACCATCGCTGATATCACAACTTTCCAAGGGAGAAGGCCACCATTGCGCGAAATGATCGTCCGTTTGTTTTGGGTGTACAGAGGTACCCAGAGGTAGAGGATTCTGTGAGAAGCATAGTGGGAGAGGGACAAGTCGTGCCAGTCGAGTCGTGTAACGCGATTGCGGCGAGAACTTTGATGGATCAAAAAAAACTACCCTTATTCTTGTCATCGAACCGCCTCCGCAGCCGCTGAAGTTTTCGTTACCTCAAATCTGCAACGACATAGGTGTACTTCTACCGAGCACTAGCTCGACAACCTCGAAGTTGCGGTGACGGTCACTTCTTCACTTCTAACCAATCTATCAAGTAGACATCAAAAACTTCGAAATAAAGTCACTCGAGAGCCGGTAACCCAGGGAATCAGATTGGTCTGGCCGACTTTTTCTCTATACCGTCCCCCTTGGGAATCCATCTGAGTCCCTCATTGTCCTTGCGGACGGAGCTCATCTGCCATATACGTTACTCGCCTTCTTTCCTTTGGTGAGAAGGACCAGGCGATCAACATCACGTATATTTCAGCGCTATAGCATTCGCCCCCGAAGACCACGCTACAGGCTTTATCACTCATCCTCCCGCCTCTCTTTCCCAGCTTTCCCAGAACGTCGCATCGTCATTCACGCCCCCGGATGGATACCATTGTCCCTCCCTTTGTGTTACGGAGCACAGTGATTCAGCTCGTCCCCGACGCCGAAGTCTGGGTGGCAGAAGATGAGCCTTCCATTTCAAGTCAGTCGGCATGCATACGCGCTGGAATGGGCTGCAGGAAGCGAGAATGATATTTCTGGCCGGAAACCCATATCTCATGGCCGATGTTTATCGCTTGGGTAAAGATACCGTAGTCTGAACTTTTATCTACCCCTTGTTATCTCGTGGGTTTCACACAATCAGTCGGTATACTGCTTATTGGATCGCGCTTCAACATCAAACTCAGTGTTTTTCATGGAGTTGTCATAATGTCACGACAAAATGTCTGAGAACGCACTTCTTATGTCTTCCACCACTACTCATAGAAGATAATGCTCTACCAGGGCATGTCCAGCGTCAATGCAGCGGTCTTTATTGCGATTTTGAACGGTGTCTGGAATTATCTACATTTCCGCGGAGATTGTTTCTCCATTCACTGCCGTTGTTTAGTTTCCTGTTTTCATGGTCCACCTGGTTGTTATTCCGATCGAGCAACAAATCATTGATCATCGTTGCCGCGGCGAGAAGATTCCACGCATGTGAAGCGTGCAATAGAATCTGAAATAAGCACTTTGCGAGTTTTCTCCACTAAAAGTTGGGGCAAGGCTTGGGCTGGCCCGAGGTTCCACCCTCAGATTGATTATTTCCACACTCAAACTTAGACATGGGTGTGGTAAAAATCTATTTGCGCGCACAGAATTTACACATCTCCGAGACAACGGAGGACACAATCGCGTGAGCTTGACGTACCTCACAATCTACAAGACCGCGTGCCTACCTTCCACCTGTTGTCGGAATTTACCGATCTGAGGCCTATCTGTTTGAATCCATTAATACCGCCGTGGTGTGCCATATGAAGGAGAGCACGTTTCTCTGAATTCGAGGTGCCAACGATATTGTTAGGAAGACAAACATCGCCCGAATTGTGCAAATGGTTAGATTGTGGTTAAACATAGGCAATAACATTATGGTTACATGATTTTCAATCCACCAAACTGCAGATCTAGAGTCTCGTAATCCAAAACTCCAGTTTCTATCATCTGGCTTCTTCCATAAATAGAAAAGCGTTGGCAATCTCCTGGATAGGTACAGCCTCCGAAAACATCAACAGCATTTCACCTTGCGTAGTGATGGCAGCAGGCTCGAAGCTAAAAGTAGGTGACCCCGGAGAAGTCAACCCGTGACCCTTGTAAATCCAAGAGGACATTCATTCCACAATGAGTTCTGTACATGCAATGCGTTTTTCTAAAGCTTGAAGCCTCGGACAATGTCTTTTGTGCGATTCTCAGTCCCATTAGGACGCTATCACTCTGAATTGACTATATATATACTGCTCTTCGTAACCTCCACGGACAGTTAAGGTAAATCTCAATTAACCCTTGTGCATGTTCAACGAAGTAATTATTATATAATCGCAACCCTGTCGATCGAACCTTGTAAGGTCCAACCTGATATGAACATGTTTTTAAATCACAGAAGGAATATCGCAACCACTCCCGCATACCGCTTCCCACGTTGGCCCCATGCAACGTGATAGTGACGTTATCCCCCTATAATTCATAAACCCTCCCACCTATTTTAACAGATGTTTCTGCCGCCAACTCCACCTCTTGGCTTTTCCATAGGAGAAATCACGAGCGCCTCTCACTTCTATTTCCGATGTTACTCCGCCCATCGCGGTAACGCATAGCAATGAACGCCGTCGGTCAGACGTTATTCTAATATGGATTGTGCCTTCCGCCTTTAGATTGTATTGCCCCTGTACCGACTTTATTTACCACCTCACGGATATGCTTACACCCCACTCGGCATCGGGCATGAAGTCCCTCCCAACGGCGACTGATTTCTTGAACACACATTCGACCCCCCGTATCCCAGACCCTAGTCGAAGGCTCGGTGTGATATTTGTGCTTGGCAACGCTGTTTAATCTTTACGTACACAAGGAATCGTGCTCCCTATACGTGTACGCTCACCTCGTTGTCGAGCTCCCTGCTTGGGCTCCAAGTGGTAGACTTTATTGGACATAGCGTCACACGCTTTGCTGTCACTTCATATGTCATCATAGTGTCATCATCCAACAACCCAAGAAGCATTAACGGTCTCCACTCAAGTGTCCGCCGTTCGTTAATCTTCTTGATGGGTAAACAGCAAACCAAGTTCAAACACTCTCGGCGATATCGAGCTGCTCATAGCCGTGATGGCGGGCTACTCCGCTGATTCCTTATTTATTTTGAAAGTCCCATAATACAGATGTATGTTCTGTCATTGATCGATATTGATCGTCCGTTGTCGATCAGGTCATAGCCAGAACATAGAGTTTCAATAAATTTGCACAACCCAATACAATAAAATCACTAGATCCTGAGTATAACGTAAAACTCCCATAGGTGTCAAGATAACTTCAGCCAAAAGATCCGACCACGAAGGTTACTAAGTCAGACGTGATATCCCCGCAAACCACCGATAGTAATCTTTTATTTCGTAGTTATCTGCGACTCGGCTACGAGTAGGAGGCACCTCGCCTCCTCTCGGGTTCAGCTTCTGCTTCTCGTCGCCAGCTAGGTGCTCCTCCTGGTGTTCCTGGTTCGGGGGTACGTCTCCAAGAAGGAGCCTGTAGGGTGGATAGGGATGTTAAGCATATGTCGAGCTGGTGATGTCACCAACTATCGAAAACTCACTTCACGACCAGCGACCTTTTTTTGCCGTAAGTAAGCTACTGCGAGTTGAAACAGAGAGGGAACACTTACTTCAACAGGGGCGGCGTTGACCGTCGCAGTGACTGCAGATAACATGATGCAAGCAATGGTTTCAACGCGCATCTTGGATGGAGTGTTGTTAATTGGGAGTTGGGGAGGAAGACCAACGGATGACTACATGTTATATAGTGTTGGAACATAACTTAAATAACTGCTCCGGACGTGCGTGTGCCTGCCACGATGCAGGACCAGGGGTCTGGTGTAGTATCTCCATCAGGACGAATACCGCTATTTAAATTTGATTGAAATGTAGGGGAAAACGATAAATGAATGCAACCGATGGCCATCCTTGGTTATGTTCAACTTGTATAATAAAGATAAGAAATGTGGAATTACTTCATTGTGAAAACTTGGAGAATAGATGTCGCAGATGGGAATGACCCGGGTGGTTTTCACCTGCCGGAGACATGTACAATGCAAGCATGAATTCTACAATTGGAAACCGACACATGATAAGCACCTCGAGATCTCAGCGATTGGAATCGCCGAGCATGTGCTTCGCTGCTTTGAATCAAACTCTTAAACAAACCTAAACTCACAGATCGACGAACGTGCTTCCAAAGGATAACCAGATTGTTAAGAGAGCTTGAAACCTATCGCTTGAAGGTCTGTGGCATACCAGGGCGCTTATTATCATCCACATCACAAGAAAATGGGGATGATAGGACCCCTGAAAGTACTCCAAGATGCCTGATCTCCTGGTGCGGATAAAAATGTGGCAAAAAATGTGGCAAAAAATCTTGAAAATGCTCGACAATGCGTTGAAACACCTAAATCCAAGGTCGTAAAGCGTGGGAATTTTTTTGGTGCGGATAAAAACTCAATTTTGAGGGTCAGGCATGTCATTCTACTTTCAGGGGTCCTGGGATGATGCCTTGCAAAGGCCATTCTTCCGCCAACAACGATCGGGTGACCTATGGCAAGAGCTTAATATATAGCTTTTCGTGCCTGAGGTCGGCGACGGCCTTTCTTGGCCTTGGATATAAATCCGGCACGATTTCCGTTCCTATCCCGGTGAGCAACATCTATTCTACATAATAGCTCGCCGGATGAAAATGGCATTCGTATCGCTTTGGGGTCATGAGACCGAGCGCAACGGGGAACATGGGAACTTCTGCTTCGAAAAGTCTGCAAGGCATCACGGAACACAAGCTATTAACAGTGAGAAACATAGACATACTGCCAGTCCGCGGCGCTTGTACCGTTTCATAGCACCTCACGGCGAGGGTGAGGACATGATATCCAACATGAAAAATAGTGAAGGCAAAAAAAATTCGAGTGAAGATTTGGCCAAGAATAGATATCTTTGGAGTACATGAAACGACATCGTGGGAGGTCCTGAGGAGGTCCTCGGAGGTAATGCCAGTCCGCTATGGCCGCCGATTTTTCAAACATGTAAAACCCTGGCTTGAGAGTGCAAGATGCACGAGAATCAGAGAACAGAAGCAAGGCAACAAAGAAGCAAAACGACCCGGGAATAAAGTTAGAGCAAAGGCCGGCACGAGATTTTGAGGCTAGGACAGCAGGGAGGAAAGGAGTCCAGGCAAGGCACCAGCTTGAAACAGGTTGAGCGATCCTACCAGCTCCGCATAATTCTTGTCCTCGGCTTGTCCTGAACCGCTACGCATTAAAGCCGGTGTGGTTTGAAAGGGGAAACGTGAAACGTGAAACTACCCTTGCCTGCTGTAGGCTGTCGACATTAACCAAAAACGAGGCAAAACTGAGCGTAGTAGGGACTAGCGAATCATCTAGTCGTGACAGGTCCATACTGCAACATTCGGAAGAGAATTGGCCGAATTTCGCGAAGAGGAAAGCCGGAGTCTTCTCAGCGTCTACGATGTCAGATTTGAATGAAAACCCTAGAAACGAGGCCCGAAAAGGGGGAGTAGATTGAACATTGCAACCGGCCCGTGTGAGGGGACGATCGGAATGTGTCAGGTGTTGAGGGTCGTAAGGAGCAGGCACAAACAGAGGAGCCCAGCAGAGCGGTGTCTCCGTCAGTGGGCCTCAATGGTGCCACGACCACCACTGACGCACAAACCTTGTCGTGTTTAGGCACGATGCCATGTATCTCGCACTTGAAATAACTCCAATCCAGCATTGCCAGCATCGCGATGACCAAGTCCCAGGCGCGCACATTCGCACACGTCCTTGACGGAAGTTAACATACGTTGGTATCCTCTTCGACTATGCATAAATCACATGTTGAACCCCATGGTCCATGGCATAGGCATTTTGATCGCAAAAGAAAAGATACAGTTTATCCCGCGACCTGTCTCCGCCGGATCGTACTGGTGAATAGCTGTGAATGGTTGATTCTCTGTCAAACGATCGTCGCTGGACACTCACCAGCAGCATAGTCCGGTCATAGTATAACACCGTAGATAAACCACAGCAATGAATAGGCGTGGGGGAGGGAGAACCTTGCATGAGTGGCCAGACCAGAAATCCGAAGAGAAGGCTGCCATGAGTAAGAGGACAACGTTGACATCAAGTAAGCATACCCCGAAAAAAAGTTCCGAGGGATCGCAGCGCCGAAGAGGAGAACGAAGACGCCGTATGGGATTAACCTTCTAGTCTAGTACGCGTGATACTTTCAAAGCAGAAGATCACGCTTAGGCGGACCCGCTACGCCCGATGGACGAGACGAATTCTATGCCATGTTGAGAGACACATCTGTGACACATCGTACGATCCTTCGAGCAAAGAACCACGTGCACGGTACTTCACGAAGCCTAACCATTCGGAATTCATTGGCTATCGACGGCATTATCCGACGGAGGCGTACCTGAGCCCTGAGGTGCCGCGTGTTACGGCATACACTCAGATAGCTACACCCTTTTATTGAGCTGGTCATTCGAATACGCCGTCACATGCAAGGCCCTAGATCTTAGTATAGTGTGATTTCGCGTAAGCGGGGGTTGCGTATACCCAGCATGGTCTGTCAGTATGTGAGAACTTCTTTGATAAGATAAGTATCCGAATGGCATATACAGGCCGAGTGAGAGCGAATGCTTGACTTGATCGATCGTGATCGACATGCCCTTTGAAAAACGCCAGGAACACAAGGGGTAAATGAGAAATGAGATTCCGCTGTGCGAGACGCCGGGAAGAAACACATGCGATCCATGTTCCCACTTCCCATCTGACGCTGACCCACTTGGTTTTTTTTTCCGACTGATTTCCAATTCGGCCGAAATTTATCTTCCAACCGAGCCAGGATAGTTAGTAAATAACGTATTTCGAGGCATTTCGACATTTGGTCATTGAACAGGCAGAGTGACAGTCATTCTAATATATACATAGCGTGTTAACGGAGACATACCTAACGATCAAATGATTCATTATTCATTACATGCGCAGTATAGATCATGTACCCTGACAGACCCTGACATGATTTTGATTTACGTATGTCACAAATGCATCATCCCGATCCTCATCATTCCAAGTGTCGCATTTACGGCGGCATCGGTATAGCAGTATAGTTAAATGGGGCAGGAACGAGGGTACAGATGATGTACGTAGATGTATTCACAGTCTAGACAAGGGACACCGTAGGCGTTCAGGCCTATGTGACGCTTGCGCAGAGAGGTGATCGCCTTGGCAACGACGCCTTTTCATGTCCTCGACTTCCCATGGCCATTGCAGGCATTGAATCGAGCCTGAACTAACAACTTGCACTTTTCTTCACTTTCACTCAAACTTTTCACACCGAACATTGATCATCACGATATCCGCAAGGTGCAAGGTTCGTACGTGTGTATACATGAAGGCCTAGAGTTAACTTTAACTCATTAAGAGCGAACATATCAGATATCAGAGTCAGTGAGAGCACGCGTGCATGGTGCGACGTCCGGTCGCTAATTTTTTCCGCCGGGCCGGACATGCCGCATTGTCGATGAATGCATACACGTGGTACCTTCTTTTCACGTGATAGACACGATGTGGGGCTGCATAAAATATTCCAAGCTGATAATTTACTAGTAATTTACTGAGGTCCCGAAATGGGTTGGTAGTAATTTACTAAAATTCCACGTGATGCAATGACTCGTCTCCCATTTTGGAAATAAAGTTGTTCTGTTTGGCCTCCAGAGTCCTGGGTTTCAGTGTCTCGATGTCTTCAGCATTGAGGACAATGTAACACTAGTAGGGTGCGTGCTGCAATGACATTTTGGATCATGCTTGTATTTTTGAGAAGAGTTCTTCCATAAGGACTCAGGAGTAAGGCTGGAGGATCTGTCAGTGTTATGGGATGGCAAAGGAGATGATCTCAAGGATATTTAGGCTAGTAGAAAGCTCCCATTCATTACTTCATATATATTTTCTTATAAGATCTATGCTATCTCAGTCTGATGCTCATATACTTATTACAGTCATGGGGCATGTGACCTTGTAAATTACTATTTTATCGTAAAGGCAGGTTTCAGGAATAAAAAGCCTTTTCATAGGCCTCTGCGCCATATCAAGTCCTCAATCATGTGTCTAGCCTCGCTTGGATGGGGAATTCAATCAATGATGTTTCACCATCTGCTCTTTATACTGAATCTGCTCCCACTGCCTTCTCCACCTCAACATCTCTTGGATGACACCTCAATCCAAGAGTCTATTTAGTCTTTAGGCAACGCAATCAAAGTGGATGCATCCTTTGATGTTGACAAGTTTGAACTTTTGCCAGCTAACCACCCAAACCAACCCTTCATCAAGTCCATTATGAAAGGCCTATGTAAGGGTTTCTGGCCATTTGATGAGGGCAAATGGAAGGTCAAGCTTGAGAAAGTAGTTCCAAATTATGATTGTAAGCCTGAAGATGAAGAGGCTATCTGGGCCTTTCATGATTGCGAGATTGCAGTGGACTGTTGGTCTGATGCTTTGGATAGCACAAAGCTACTTCCAGGGATCAAGATCTCCCCCTTGTTTGTGGTTTGGCAGAATGACAAGCTGCATGTGGTCACAGATCACTTGCATTCTGGAATCAATGAGAGCATTCCACATTCTGAAGTGAAAGTCAGATATGATAATATGAAGACTTTTGGGCAAACATTTCATGGCACACACACTACAAACCCTGGGAAGCATTTAGTCACTTTTGTTAGAGTGACATCCACTATCTGCTAGCTAAGACTGTGTGGGTTCTCTGTAAGGGGAAAGGAAGGTGTCCCAGGCATTTGGGCAATTTTCTGTGTTCATCCCATATTTTTTTGTATTTTATTTCACCCTATTCTGCCTTTTCTATGATTTTCTATAATTTATTCCTATTTTATTATTATATTTCAGTTTTTTCCCATGTTGGTACATGTTGACAGTTCCATTCTTAGAGGCGGAACCCCTTCTGGATGTTTACCCATCAAGGTGACATCATCCTGCAGCTTGATCCACCTATTTCCACCTTTTTGCTATTTTTAGCTTACTATTTGATTTTTGGCTCTATCACATATACTGGGCATGGACAGATGGGTCCTTAGAGTTTTGTCTTTGAATTCCCCTCTGTTAGGTGCACCTGAAGTGTCTGTATTATATAGTATAATATTAACTTTGGATTCCCCTCTGTTAGCTCACTATTAAATGGAGCTTTGAGGTTGCCCTTACAGCTCCACTGCATAAGCAGATGATCCTGGCTTACCAGAGCATGGGTCTCCCATTGGCTGAGGTGAACCTGACACATCAACTCTGTGATATCCATGGGGTCAAATTGTTCACTTTTTTAATCCTTAGAAGCATAAGAGTTAGCATGCTTCACAGTATAAGTGGATACTTCTGGCTTACCAGAGCATGGGTTTCCCAATCAGCTGAAGTGATTTTGAAGCACCAACCCTGTGATATTCATTTAGACCAATTTTTTTTTTGATTCCCAGGCCTCATAGTAAAGTAGAATAAAGGTTAGCATGACCTCACAAGTGGAAGCTCTTAGCTTACCAGAGTGTGTCTCCACTACTTTTGGCACTCATAAATATGAAGGAGGTGAAAGAGAAAGAAGATGAAAAGGATTAAGGCAGAAGCCATCACTAGTAAGTACATCATGGTATTCATACCCTTACAATGATCACTAGAATTAAAAATTGAGCTGCAGACCATGGATATTGGGCAAGTAATCAGCATCTCTGCTCTACTAAACTCAGGTACAACTGGTCTCTTTATAGACACCCATCTTGTCCAACGAAACACCTCAACACTTGTTCACTATCTCAACCAATACCTGTTTATAATGTGGATGGGTCTCTGAATGAAGCTGGGGCAATTTGACAGGTTGTAGACTTGGTTTTCTATTACAAGGATCATAGTAAGTGTGCTCTTTTTGCCAATTAGGGAAACAGGAGGTGATTTTGGGCTACCCATGGCTTCGAGATCATAATCCAGAAGTTGACTGGGTGACAGGTGCAGTCAGTATGAGTTGATGTTCCTCCCATTGTCATACCTGCTTCATTGAAGGCATACAGGAACATCTAGGGCAAAGAGTGTTAATGCTGTTAGAGTCAAGTAACTCTTCAATCAAATAATCAGGTCAGAGATCTCTACCACTTGTAAGCAATAATTTGAGGATGACTGCTTTAGGCTTGTAGAAGAGTTATAAAGTTGACCAGGTCAAGCTAAGCTTGACTGGTCCATTCATTGCAGCTTAAATAGTACAGACACAAGATCATAGGTACATGTATGGATGAGTCACATATAGAGAGATAATGAAGACAATAGGAACATTCCATGATTACTACAATAATGTGGGAGAGTGGTGAGGTAAGATTAAGGGGTTCATGGGCATAGCGCAGCAGAGACAATAAGAAAGAAGAACAATAATGTGAGACATAACTCAAGCAAAGACAATAAGGACAATAGAAATGAATGACGTGCCAAAAGAAAATGAATTCCCCATGTCCGCCACTTTTTGTAACAAATGCAGTGCACTTGGAAATGTCATGCTGGACCAATGCCTATGTATGTCTGATGTGGACTTGGGGGATGTCCAAGATCTTGTGCTAGATTCTGATGATGATGATGAGGAGATGGAACAGATTGAGAAAGGTGATTGAATCTTCTATACTGCTATTAACCCTCTGCAAGAGGTACATGCCACCTCAAACATTTCTCAACACTTAGCACAAGAACAGTATGCTAAAGTCCTTCACTGATTCTGCACTTTCTCACCTGCATAATTTCGAAAACATCTTTTTCATGGAATCACCTGACTCACTTCCTAACCATAAGCCATGGGATCATGCAATTGAACTCATGCTGGTGATAGGTCCACTTTGTGCTCTATGGTCTGCAGAAACCTCCAAATGCATCGATACTAGCTGGACATCTCAACTAGTTGCTAAATGTACTACCATGGGGATGTCCTGCATCAACAGAGATGTACCAAAAAATTAGTGGCAAGGATTGGTCCCATTGAGGAATCAACATTAATGCAGCCATAATTACAGACTTGATTTGGCTAAAATCATGAAGACGATATGGTGATGTAGACAAATGTGAGTCTTTATCATGCATTGGCTTTTGTATTCTCCAACAAGGGATTTATTTACCCCATCAAGGCTCCACCTGCTGTGTGAAAGTTGACATTTTCTTTCTGGAGCTGCTGGCAATCATGTGTGCCATCTATCATGCAGGATCACAGACATGACCCCCTCATCATGTCCTAGTTAGAACTGACAGTCTAGATTCTGTTTCAGTGCTGAATTCTTTTCACACAATGGAGTCTTTACATAATGGACTACTGCTGGCAATCACAGACATTATAATTCAGACCAGAATAGATCTGCAAGTCTGGTTCATTGAGAGGAAAAAGAATGTGTATGTGGACATGTTGTCATATTTGTCGTTTGATGAATATCAGAGCAGATTTCCTGCTAACCACATTGAGAGCTTCACTCTCCCATGGGAGTTGTTGCTGGCACAATGGAGAGGGTGCTTTTGAGTGCACTGAGAGGGCAGAAGATGACTGCATGTGCACCACATCCCCCAATGGACCTCACAGATATAGATGCCCATGCACTTCATTTGCAGGTCAATGCAATTGAACATTCAACTTCAAAGAACTATGCAACTGGTGCATGAGATTACATTAACTTCTGCATCCTGCATTCTCTTCCCTTAGATCCAACACCTACCACATTGTCTTGCTATATAGCATATTCATCTCAGTTTATTGCCTCAGCACCCAAAATATTTGATGGGGGTACAGCATTTTCTGAAAGGGTTATACCCTAAGTTTGATGTGAATCAAGCAGTGTGAGGGACAAGAAAGTGTGAGGAGACCCTATCCAAGAGAAAGCTACCTCTATGCCTCATGCACTTGCAATCATTTGTGGATGTCATGTACTGCACAGGCACATATGATGACTTGCTCATAGCTATGTTGATGTCATTTGCATTCTATGGCTGTCATTGCATGAGTGAGTTGGTACAGAAAAATGATTGCAGCCTGTTTGACTGGCATAAGATCGTAAAATGGGTAACATTGATTTTTAAGAATGGTCAAGCTCAATATTGTCTGCCTTACCACAAGGGTGATTCATTTTATTGTGGGACAGACATAGTCTTTATCACTCAAGAGATTGCTGATCCAGTCTTAATGTTGGGGAGATACAGTGACTCACAAAACTGAGTCAATGTTTTTGCACTTTTTAATTTATTGTTGAATAACTTCCCATAAACAACAAAACCAAACAAGGTATTGGTGTACCGAATAACATACATGATCAGGGCTATCAAACAAACAAAGAATTATGTAATTTTAATTATTCCTTATGGAGATATGATCATTTTAATTCAGGGACTCATTGACTCAGTTTTGTGAGGTGGTATCAATATTATGATAAATTGTAATTCTAGTATTTTGTATGACCTCCCTTGGCCTTAATAATTGCTCCCAACCTTCTAGGCATGCTTTCAATCAAATTCTGACACACCTCTGATGGAATATTATTCCACTCTTCCACTACCCTTTCCCATAACTCCCAAATTCCTTTTGGTGCTGTTGGATACTTGTCTAACTGGTTCTTGAGGTGAACCCATTGATGTTCAATAGGGCTGAGGTCTGGAGATTGGGCAGGACAATCCAGAAGAGTAATATTGTTGTTCTCCATCCATTTCTTGGCCTTTTTTGAGGTATGCTTGGGGTCATTATCTTGTTGAAAAATCACCTCTTCTCCAGAAATTCCACTCTCCTCCAAGCTAGGCAGCATATGGTCCTTCAAAATGGACACATACTGGTCAGCATTCATCCTCCCCTCAACCTCTGCAAGATGCCCCACTCCATTCCATCCCATACACCCCCATACCATAATGTTTCCTCCCCCAAATTTGACAGTTCCCTGCACCTCTCTCTCAATCAGCCCCTCTCCCTTCTGTTTCCAAACCCACTCTCTCCCATCTGACCCAAACCTGTTAATTTTAGTCTCATCTGACCAAATAACCCTTCTCCAGTCCTCCACAGTCCACTCTCTATACTTCTGAGCAAAAGCCAATCTTGCTTTCCTATGCCTTATACTAAGCAAAGGCTTTTTCTTTTTCACCACAGCCTTGAATGAGTTTTTTCTGAGAACTCTTCTAACTGTTTCTGAGGAGACTGGAGTGGGGATGATGCTGTTAATGTAATGGGTGGCCTGAACAGCATTTGCAGCCTTGCCAGTGGTGATTTGGGTAAGGATGGTTCTCTGAGAGGTAGATGAGAGCTTACAAGGACAACCACCAGAGGGGAAATCCAGGTTTGGATGGAGAGCCCTGAGTGTTCTGGATACACTAGACTGGCTGAGGTTGAGTTTAGAGGCAATATTGTGGGTAGAATAATGATTGGAGGCCAGGAAAAGAATGTTTTCCTTCTGAGCAGAGGAGATGGGATGCATTAGAGAATATTGAAGTATGAAGAATGCTAGTCCTAATTAAATACTATAATTTAAGGTCCCATCAAGGGTCACATCATCAAGGGTCACATCACCTTAGAAACCATCTGTCAAGTTTTTGACATTATACAGTTGGTGGAGCATCAGATTCTAATATTTCTGACTACCCCTCACAAAACTGAGTCAATGAGTCCCTGAATTAAAATAATCATATCTCCATGAGGGATAATTAAAATTACATAATTCTTTGTTTGTTTGGTAGCCCTGATCATGTATGTTATTCGGTACACCAATACCTTGTTTGGTTTTGTTGTTTATGGGAAGCTATTCAACAATGGATCAAAAAGTGCAAAACATTGACTCAGTTTTGTGAGTCACTGTATGTGTCAAAAAAAGACTGTCTCCATGGTGCCAAGATAACACTGTTCCTTCATGAGAATAGAGCCCAACCTTCGTGTTCATGGTTTGCACTGAAGTTCTTTGCAATTCTGGACCAACATTTTGGTGGGCACTCATCATCCACTGGCTATGCCACCTTCCTGGAATCATTGGGAGTTTCTGAAACAATCATCCAGGCCATTGGCCATTGGTCCTCTGAAGCTTGGAAGACATATATACAAAAGAATCCCATAGTGAGAGTTGAACAGCAACTGTCCACTATTCGACGATGGGACTAGTCACATAGTATTGCATCATTAGCTCCTCACTCCTCATCTCTTCTACACCCCCACCCTCCCTCCCCCACACACCATTATCTTTAGCATGTCCACATTCTCACCTATAAACTTCATAGTTTGTCTAGACAGACTTCATTTTCTGCTAAACTCCTTCATCTTGAACATGCAGCAGAAGTCATCAAAATTGTCGGTTCCTGGTTGCATTTCATTCTCCTGTTTGACTGTTATTATGTAGCAGTGGTGGTAAGGGTGGTGCTCTGACCATCCAAATTGATTATGAGTTCTCAGTTGCTCTTGAATATATACTCAAAAAGGATAAGGTAAAATGTCAAGTTACTGTTGAATTTGACATTGATGGAATGGAAGGCTTTCAAATTAAGCATATGGTGAGTATTTTAATTTGTATGTTCATTGATAGGTCCACTGTGTGCTCTAGGGTCTGGGAAGAGTTCCAAACATATCGACATATCATGACACATGCTCCCAACCTATATGAGCCTTATGAAACCAATTTCAAACAATTTTGAATGACTTTGAACAATTTTGAATGACTTTGAATAACTTCGCAACATTTTGAACAATTTTGAATTATTGTATATCACTTATTGTCACTCAAAAACTTCTCCAATTTGCTATATTCATTTCCCAATATCCCTTGAAACCATTCCAATTCTTCCCAAACCTCTCAAAAGTCCTTGAACCTTTTGAACCATCTTTGAACCACCTTTGAACCTCCTTCAAACTATTTTGAACATCTTCATAGCTCTTTCGAACAACTTTGTATGCTCCTAAAACTATTCACAGCATGTCTCACTATTTTACACCTCTAACTACAACCTTTGGGTAATAGTAGTGATATTTAGTACCAACTTGCACCCTTCCTCTAGCCTGTGTTACACTTCTTAGGGCTTTTAGCAGGTTTTTGTTTGGTTTCCAGATTGAGTATTATCATCATGGCTGCTACATATTGTGTATAAGTCCCCATGATTGATGGAAGTGCTAGTACTGATAAAGAGCTATTGTATGATATTCCTAAATTAAATCAGTTCTGTAAAGAATGGCAAGCATGCCTTGAGAAGAAAAAGGTCCAGTGTGGGAAGGTTTGCTGTGTGGACTGAATATCCTAGGATGCTCCAATAAAGTTGGTAGATTTCTGACAGTGACTACTCTATTGAAAATAAATAGCCACAGTTCTCGATCTAACCCTTTGATATCTCTGCTGTTACAATGAATGAAGCTTGATATATGAACCATTGTACATGGAAAGGGAGGCACCCTGGGCATCTGGGCAATTTTCTGCATTTGTTCCATATTTTTTAATATTTTCTTTCACCCTATTCTGCATTTTTTTTATGATTTTCTATAATTTTATGTGATTATTTTTTGGTTTTTCCCATGTTGGTACATGTTGACAGTTCTATTCTTAGAGGCAGGACCCCTTCTGGATGTTTACCCATCAAGGTGACATTATTCCACAGCCTAATCTGCCTATTTATACCCTTTTGCTATTTTTAGCCTATTATTTGATTTTCGGGTCTATCACATATACTGGGCATCAAACAATGGGTCTGTAGAGTTTTCTCTTCAGATTCCCCTCTGTTAGCTCATTATTAAGTGAGGCTTTGAGGTTGCCCTTACAGCCATGGCCAAATTTCTGCAGTCGTTGCTTGGGCTTCATATTGATGAAGCCAAGACTTGATTGTATGAAATGCCTGCTCAATTGGATTGAAGTCAGGAGAATATGGAGGAAGATAAATAAGCTTTGCATCTGTCAATACATTATCAGACCTCAAAGCAAGCAGTAGAATCAAAACTTACCACACTCCTCCTCAACAATGTGTTGAATTTCTTCATCATGATGAATTGCACAGTTATCTATTACGACAACACTCTGAGGTGCAGGATATGGGTTCAATTTTGGGGCCTATTATACTGATGCAATACACTGAGATGTTCACATACCAAGTCCTCGGCCACAAACTGAAGGAATCGCTCTTTATTCACTGAGCCCTCTATCGAGGGCTAGGATACTATCTGATGTCAGGGCAGGTAGGACAGAGTACCACTGACCACTCTCACAAGAGATGCATGGTCATCCAATTGGTCCCCAGCCATTGCATCGTTGGTTGGTGAGGTCATCAACACTTGCTTCGTCTAGCCAGACAAAGTACTCTGCAGGTATATCACCATACTCTGCTTGCAATGTTGCATGTAACAGCTCATTCCATTCAAATGCTGCTGAAACAACCTTTTTGTGGCTAACTGCGAGATGGTGAAGTGCTCGTGAGATGGTCGAGATAGATACATGGATGTTGCAAGCAAAATCTAGCTCTGCCTGGAGCTCATCAAGAAAGATTTTTGGGTGTCCTTCTATCAGTGATGCTAGGTAGTTCATATCACCCATATCTAGAACTCAAGCACCACCATGAGGGCAAGAAAATGGTTTGTCAAACCATATCAAAATCATGATGAAATGCAAGCATGTTGTACACTGTACGTACAACTACAGCCGGCCAACAAGTAAATATTCTGAGGTGTTTTTGTTGCTGTTCATTGTGCCAGATGACAATCCGTTGCTGCATCTCGTTCGAGAGGTGAGGAGCCATTTACAGACTGGACGGACTCGTGACATGTAGTCACAACAATCAAGGGCCATCTGTGTTTACAAAAAAAAAAAGTCATGCAGTTTGACATGCAAACGACTGTAATGCCGGTGTTGGGTTTTAACGAGATTCGAGCCTTGTTATAGTGGGGTCACGAGCATGATGCCCACTATTATTAGGCTTGTATTGTGGGAAGGTCAGGTGCCAATTTGGGGCAGGTCAGATGTTCATCTATGGAGCCGTTGTACAGATTACTAGAACTGTTTTACACAGCTCGGAGCCATCGAAGTTATGGCTCCCCAACTTGTACATAACAGCACTCCAATTTGTTGCATCAAACTTGGGGAACTTTTGGAGATACTTGAACAGCCAAATTACTTTTCTTATATCGGTGTATACTCACAACAAGATCCATAGGAACTATCGGACTGACACGAACCCGCGGCCAAGTGCATCAGCTCACCCACATCATCACGTCTAGTGGACATCCATCGTGATTGAGATTTCAAATGCATGTGCATCCTGGGAGTAACCTCCGCAAGGTACGTAAGTATATGTTGGACATTGCTATGCTTGATATTATCAAAGGGGCCGATGTTGTTTGATCGATGCTAAGATCGATGACATGTCACCAGGGAAGGGGGGAATTCGCCATGTACCATGTACCAGTGTCGATATACACAGGAACTGAAATCCAGATCTCATAGATAGAAAAAAATATTCTAACCCAAATTTATTTTATTCCCTGTGTGTTCCTCCACAAGCTACAACTCGGAACATTGAGTAACCATAAAAGAGTTGTGCGATCACGTCACGTACACATCAACAAAAAAGAACACATGAAATGTATGAGCATGTGTCCGCGATGTTTTTGATAGTGACACTTTGTGCAGGACCCCGGATTATTAGGCCTAAGGGTGTTCGCCCATACGGACAGATTTTTTGAAAGATTTAGGTGCCAGCCCAGTTCTATTCCGGACAGAATAGGGTCAAAATCGGGTTATTGATTGGCAATTGCTGAACATGGCTCGAGAGTGGCGCGTGGTAAGTACTATGGGAAATGGGACTCTACTATCTACTACATTTGACTGGTGAATCTCAATGTAGATCTATCGTAGTTATCGCATTGTATTCCAAAACCGGTGGCAAGCATGGGTGACATGGATCAATCACCGAGTCCCTCAAATATTAGCGTGGTATCATATATCATACATTGCCCATACAGCTTTTCGAACTCGTGCATGGCTGCCAGTTCCATCACAATCTCGTCTCCAAACAAAGCAGTTTACCCTGGTGCCCTCGCTGATGTTTCTTTGCTTGCTTTCCACATCTCCAAAGGTACACGCTTACAGTGGCACTCTCGAGCTTACACAAGAAGATAGTAATCGTTTTTCTATACTTGACCAAGGCACTGAAAGATTTAAGCAGGGCAATGAAGTTGTCGAGGAAGAGGGATGATAATGAGGAATTGGACGAAGTTGACTGACCTACTACGCTGATTTTTCTCCTACGCTGCTACAAGGGGGTGTCGGGACCGGACTTTCTGACCGTGGGTCGGAATTTTTTTTTTCGACCGTCGGATGACCCCCCCCCTCCCCCTCCTGCCTAATTTGGTATGTGGAGCACACGTATGTATGTTTTTCCAAGAAGAAAGACATTAATTTCTATATATGGCAACCGTCATGTACTAATTCAACCACAGTGGCGCTTTCCCCCACCCGCGCAGCTCGCACACGACCAGTCCGGGGGTGCGAAGTCATAATACATACAATTGCAGTGAAACTGGGGGAAATAGCATTATCAAGATCAATCATCAGTATAGTACGAAGTGTTCAAGGAAAATAATGACGACGAACCCAGACGGTCTCGCATCCCTCTGCCTGACACTGCATAACATTTTCCCCCCTTTCGATCTCGTCATCCATTATCGTCACTCCGCAGGTACACTGATTCAGCTGGAGTACATTTGCCTCTCTTCGTGTAAGCCGACTTGACCTTCTGGTACCGACCTCGTCATTCAAAGCCGGCTCCGGAGAACCGCTTGATAGCGTGGTATTAGTACGTGCTTCGGGAATTAGACCACTAGACGGTGTAGCAGCGTTTCTGGGTTCGGTTGGGTCGGGGTTTGTCTTTGCAACGTCAATCGCGTCCGTCACGGTAGTGGAAGGACTCGTTGTGTTTGCAATTCCAGGGGTGTCGCCCAGCGGCATCGCAGCGTCGTCGGGGTTCGATGTAGAAGGGGTACTATGATGACGCAGTAGCTCGGAGGGTGGAGGGAGATCTATCAAGCTACGTTTGTGTTGAAACATAATCAAGACATATAATATACATACCGAAATCGTCGTCGGACGCGTCCGAGTCGTCACAGAGGTTAACCTTTTCTGGCCGTCAACATCGAAATCTTACTTGGTTTTGGCTTGCTTTTTCGGCATTCCTGGCGCAGAAAAGTTGTGGACTGAGCAATAATTCAAGTAGAAGGACAATGTAATTCAACCAATACATGCTCTACTACCAACTGCCAACGTCGACGGCAACGACGTCGAGATCCTCCAGCACGTTCCCTGGCTTCGAGTTCAGATTTGGGTGCTGTATGGCCATTTTTGGACCATGACGTCAGCGTTTTGGGGGGTGTCAGAATTTTTCGTACCGGCCAGCCGGCACCCCCCCTCCCCCCCTACCCTGATCACGGGATCCGGTTCCGACACCCCCTTGCGCTGCTAGTTTTTTTTAAGTCTTTCTCGTGTCTAAGGTAGTCTCTACTGAGCTATTTGCGCCTGCCACCGACATTTAGGCCTATAGTGAGGCTATTTCACTCGATCCGGACAGTTTTGGGCCCGCTCGAAAGGCTGTGATTCTGTGATTCTGTGGTCTCGGTACAATTTTTTTTTTTTTTTGGAAATTTCTGGAAAATGGTATAGTTCCAATCCCGGACAAAATCGCGGAAAGTGGTTTGGACAGAAATCTTGAAATTTCGAGATTTTAATGAAACAGTGTTTGGCCTTGATAATCCGGGGTCCTTCTTTGTGCCTTCCCCCGATGTGTACGCGTGGCACGCACGTGGTACCGGTATACCGCACGTTCATTCAAATTGATATCAACAGGCATGCGTATGGCAGATGAACATTACCATGCTGCATGCTGATCATCATAGTCGGGCACAATTGCGATGATCAGTTATCGACGCCAAAACTCAAAATGCTGTAGCATGTCCCGAGTTCATCAAACGCAACGATCACGCTCCACGAGAGGGCAGAACTTGAAAAAAAGATGGCACACTTATTATAGCCATCCATCACACCGGAAATTCTTCACAAAATCAGTTTAGTCATCTAGAGAGAGAAACATGAACAACAAAAGGATGAATAACCAGTAAAGCTACAACTATTAGAATAGATACGAATCGCAAGAGTCCATAACAGGACAAGAAGGCTACATTGTGTGGGTAACGTTTTTATTAAGGCTACAAAGTGAGATGAGATGATGAGATGGGATTAGATGAGAATTGAGGAAAAAATTGTCAAAATGTGCTGTGTTGTCGTTGTCATCACGGTTGACATTAGAAAAAAAGAGAGAAAAATGGAAGAATAAAACCATTAGTTAATAATTAAAGTGTCAAGCGAAGAAAAAAGAAAGAAGGGAGCACGATCAAGAAAATAATCAACAGAGAACGCAATCAATACTCGCCCTGGAACATCTGCGGCTCGAACAAACTCTCCAAACCGGATCCAGGAATGGCGAAACCCTGTTGTTGCGGCTGTGCGCACATCGTCGTCATATCAGTATCACCGGTCATGAAATCCAAACCCAAGCCCAACCCCACATGCATCTCTACACCTACACCTACACCCGCACCCGCACCCGCGGCCATATCCATATCCATACCTAAGCCCATCCCCATCCCGATGTTCCCATTCCCAGTCCCATCGAGCACACCCACATTCCCCGTCGGAGCAGAGAACGAGTCCCCCGTAAACTGTTTCCACAAATCCGTCAACACACTCTGTGCATTAGACATCACGGACTGCGGATGTGGGGCGTGAAGGAGCGGGGAACGAGGGACGGGAGAGGAATGTGCTGTGGATGGGTGGGATGTTGTGGATGAGGCAGTTGTGGATGAGGAGTGGGTAGAAGAGTGGGAGGAGGGATCGTCAAGAGTGGTGGACATGGACATCCAGGAGAGTTGATCGATGTCGTCTAGGGATGAGGTGGATGTGGACGTGGACGTGGAGGTTCCTTGGAGCATTGGGTCGATGTTAAAATCACCGAGATGGAGATTCATCTCATGGTGCTGCTGTTGTTGTTCGTGAGGCGGTATACCATCGAAAGGACCAAGCACAGATTGTGAGCCTCCTCCTCCCATCAGATCGTTAAAGTCCATCGAATGTCCCTGAGAATGATGACCTCCCCCGAATGGGGTATTCTCGAAAAAGTCCTGATTGAACAAAGACTTGTCGAAATCGGGTAATGGCGAATCGTCGCGCTGGAGAAATGGGACAGAGGCAGGGGCGGGCATGGTCCAGGAGCGATGATGGTGGATGTATGGCTGGGCACTGGATGCTCGGCGCTGTCCTAGGCCTAGCATCATTCTGTGTGGAGAGGCGGGCCGGGAAGGGAAGGAAGGGACGCTGGGGAGGGCGATGCCGGTTGTACCCAAGCCGAAATGAGGAGTGGGGTGGTAAGGGTAGTAATCGTTTGGGAGGGGGACAGAGGACGAGCGACGGTGGAGGTGGTACGTCTGGCCTGACGAGGAGAGGTGCGCCGAGGGATAAACGGGTGGGCTGGCGGATTCGAAACCTTCTGCACGTCGTAAATCGAGATCACGAACAGCAGCAGCGAGTTCGTCGCCTTTCTTGCCTTCTAGGAGGAGTTGTGCGACTTCTTCGCATCGACGCTCGTCGTCGATAGTGGTGGGCTGCTTATCCTTTTTATCCTTGTTCTTATTCTTGTTATGAACAGGGCGGAAGCGGTATTCCGGATACCGGGCTTTATGAGCAGCTTTTTCGTGCTTGGCTTTGTTTTCCCACACGCGTTTCTCTTCGAGAGGAAGGGCACGCCAGCAGTTGCCGATTATTTTGGAGAGGGAGCCGTGGTTTGTTTCTATAGTACCTGGGACGTGTTTTTGACGTACGAAATCGGCTCTGAAGAGCATGAAAGCATTTGGAGGACGTGGTATGTAACCAAGAGAACGACGTTTGTGAGGAGGGACACGACGACGCGACCTAGGGGGTTCAATAGAAGCAGAGGGGGGGAAGAGGGCAGCAGTAGGAGAAGGAGGCTCCGGGGTGGTACAGGCTGAATTATCCTCAGGAGCGACGTAGGAGACCGGGGTCACGTTGGGAGCAAATGTGACTGGGCGAGGGGCAGAATAAGTGCCCGGTTTGGCTGGAGTGAATGCTAAGGTGGAAATTAAATAATAAAGATTTAATTAGATGGAGGATAACTTACAAAGGGTTGGGGAAGAGCGTCTTCTGCGGGAAAGACGAACAGCTGGCATATCGGGATGGGACAATAGAAAACCAACAGAGAGATCTTATTGTTCCTCTTATTATATATCCCACCACCACGGCCTTCGTGTAAGGACCCCGATACCACCTCGCCTCGGTTCGCCTGTGTTGTCCAGCAACACAATTCGGGGTCTCGCATCTCTCGTTATGGACGCTGCCTTCAATACCCCATATATGGCAATCGCTTATCTCGCCTTGTTCTGTTGGAAGTTTCTGGTCATCTGATGGGTTAGCTTCGACGTAATGCGTCCAGATTGTCGAAACTCGAGCTCGACCATCCACCGCTTTTTGGTTATGACGAGCATCTTCGATTTCCTCCCTACTGCTTCCGCAATGACCATGATTCTTCCATGTTCGAACTTGGACCTTCCACATCCGCACATAACATCAAACTTCCCCACGCGGGTATTCCCATCTCCAACCCCGCGCCGAACAAGGCCGTACGCTGATTGACGACTGAGGACCTTGTTCTTTTTTCAGGTCACGTTGCCGCCGTACAGCCCTCACTTTCATTGCGTACTTGAACTTGGCATTTGGTTACCGTGCGACTCGTCATGCTATAACGTATTTGGCCTCCAACCTCACCTCGGTCCGTAATATCTAGGCTTCTCTGTATATTGAGATGGTACCCTACCAACCTTGTTCTTTACTCGCTCGCCGACGTCCCCTTGGAATATACTGCATGAAAACAGGACTTCTGAGATATTTGCTCACTTGTCAATATCAACAATAAACGCCAGTCTTAGTCTGCAGTCTCGAGTCGGGCCCTCATAACCTAGCTAAAACCGTACAACCTTCCACTTGATATATATGTACAACTGCCGAGCCACACTGGCTCTTCCGCCTTCAATCAATTATCCCACGTCCCGCTTACGCTAACGTGTACACTCAGGCTCGGAAATGGAACCTACCCCATCGATGATCCTATCCTTATCATGTCCAAGTACAAACAATTTAGTTTCGTCTCACTGTCATCAGATCGATGGTGTCACCGCTACACCTCATCATTCATTCTACGAAGGCGTTCTTTTTCTTTACGATCCAAACGTTTGGGTTCGTCATTTCGCATGCTTCCATGGTGATTCCACCCGTCGCGGATTATGCATACGTACTTGTGTCTCAGGATGTATGTAGTGCTGGTGATTTGTGAGGGGTTCCTTCCTGCGACTTGGTGCTCTCCTCATCACTGTCCCGTGCAGCCACTGAGGAAACGAACCACTTCATAAATATAAATAACCCCCCCCAATCAAAAAAAGATGAACAAATGTCCCATCACACCTACTAAAAACTATACTTGAAACTAGTACAAACTAGAAGCATTTTTTTTTACCCTGATGATCCGCTCAGACCCGTCTCCCCTACGCTACGGTGCACGAGCAGGGCCAGGTCAGTGAGAAGTTGAAACTTCTTGATTTGATGGGTCACACAAACTCGTCAGTTGCCCACCTGATCTTCTCACGATCCCCGCCGACGACGAGGACACCGTTCCACCCAGCCTCCTACCCAGGCGCTCGTTAAGCGTTTTTGCGCAAGTTCCAAATTGGGAACAGTTCACTTGCTAACGCTCCAGAGCGCCTGGCACAAAACATTTGTTAAACAATGCAACTACTGGGACAATCACGCTGCGGAGAATCAAAATTAGCTGATGAGATTACGCAACATACTTGCCTCACCCCATGGAAGCTTAAGTTTTGTAGCACTAGTTGCTGCATTTGAAGCGTGGAAATGTTAAATTCATCACCTTCCTTCTGTCAACTATTGACTTATTCAGGATTTGTTTGTATCAATAGACCTGTAATATCTTTGGCACTCCACACTGCTTTCCCTATCTCGTCTGCCCCAGTATCGAATGTAGCATTTCAGTTGATCTGTGACAATCTCAAAGATGAGACACAGAGGCTCATCTCTGAGTCAGAGTGTAAGGGGAAAGGTGTTAGGGTGACACCCACTGTTCTGCTAGCTGGACTGTGCAGGCTCTCCTACAAGAAGGCAGTGGGGCATGTGCACGTGATGGGGGGTTTGATGGATTTGATGTGATGGGTTAAAAATAGATCAGTTGGCTGAAATACCTAAGAGAACTCAACTGAGGTCCCCCAGTATTTATTTTAAGGTTATATACTATGTTACATATATTGTACTATGTTGCTACTGATGTACATGCATGTACATATTGATGCATGTAAATTCCCATGCTGACAAATAAAGCATTTATAGGCATTTGGTAGTATATTTTGGTGAAATAAAATAAAATAAAATAAAAATAAAATATTATTATGTAATACACATATCAGGAGACTGTTTCCTAACAAAAGGAAGGTGCCCCAAGCATCTGGGCAATTTTCTGCATTCATCTTATATTTGTTTAATATTTATTTCACCTTATTCTGCCTTTTCTATGATTTTCTATGATTTATTCCTATTTTATTATTATATTTCAAGCTTTTTCCATGTTGGTACATGTTGATAGTTCTATTCTTAGAGGAAGGACCCCTTCTGGATGTTTACCCATCAAGGTGATGTCATCCCACAGCATGATCCACCTATCTCTGCCTTTTTGCTTACCATTTGATTTTTGGCTCTATCACATATACTGGGCATCGACAGATGGGTCCTTAGAGTTTTCTCTTAGGATTCCCCTCTGTCAGCTCACTTCTAAGTGAGGCTTGAGGTTGCTCTTATAATATAAAACTCTCTCCCTAGGCCTGGAATTGAAGTGCACTGGGAATATAATGCCTCCTACACATACAGGACATTGCCTAGGATTGTTAGGGTGACACCCACTAATCTGCTAGCTGGACCATGCGGGTTCTCCTACAAGAAGGTGGTGAGGGGCATGCGCATGAGGGGGGGTTTGATGGATTTGATGCGAGGAGTTAAAAATAGAACAGTTGGCTGAATTAGGCCTTTTGCACCACTAATGTAGATGGAATACCTAAGAGAATACAACTAAGGTCTCCTAGTATTTATTTTAGGGTTATATACTATGTTACACATATGGTAGTATATTATTACAGATGCATGCATACATGCGCATACATATTGATGCATGTAAATAAAGAATTTCTATGCTGACAAATAATGTATATATAGGCATTTTGTAGTGTATCTTGATGAAATAAAATAAAATAAAATAAAATAAAAATAGTATTATGTAATAGGCATGTTAGAAGACTGTTTCCTAATATTACCCCCCTTTTAGGCCTCGACTTCCAGGTGAGAAAATATTGTATCTGTCCCCTCTGTGAAATTCTGGTAAGGCTGGAACTTCATCCCTTTATACACCACAAGGTTGGGAATGTGCCTCCGGCACGCGTTAACATGTTTAATAAGTAATATATTCAATATTTTTGGTTTTTGCACCTTTCTCTGAGCTTCCTTGATACGTGATAGCATACAGCCAAAATCACAGCCAAAGAAATGATAGTCTCCCCACCATCCTACTCACTCCATCACCCCCTCATTTACTTCCCCCCTGGTCCTTCCTGGTCCTCCCCTCACCAACTCCCCTTTAATCCCATGACAGTTACACAACTCTTCAGTTGCCTTTGGACCTTCGGCCCAAAGGCAACGTTTGGGGTTCATGGTCACACAACTCTTTAGTTGACTTTTAGATAGTATGCAACTCTTCCCCCCACATCACCCCCTCACTCACTTCCTCCCCCTCTCCTTCACTCACCTCCCCCCCCATCACCCCCTCACTACTTTACCCCCTCCTCACCCCCTCCCTCCCTCCATCACACTCTCTCCCCTCCTCCCCCCCTCCTTCATCCCCTCACTACTTCACCCCCTCCCCCCCCCCTCCTTCACCCCCTCACTACTTCACCCCCTCCTCCCCCCCTCCTCCCCCTCTCCTTCACTCACAACCCTCCCCCCATCACCTCCTCACTATTTCATCCCCTCCTCCCCCCTCTCCATCCATCCTCCTCCTCCCCTCTCCCCTCTCCCCCCTCCCCTACTCCCTCATCCCCTCACTACTTCACCCCCTCACTCCCTCACTACTTCACCCCCTCATCCCTGCTCTCCTCCCTCTCCTCTCTTTAAATTTTGTAAAAAATCTCCAACTTCACTTTGTCAATATTTAGTAATGCGACACAGAGCATTTGGATTACATTTAAAGAATTGAGTGATTGCTTTACGTGCTTGCTTACAATTCTCTTTTGGCTTCCATGAATTATTTTCGTCAGTGTAGTTCTTCCACTTGATTAAGAACTCCAATTTATTTCGCCAAAGACAAGAGTCCAAAACCTCTTCCACAATATATTCTGGAGCACCTTCTACCATTATTGGAGGCTGTGGAGTAGTTTGTTGACCAGGAATAGTGGGTGGGCAGTAAGGGCATAAACAGGAAATGTTAATCTCAGGATCAATCTTGAATAACTGAGGTAATTTTAACACTACTGCATTGGGTGAAATTATTTTAGAAATTGGATATGGGCCAACTTGCTTCTCTGTAAGCTTTCTTGAAGGTCATGGAATATTCAGATCCTTGGTACTTAGCCATACCAAGTCACCAACTTTATACTCTGAAGCAACAGCTCGAGTACGATCCATGTGTTGCATCATATCATCACGTGCTTTTATCAATGCTGCCTCTGCTTCCTCCTGCATCTTTTGCATTTTTGATACAAAGTCCTCCACTGATTGTACCTTGACTTCCCTTCGAGGTTCTACTCCCATTCTGAGATGATACCCATAATTAGCAAAGAAGGGTGACATGCGAGTAGCCGAATGGAATTTATTATTGTGAGAAAATTCTGCAATTGCCAACCATTCGGGCCTGTCGATTTGTCAGTGATTGACAAACATGCATAGGTACTGCTCCAACGCCTGATTGATTCTCTCTGTCTGTCCATCGGTTTGTGGGTGATATGCCATAGATAATTTGGTTTGAATCCCCAATATGTTATTTAACTCTTGCATAAATGCAGAAGCAAATTGTAATCCATGATCAGAGATAACTGTATCAGGTAATCTATGTGACTGCCATACCTGATTTAGGTAGAGGCACATCAAGCCCAACGATGAGGTTTCTGCAGTAGTAGGAATAATATGGACTTCCTTTGTGAAGCGGTCACATACTACAAATATTGCATCATATCCTAGAGCTTCAGGTAGTCCTGTGATAAAGTCCACAGATATATTTTGCCATGGCGCTTTAGGTATAGGTTTTGGCATTGATTTCCTTGTAGGATTTTCTGGAAATTTCTTTCCCATCATGCACACATCACACCCATCTACATACCCCAATACATACTTTGAAATTCTGGGCCACCAATAATCTCTTATCACCAATTCTAACATCTTCCATCTTCTTGGATGTCCAGCAGCTGGCATATTATGATGTAACCGTATGATCTCCCTTCATAAATCTTGATCTTTCAGTACATAGACCTTTCTTCTGAATAACACTAACCCTTGTTCTTCAACCCATTCATCTCCTTTAATATTACTTGTCTTTTCTCCCCTCAAAGCTTTCACAGCTTCCACTACTTCATCATCCATCTCTGAACATTGCCTGATTTTAGACAACATTTCCGTCTCTGAACTATCCACCAATAAATGTCCTTGATACATAGCGCAAATACAAAAGTATTCAGGTTTGAGTAGAGTAGTATTTTTATTGTCCTCCTCTACTCCCCTTTTATGATCTGTACATCTGGATAATGCATCTGCCTTCCTCATCAAGCTTCCCGCTTTGTGGACCAAGTGAAAATTAAAGCATGATAGGAATAATGCCCAACGTGCTTATCGACGGTTAAGCTTTTTAGCAGACATGAAATACTGCAGATTTTGATGGTTTGTCCAGATTTTGATCTGATGCGTACATCCCTCCAAATAATGTCTCCATGCCTCTAATGCTCATATTATTCCCAACATCTCTTTATCATGCACATCATAATTCCTCTCCACATCATTCAACCCTTTAGACAAATATGCACAAGGATGCCATTTGTCATCTTCATATAGCATTGATAATACTGCTCCAGTAGCAAAGTCTGAAGCATCTGATTCCACTCATAAGGGACATGTGAAATCTACTGGGACCAATATTGGTTCTTCTACATACTTCCTCTTCAACTCCTCAAATGCTATCTGCCGTTGTTCTCTCCATCTCCACACTACTCTCTTTCGCATAAGGTTGTGTAATGGTGCAGCAATTTTGGAAAAATTATGAACAAAGCGACGATAAAAATTGGCGAGTCCCAAGAAAGCCTGAACTTTTTTGATATGGGTAGGCACAGGCCAATTAACAATTGCCTGTACCTTGATAGGATCCATCTTGATTCCATCAGGACCAATCTTTAATCCCAAGAACTCAATCTCGCTTGCTTCAAATACACACTTCTCTGGTTTAACAAATAAATCATTCTTTGCCATTCAACACCTCCTGCACTATCACCTCATCATCATATAACCTAATTGAGAAATAGTACTAAAAGCTATCCTCCGTGAATATCAAAATATTGTCAATGAATATTATCACCATGCCTTTGTCTATCACATCCTTGAAAATATCATTCATCATGTTTTAGAAAGTTGGGGGACTATTGGTCATCCCAAAAAATATGACTAGTGGCTCGAAGGATCCTCGATGCATGGCAAATGCTGCTTTCCACTCATCTCCTTTCTTTATTTGTACATTGTTGTACCCCCAGCATAAATCCAATTTTGTAAAGACCTTGGCCTTTCCTACTTTGTCAATTATCTCTGAGATCAATGACAAAGGGTACGCATTCTTCACTGTCCACTCATTCAAATACCTGTAATCTGTACACATCCTCTTCCTGTAATCTTTTTTTGGTACAAAGAATACTGGTGATGTCTGCAGTAATTTCGAAGGTCGTATGTATCCCTTGCGCAACTGCTCATTAAGGAATGCATCCACTTCTTCTTGTTCCTTCAGAGATAATGGATAGACTTTTGACTTCTTCAGCACAAATCCTGGCTTCATCTCAGTAGCATGATCCCATGGCTTTCGCACTGGCATCTGCTCTAATTCCTTCTTCTGAAAAACTGACAAATATTTATGGTAGGCTTTTGGCACCCACTCCTCCACTAGCTTCTCCATGTTCTCTACATTTTTATTCCATGCCTGTCTTCCACAAATTTCCCTAAAGGTTTGCTTCTGTTCTTCTTTACTTGTCATAATTGGAACTTCCCCGTTTGGCATATCCTCATCCTTTACTTCCTCTATCATAACAGAATACTTCCTCGGACATTCTTTCTCTTTCTTTTCCTTTTCTGCCTACAATTTCAAGCTATATGCCCTAATTGCCCACAGTTAAAACATTTAACTAGAGCTCGTCTCCCTACTCAATCAACATCCATTGCATCCATCGATGCTGCTGACTCCTTAACAATAGGTGTCACTGCCATGGCTGGTGGCTGTGCCCTCGGAGCTTGTACCTGAGGTGTCCTTCCTTTCTCAGACTTTCCTTCTGATGACTTTCCAAATCTGGAATTCCCATACATCAATTTCGATTCTGCCTGTTCCTGTCGATATTGCCGATGAAGACGCATTGCCCAATTATACCACTCATCCAACCTCTCTGGCATAGAAGGTAGTCGATAGATAGACTTGAATAATGAGGGATTTAATCCTGCCTTCAAATATTCTACCAACGCTGCTTCTCCCATATCGGTCTGTGATGCTTCTGCTTTGAACTGCAAAATAAATTTGTCTGCAGTCAGAGAACCTTGGCGCATGGTTTTTAATTTTGCATTTGCTGTCGCCTTTGAGTTAGGGTCTCCAAACTGTGCCTCCAATCTCTCCAAAAATTCCCTGAAGCTTGCAAATAGTTTATATCCCACGGCAATTTGATTAATGGCTTTATTTCTCCAAAACTGTGCTTTCTCTCCCTGGATGTATGAGAGAGCAAACATAATTCTTGACTCAGTCATACGAAATTCGGGCTTTCTCCCATGAATATACAACCCTATAGAGCTGATAAAGAATTTTGTGTTCTCCATGGTACCATCAAATATTTGCAGGGGCACATATTTAGATAAACATATTTTTCCACTCTCAGATCTCTCCTCTGCATGCTCACCCTCCTGAGACATCCACTCTACCATCTCCTCCATCTCATCATCTTTATCTTCTACTGTTTCTGCATTTGTTTGTACTTATTTGGGCTGAGATGCTGCTAATACTGACACTAATTGGGACATTTGTGCTGTTAAAGCATCAATTTTGGCTTCAAGAATGAGCATGGGAAAAGGATTGTGTCCAGGATTCGAAGCTGCTTGTTCTGTCATGATTATGTAATCTGTGATAAGTCACTTCTTCGGCTGGAGAATTTTTTTGCAAAATTTCAAGTCACATGACTCAGCTATTTTGGGTACCAAACACAGCAAAACATGTAATTTCGGCTATTGGGCACTTCGGATCAATAACCCTTCCAACAGTGCCTGATCTTGGATTATTACTAAATTTAGCTAGTAACTACCTAAAATAGTTGTCCAAATTAAGTAATGTAAATCTCGGCCAAACCAGATCTGATCGGTTGTCTGGTTGCAGCTGTCCTAATGATGAGTGCTGCCTCTTGATTACTGGTGGTCGCAATATAAGGCGAGGCCTGGTATCAGCTTATAAAAGCAAGGTAAATATGTATATACAATTAATTTCAGCTCTTGCCGAAATGATGTGTAAGTGGCATGCTGAGACAAATGATGTATGCACATGAGTAAGAGAAGGTGCACTGATAGGGCAGTTGAGTTCTTCTGTTAGGACGACACCCACTAATCTGCTAGCTGGACCATGTGGGTTCTCCTACAAGAAGGTGGTGGGGGGCACATGCATGATGAGAGGTTTGATGGATTTGATGTGAGGGGTTAAAAATAGAACAGTTGGCTGAATTAGGCCTTTCATACCACTAATGTAGATGGAATACCTAAGAGAACACAACTGATGTCTCTTAGTATTTATTTTAGGGTTATATACTATGTTACACATATTGTAGTATGTTATTACAGACGCATGCACACATGCATGCACATGCCCATACATGCGCATACATATTGATGTGTGTAAATAAAGAATTCCCATGCTGACAAATAATGTGTATATAGGCATTTTGTAGCGTATTTTGATGAAATAAAATGAAATAAAATAAAATAAAAATAGTATTATGTAATAGGCATGTTAGAAGACTGTTTCCTAACAAGGATGCAATCAACACCCCCACCTTAAATGGGCCCTTATCTTTGCTTGACATGCCACCATGCACCATAGACACCCAAAAATGCGTTGAAGCGCTCGAAGGCACCATTACCAGATTGTGTGCACAAATTGAATCACTTAAATTGTGTATCGAAAGCATTGTTAATACCCTACATCTTAGTCCCTCACCTAGTATCCCATTTATTCCAACCCCAACTGCTTCCAGCATCAATGCTCTACCTAATACCACTGGCACACAGATTAAACTGTTCTCCCCCACTGACTTTAATGGTGCATGCTCTCATGGATATTCTTTCCTTACCTCCTGTGAGTTATACATTGGTCTTCACTCTAACCAGTTCCTAGATGACACTGCAAAAACTTATTGGGCTGTTACATGCATGAAGTCTGAGCACGCCTACCTCTACATTGACCACATCTTGTGCCAAGCCCAGAAACTTGGTTTCCTCCCTTTTTCCTCTTGGGACGACTTTAGAAAAGAGTTTGTACAATATTTCTGCCCTCTCCATGAACACCAATGAGCTGCAATATGCTGATAAGTCCACTGTGTGCTCTAGGGTCTGAGGAGAATTCCAAATGTATCGACATATCATGACACACCATCCCAACCCCTATGAACTCATGAAATCAATGTCGAACCATTTTGAACTACTTTGAATGATTTTGAATGACTGTGAACAACTTTTAACAACTTTGAATAACTTCAAATAACTTCACAGCACTTTGTATGACATCAGCTGCCATATGGCTATCCCAACACCCTTCCGATACACACAGCACATCTGGCATGAGCTATTGCATCACATATCGACCACTAACTGGACATGAGGAGATACAACAAAGGACTTTTAGGACTTGATTGTGGCATTTTGGCATTTCAATGATATATTGAAACAATAGGATAAGTACTTTTACTATACTGTGACTCTGTACATTTCATTTATCATCATTTCTCATTTGTTTTATGTTTTGTGAGGTCCTTTATTGCTGTGCATATTGCCTCATGTTCTCCACATGTTATATTTCCTTTTTAAGTACTATAGTACATGAGGCAATATATACAACAATGAGGACTTTGTAAATCATAAAGCAAATGAGAAATGATAAATAATTGAAATGTACAGTGTCCCCATATAGTAAAAGTACTTATCTTTTTGCTTCAAAATATCATTGAAACCTCTAAGTGCTATTATCGCATCTTAAGTCTTTTGTCATCTCTCCTCATGTCCGGTAGTGCTTGATTTGTGATGCCATAGTTCATATTAGATGTGCCATGTGTATCAAAAGGATTTTAGGAGAGATATATGGTGGCCGACATCATTTGAAGTGGTGTGAAGTTGTTCAAAATTATTTGAAAGTGTTTGAAATGGTATGAAATGAGTTCAAAACTGAATTCATGGCATTTGTAGCAATTCAGAATGTGTGTCGTGATATGTCGATATGATTAGAACCATTCCCAGACCTTAGAGCACACAATGGACTTATCACTGCCACTTAAGCAGCCCCGACAACCACCAAAATGGCCTCATGGACTAACAGCATCCACAAAGGTCAGTGTAACACCCTACAAATGGAGCCCAGCAATGATGATGACCCCACTATGCTGAAAAAATGTGCACGTTGACTTTGGCACCCAAACCACATCCCAAACCACTGAGACAGCCTCCCAAACCTGTGTCAAACACCCCAGCACACCTCTTGACACTCCCACATTGCCCCTAACAACACCTGCACAGCCTTCATCAGTGCTGCCAATGTCATCAACAACAATAATGACTACTTCCTTCCCAGCTCCAAAACAGCCACCAGCACTTTGCGAATGGTGGTACTCGCTTCCAAATGAACCTATGGCACCTGCAACTGAGTCCCCAGCCCCCTTCTGCATCCTGAGCCTCTTGTTGCCACTGCCACATCACTATCAATAACAACCCCCATTGCAACCACCTCTGAAATGACTGCTAGAGTCATGTCTAGCACCCAAACAGATGCCACAACCTCAGAGCCACCTGCCCACACAATTGACAGCCCACCATAATGATCTATAGCCCAGTATATTGAGTCACATGACCACAAGCAAATTGTGGTTGCCAAAATGCATTGTGCATGCTCCAAAACACCTCTGCCAGCTCCAAGAGCCCCTGTGAAGCTCTGTAAATCCCTATGCCATATCCAGCTCCCCTTGGCTCACTCCCCAGGCCCCAGTTTTGCCCCAGTAGCCCCCCAGCAGCACTACCACATCACATGTGATGATGCTGCTCTCCCAGGCCCTACCATGTCCCCTCACAGATCCTATGCTGGAAGCTCATCTCCAACCGAGGCAGGTCTTGTTGATTCAGGCACACCTTGGCTATGTTGGAGGATGGGGGTTTATCAAAGCTGGGGAAGAAGTTTGCAATGCATATGGCACTCTACATACATGTATCCAGAGCACACAAAACTGGGAGCATCTCTAGTATACATCCAATAGTATAAATATACAAATCTGTGTACTATTCCATCAAGAGCCCAGCAAGTTGTAAGCACTCTGATGCATTTGCATAACATGGGGATGGTAGGCCTACTGCAAATGGATGGCTGGGATTGGGAGCTTCAGAGTTAGCAGGCAACTAGAGTATATATGTCTAAATATAGCTACAAAACCACTTACAGGTGCAGCCAATATTGCAAAAGATATCGCCTTTCGATGTTTTGCTGCTCCCGAGCTGCAGGTCAAAATGAAAACCTGAACGAGGAGGTTTACAGCTGTAGTACTTTGTGTGCACCATACAAGGCCTCACTTGCAAAAGCACTAAGAGAATGGTGAAGAATTGGAGGAGATACAGCTCGTCGAATATCTGCATAAATGAAAGTAAGCAAAACCACGTGACCGCACAGTCACATGGAAATGACAATACAGTCAATCAGATAACACTTTTCAATATCTTTACAATAGTGACCTTTGTATAATGTTAAAAACATTTACCATCCATTTAACATAATTCATGCACAAATTCTTGAAAAAATTTAAGAATAATTCACAAATTACTTTCAAATAACTTCACCTTAAGCTGGTCCAGTGGCAAGGTTCGGAGATTTTGAGAACCTAGAACCGGACTTGTGGTCGAGGACATTTCGGGATTGGAGAATCCGGATGTCTGTCCGTCCATCTGTCTGTCCATCTTATAAAAATAATTGAAGTTTTCTGTGTAACACTATGGTAGTATGGCCTTGTAATGATACAACCATACCAGTGAAAACTAGCCCCATGCTTGAGTTTCTGGAGAATATTATTCATCACGTGATTTCTAAAATCCGCCACCACCAACCACGGACTACATGTTCTGATGTTCACATTTGCTGTGTTCTTAATCAAATTATATGCATCCTATCATGAGAAATACCCTGAATTTGCATGGAATGTATACTTGTATATATTCTGCATAGGGAGAAAACTTTGCACCCCCTTGAGAAAACTACCTTAGTTGAAATCACGTGATTTGGACCGCCATCGCCAGTCTTGCAAGGCATACATTTAGAATGCATTAGTATTGTGTATGCTGTGTGCAGACCGACGGGCGGACGAACGGACATCCGGATTCTCCAAAGCGGAAATTTTCTGTTGTGGTCCGGTTCTACTTGGCCACCCGAACCTTGGACCGAACTTCGGTCCGGTTCTGAAAAGTTCAGGTTCGAACTTTGGTGCAGTGGCATCCCCAATCACACTTCAACCTTTCCCGCGGTTTCCTGACCTTTCCTTATCAGTTCATGACTCTCCTGTTCGCGAAGGATTTTACACAGCAGTGTCTGGAGGGAGCACTGTTGAACCTATTTATCTCTCGCTGCTGGAAGATTTCCGAGCCATATCAACTACCACGGTCACGTAGCCTTCAGGACAATACAAGGATTTCATATGCTGGACATGCAGTTTTAGTTACCGGCGCTGTCTTTATTGTCCTTGTCTGGTCTCAAACCCAATTCCAAAACAAAGACGCCTCGAATCAGGATGTGAACGCAGTATTGCAAAAGGTAAAGAAGGCTAATCCTTCTTAGTATTTGTATTCATCCCTCATTTGTTGCTCGGGTTTGACTTTCATTTGACAGGAGAACTTGCAGTCTAAGCGTGATCCTTGCAATTCATATCTCTGCAGGATAGAGATTTGTGTATGTACCTGTCCACTTACAACAAAGCGTTGACATTAGACACGATTGTAATATAACGACTGAGCAACGGCTCAGACATGGCGGACTCCGACTTGAAGTCATACAATATTTTTGGAGCGGTACCTCGACCTTGAATTCTCACAATCAACGGTTGTCCCATATTGTTCGGATCGTCTGCATCATCTGCAACGAATGGTCCTGCAGTAGCAGGGTTGCTGTTACATATACTAACCATTGAAATACTCGGGTCGTCACCTCTACTTCCCGAATGTCATCATGCGTGGGCTACACTCCCCCCTTATTCCGACCTCCTTTTTTAAAAGAAACCCTACGTATTCTACGGACCGACCTTCTGTCTCATGTATCTCTAATGATTCTGGTTCAAGTATTTCGAGTTCTCGCTGAGAGAAGGGAGTCAAGGCACAGTGCAATGTCCATAGATTTACCACAAATAGGATGTTGTGTCAAAGAAATTCGTGTCCTGTTATATGCCCTTCGAGAAACATTGAGCCGCCATGGCGTTGAACACGGAATATAGGCAACAAGCAATCGCAGGGAGTGAGTCAGGAAGATTAAGTGCAAATAGTACATGGCAGGAGTATCATAGGCGTTTACAGAGTAAGATTGTACTCAAATTCGCTGCTAGTGCTCTGCGCGATCCAGAGTACGATGGCTGAAAGCATCATCGCAACACTCTGCGAGACATTCGCATACCCGTAATATGTAAATTGGTCAGGAAAGCCGTTCAAGACATATTTCAAGATCAACACCGACTGGAAATATGGAATCAACTGAAGTGACCGATGATGAAGAATGAAGGTTACGTACAACGCTCCCAGCCAGCCCACCAGCCATGAGGGCGAACCCAATGAACAGGATCAATCTCGCGCTCCAAACCGCTCTCGAGTCTCCGAATCCTTCTTCACCTCGCACCCGATCCTTGTCGATGATGTTTATGACGAGGTACCCCAAGAAAGAGCATATCCCCGGGATCCAGTCTACAAATGTAACATGGACAGGGGGGTCCGAATTCGGGTCGCCCCACGGTGAGTGAGCATGTGCTGACAATACTGCAGCATCTATGAAAGTCCAGTTTGCCAGAGCAAACTTGAGCTTTCATCAGCTTGAGGACTACATCAAACAAGATAGACAACGTACGAGAGCACCAGCAAGATAAACACCAATCGTTCGACGATGTTTTCCCAAAGAGAGCCCGGGAAAAGGGTTTAAGCAGACTCTTCTCGGGTCATAGTTGGATCTAGGTAAAGACATTGCGCTGAGCTCGTCGACGGCAAACAGTTGAGGGCCACGGTGGCGATGCTGCGGTCATCACCAAACCGTGGGATATGTATTTTTTTTAAATATTAGTTAACAACCGTATTCATTAATATTGCTTTATCTTTTCCTCATAATTATTTTTATAGATCTAAAGTATTATATTCAGATTTAAAATTTAATCGGAATGATACTAAAGATGTTATAAAAAGTAAAAATTTTAAAAATAGAATCATTGACAATTATTGGAGTTTTTAAATTAAATTATTTCAGTTTCATGGTTAAGAATACGATTTTCTCAATTAAACCTTTCTATTTTATGGGTACTGATACAAATAATAATGAAGTTATAAATATAATAAACAGAAAAAAATAAGAATGAACAGGAAACTTGATTCTTTAAAAATGAAGAATTTGAAATATATGATATGTTGAAATATAAAACAGAATTTGAAAATTTATTATTCACTAAAGCATCATCCCTGGGTCAGTCCGCGCTCAAGCTGTTGACCACGATTGCAAAGATGTCCAACGATAAAGGTATGAAAAGTTCCCAACTACACATTTGTATTTATCGGGCATACAGTTCTCATCGGTGTAATCGGCGGAAGTGGATTATACCACCTTAATAACCTCACATTCGTGTAAGTATTTTCCAGCATCGTCATCTTCTAAAGTCTCATAAACCTATACCTGAAGTAAGCATGTGAACCCAGAAACAGTAGGCCCATTATAACACCCTTTCATCTTTATTCTTTCTTACATAACCTTTGTCCCTCCAGCCCTGGGGTTTCCCCAGCTCCCCAATAACAATATCTTCCCTTCCATCCGGGAAACTCATCGCCTTCCTCGCCAGGCATGGAAATGGGCACTCCATCGCTCCTTCCGTAGTCCCATCGCGCGCTAACATCTCCGCCCTCAAATCGCTCGGCGTCCGCGCTATCCTTGCCTTCTCTGCAGTCGGCTCTCTGCGTGAAGAGCTTTCTCCAGGCTCCTTCGTCCTTCCCACTCAGATCATAGATCGCACCAAAGGAATACGCCCCTCTTCTTTCTTCGAGGGCACATCCATAGTTGCCCATGCTGCGTTTGGGGACCCGTTTAGTGGAAAGCTGGTGACGTGGTTGGAGAAACATGTGGAGAAGGCGCTGGAAGTAGATGGCAGGGGTGTAAAACTATTTACCGACAAGTGCATCGTGTGCATGGAGGGCCCTCACTTTTCGACACGCGCGGAGAGCGTGATGTATCGCCAGTGGGGTGGAGATCTAATTAATATGAGCGTGTTGCCCGAAGCGAAACTTGCCAGGGAGGCTGAGCTCAGGTGTGTTTACTATCGTTAGTGAAGCTGAACCGTCTAATTCAAGGGCGGTGATTTTGCAGCTATGCACTTCTTGCAACGGTGACTGACTACGACTCGTGGCGCCCCCACTCAGAGGCTGTCACTGCTGCCGAAGTATTCAAGACACTTCAAGCGAACGCAGAAACTTCCCGCCATGTGGCTGCTACCATCCTCCACGACCTGCACGTGGCCATAAGCGGAAACTCCAATGCAAATACATCAGATCCCAATGCAGTTGTGTCTAGCGAGGGCAAGGACCTGCTTCTCGAAGAGGTTGGATCCATGAAATTCAGCATCATGCCTAGATCTCTCCCAGAGAAGCCGGAGGACCGCAAGAAGCTCGCTTTCGTCCTACCTGAGTACTTTGGCGAGTGATTTGGTTGAAAGTTTTGTTTGAGTACGGGGAATATTTCCAAAATGTCGTAGATGCTAGTTTTATCTGCTATTCAAAGGCCAGATAGATATACTAAAAATAGATCTCCTCTTCGACCTGAACCACCATCTTGAGCGCATGCAACAGCTGCAGCTTGGAGTATGTGAGTGTTGAGTTACATTTTCCCTTCATTTCTCTGAGACCAATTTGGATTACAGAGAGTCTTCTATCGACACTCGACTCGCCCCCACCCTTCTCCCCCCTTTTTTTAGACGAGGATCACACAGTATAGCTGCACTGTGCTTCTTTCTTCTGTGTGTCATCTCCCGTTGTTTATCTTATGAATGTTTTGACTCAGCCGAGGATGCAGTGTCACTACAAACAACCTGCAGCACTTTTACATATTAAACATTTCAGGCCTTTGTACAAAGCCATTTGGGACACTACAAAGATGAACTCAATATTGAGCACCACAGTGAGTGTACTACTAGTCTCAGTCATCACCACCTCCCACATACCCCCCACATGTTGTCACTAGTGTTTGAAAGTCCTGTCCTATGGACTGGCAACTGGACTGGACTGGACCACAAAATGGACTGGTTTAGACTGGACTTTTAGTCAGGTTGCCCTGGGTCTTGATCAGTTGCAGTTGTCAGATGCACAAAGATCATTCATTACATGCAACTAATAAAAAACTGGTTGTGACCTGTTATGGACTGTACTATTGGTTGCATTCAATAGGCCTATTTTTCAGCTACAAGTAACACCAAGGGTTAAGGAAATCAGTTGGGAATTGACTGAGTTATGACAAAAACAAAGTTTCATGAACAGTTTTGCATGAGAAAAACTTGTGCAAGCTGTTTTGATCATAACTCAGTCAATTCTGAACAGACTTCCATAAATATTAGGTCATATTTTAGATGGGAAGGAGATCAACTGGTTGCAACCATGGTCCAGTCTAATATCTGGTTGCAACTGGTCTGGAACAGTCTCCAAAAGTGTCAGACTGCAAACACTGGTCTATAGCAGTCCAGTTCAATTTTTTCCTTATTTGGGAATTTGATAGACCAGTTGCAGTTGCAGTTGCCCCATTTTGATATCAAAAGACCAGACTGGACCAGACTTTCAAACACTACTTGTCACACCCCACCATCCTGCAGGTATGGCAAACCAATCATCAGAGTTCCAGCAAGTGCCATGCCTTAGTACCAAGCTCCCACAACACTTTGTTTCCAATGCTTGATTGGGATGAAGACCCATGACTTCTTTACCATGGAAATGTTCTGAAGAGGTTGAGGAGAATGTCATTGGAATTGTAGAGGTGTTGGAAAGATGTTCACACATAGTGGCATTAATTGAATCAAGGATTTTGATACATCAGGGATGTGAATATTCTTATGTGATAAGGCCCAAGATAAGCATGGGTGTTAAGATCAAAGGTTCTTAGTTTGTGAATCACTGAAGCTTGTAAGCAACAGCTGAGAATGACTTATCGTAGTTTGTTAAGAACGTAGAAATGACCAGGTCAAGCTGAGCTTGACTGGTCCATGTATTGCAGTTTAAATACTACAGACATGAGATGGCAGGTATGTGTAAAGATGAGTCACATATACAGTGACTCACAAAACTGAGTCAATGTTTTGCACTTTTTAATTTATTGTTGAATAACTTCCCATAAACAACAAAACCAAACAAGGTATTGGTGTACTGAATAACATACATGATCAGGGCTACCAAACAAACAAAGAATTATGTAATTTTAATCATCCCTCATGGAGATATGATCATTTTAATTCAGGGACTCATTGACTCAGTTTTGTGAGGTGGTATCAATATTATGATAAATTGTAATTCTAGTATTTTGTATGACCTCCCTTGGCCTTAATAACTGCTCCCAACCTTCTAGGCATGCTTTCAATCAAATTCTGACACACCTCTGATGGAATATTATTCCACTCTTCCACTACTCTTTCCCATAACTCCCAAATTCCTTTTGATGCTGTTGGATACTTGTCTAACTGGTTCTTGAAATGAACCCATTGATGTTCAATAGGGCTGAGGTCTGGAGATTGGGCAGGCCAATCCAGAAGAGTAATATTGTTGTTCTCCATCCATTTCTTGGCCTTTTTTGAGGTATGCTTGGTGTTATAGTCAAAGCTTCTAAATCAAATATAAGCCAGAGCTCGTAAGCATCGACGTCTAGCGAAGGTTCAGATCACCGAAGCTCATAAGCAATGGCTGAGAGAGACTTAGATTGTAGCTCGTTAGGAGCATATGAAAGACTAGGTCAAGCTAAGCTTGACCAGTCCTGTATTCATCATTTAAATAGTTACAATTGTAGATCGTAGATGAGGAGTCGTGCTACGAGAACAATAAAGACAATAATGGTGAAAAGACAATAGCAAGAGGCATCCACGGTGTACACTACAATAAGGTGGGATGATGGAGATGTAAGATTAAAGGCTCATGGTCACGAGACAATAAAGCAAAGAACAATAGCATGAGACGTACGCAATGTAGAACAATAAAGACAAAAAGAATTTGATTCTCCCCATGCCTCTTCATAACATTAGCCCCTTCTCAACATTTCGAGTCCCAACCGAAACTAAGTCCTAATTGTCTGCATCGGGTCAAAAGACGCCCCATCGTTGGTCGTCGTAGTGAACGTGCTGAAAGATGTAGGCGTTGGGGTGTCATAGGCATAGACCCGGGTCGGTAGCTCAATGTTGTCTCCTCCAGCAAAGCACACCGAAGTGCCGGTGATGAAGGTAGAGAGTCATGGGAGATGAGGGACGGAGGCAATTTTAAGTAAAATGAGTAAGTAGCAGAGCATCATAAGAAAAATTGACATGCCAAAGATGGCGCTGAGAGTGATGATGACATAGATATTGTAGATCATGGTGGTTTGTTTTAAGTAGTGCGATGATGTGGCGGGACATCACGTGTCAGATTTTCTGGACAGAAGAGCACAGAGTGCTCGGGTCGCCACTGTCGACAGTGGAGGCATTGGTATTTGGGGCAGTGTGAAGAGAAATGCCCAACTCGTGCACAGGTGAAACAGACTGAGTTACGCATCCACGAAGGTGCGGGCACGTGTTCGGTAGCAGGGTGGTTGGGATATGGGGTGGGCATTCATCATGGTGAGGGTTGTGAGGTTCATGGGGAAAGTGGTGGGTATGGTGGAGGTCGCGTTTCTTTGGGCGCTTCGTCTTCTTCATCACTCAGCGGCTCTATAATAAAAATTCGTTGAGGAGTGGGGACCCGCTCTCCGGGTCCATAACGCAGGGCCTGCTCGTCCAGGCTTCTCATGAGCGGGAGTATATCTAGATAGTATGCCTCTTCCATTAGTTGCTGAAACATGTGTTCCAGGGTGGAGATGGCCCGGTAGGTTTCGAAGAGGTTTCAAATGGTTCCATGCTGCAGCGTGCAGTCTTGGGTTACGGAGAGCAACCTCTCCTCATTTCGAATGTCATCTGTGTCTCAGATGAAGCTCAGGATCAATTCAAATGTCCTGACAGGGTCAGGGTCAGGTGTGGCGGTCATGAAAAGATGAAGAGGACGACTCATGTTGAAGGGAGGTTGTGAGTGGATTTGTATTCGTCAAGTATTTCAGCGGCGTTTTTTAAATGAGCTGCTGGCTCCCAGGTGTTTTCTGCCATGCTGTATCCCTTCCACTTCACCAGGAATCAAATTCTTCTGCCTATTCCTTTGTGAGCCAAAATAGCTTCAACCTTGTGTTCCAGTTCCCCTTCGATCAGATCGGGTGGTGGGGGAAGAAAGTTTGGTCTGTGAGTTTCATTCTCCTTGAAACGTGAGAGAAGCGAGGTGTGGAATACGGGGTGAATTCTCCACTGAGAGGGGAGCCTTAATTCATAGGCATGGGACGAGATTACCCGTGTGATGATGAAAGGTCCCTCGCGTCTAGGGGTGAGCTTTCTGATTGGGTATCCTAGTTTCAAGTTCTTAGAGTCAAGCCAGACCCTCTCCCCTACCGTGAATGGGTGGAACCCTCGTCCATTTCGCCCAATCATTACCTGTCGGGAGAGGTCGTGCGCCACCAGGGCTTTCCATCATGTTTTTCCTAGTTCGGCTATCCTTTGTTCAGTAGCCAGTACATTCGTTTTCTGATAAGCCGTGGGGATAGCCCTAGGGTGTGCTCCCATCATCACATAAAATGGTGTGTTTCTAATTGCCGAGTGATGCTTCTGGTTGTATGTGAATTCGGCGGTGGTGAGGTGGCTCTTCCATTGCGATGGTTTATTCACACAAAAGATTCAGAGATAGATCTCGAGCTCCTGATTTACCCTCTCCGTTTCCCCATCGGTTTGTGGGTGGTAAGCCATGCTCATTGCTAGCCTTATTCCCAGGAGTCTCCCCAGTTCTTGAAACACATTTGAGGCAAAGCGCGGGTCACGGTCAGATATGATCTTGTCTGGGAGGCCAAATCTTCTGAACACGTTGTGCAGATAGAGATCAGCCGCCCCCAATGCATTGACGCTCTTGTTACAGGGGATGAAAATTACCCCCTTAGTAAGACCATGGTCTACCACGACCATGATGGTATCACATCCGTCGCTTATCGGTAGATCCGTGATAAAGTCCATTGTCACCAGTGCGAATGGTCAAGTGGCGCTAGATTTGATCGGCGATAATCCCGGTGTTGTTGGGTGTGTGTTCACCTTCATCTGCTGGCAGGTGGTGCAGCCGTCGACATAATTCCAGATGAAAATGATCATTCCTGGCCACCCAGTAGTCCCTCTGTATTAATTCTAGGGTTTGAAATCGGCCGGGGTGTCCTGTAAGTATGTTATCGTGGTATTTTTCCATGATTTTTCTCCTTAATTCTTTGTCATCTGGGACATAGCATCAGTCTTTGAAGAAGACTGTCCCATCATCTTCCATTTTCCAGTCTTCTACTGCCGACTTGATCGGTGGCGTTCCTCCTTCTTTGATGGCTCTTACTATTTCTTTTAGTAAGTCATCTTGCATCATGCTTTCTGCCAGTATTTCTTTTAGTTCAGTGTCAATTGTCCATGTGAAGATCTCGTCCTTTAGTAATGTGATATCATCATTGTCATTGTCGATATTGGGTATGTGGTCTCCCTGCTGTGATAGTGCATCGGATTGGATCATCATTTTTCCTGGGACATGTACCAATTGCAGGTTAAATTGCGATAGGAAGAGGCTCCACCTAGCCTGTCGCTGATTTAGTTTACGTGCCGTTCTGAAATACATCAGATTCTTGTGATCTGATAGGATCATTGTTGGATGTTCAGATCCCTGGAGATAGTGTCTCCAGGTTTCCAGTGCTCGTATAATTCCCAGGAGTTCCCGATCATAAATCTCATAGTTTCGTTCGGTTGCTGTCAAGGAATGGGAGATATAGCCGCAGGGGTGCCAATCTCCGTTGGTGTCAGTTTGTTTTAAGACGGCACCTGTCACATACTTAGAGGCATCACTCTCGATTACAAATGGCTTCTCAGTGTTGGGCATTAGTAGGACAGGTGCCTCGGAGAACTTCCTCTTTAGTGTGATAAACACTTCTTGGCATTCATTTGTCCAGTTAAAGGGTTGATCCTTTTTGGTTAGATCATTGAGTGGCTTCGTGATTGTGGCAAAGTTGCCGATGAATCTGTGATAGAAGTTTCCAAAGCCCAAGAATGATCTGACCCCTTTGACATTGGTTGGCGGTGGCCAATCCTTGATTCCGCTCAGCTTAGTGGGGTCCATAGCTAGTTGGTTCGGTCGCAGAATCAGTCTGAGGAATTTGACTTCCTGCGCATCAAATCTAGACTTTTCAGGTTTCAGGTACAGGTCGTTCTCCCTAAGTCTTGCCAGGACTCTTCTCGTTCTCTCTTCGTGTTCCCCCTTATCCTTAGAGAAGATGAGAATATCATCCATGTAGATTACCAACCACCCCTCGTTTAGCATATCTCAGAAGATGTCATTCATCATTGCCTGGAAAGTTGCTGGGGAATTGCAGAGGCCAAAAAACATGACTTTGGATTCAAACAGCCCCTTGTTGGTTTTGAAAGCCGCCTTCCACTCGTCTCCCTTCCTTATTCGGACATTGTGGTATCCCCATCTGATATCCAACTTAGTGAACTATTTTGCCTCTTTCAGCTTATCGAGTAGATCACCGATCAATGGGAGGGGGTAAGAGTTTTTGATGGTTCCTTCGTTCAGGTAATGGTAGTCTTGGCATGGTCAGAGTGCATCAGAGTCCTTTTTTGCTACGAAGAAGAATGGTGACGCCATGGGCGACTTGGACGGGGTGATGTATCCTTTTCTTAGGTTGTCGTCGATGAATTCATCCAATTTTTTCTGTTCCGCTGGGGTAATAGGGTAGACTTTACAGTCTTTTGGTATGAAGTCGGGTTTTAGTTCGATCACGTGATCCCACGATCTGGATTCGGGGAATCTTTCCGATGCTGCCTTCTCAAATACGCTTCGGTACTCTTTGTATTTATTGGGGAGCAGGTTGTCGAGTGATCATTTCTCTTTGACATCTTCCTTTTCGTGAGCAAGCCTTTGCGAGACGGAGGTTTTTGCTCAGATATGAGTCGTGTGGGAGAAGGCGAATCTGCTGGTCAATCGGGATTGAGTAATGCGTGAGATGTGCCTGAGTGCCTGGTAATTTGGGGGAATATAGTCATGTTCGATCATGAGGGGGGATTCCTCAGTTCTGAATACCCCAATCATTGGTTCCCCTCGGATGTAGGCAAACAGTGCATCTGTCCCATCGTTGTTCCCTTCAGTGTCAAGCGATAAGCCGATATCAGAGTTGTCTGGTGCAGAGATCCATGGATAGATCTCGGGATGAGTGTCCGTTGCCATGTCCATTGCCAGGTGTGATCCGTCTCCATCGAGTTCATCCTTGGTGCAAAGTCCTCTTGCGAGATGAACCGTCCCAAGCCTACTCTTCACGTGCTCGGCAGCAGCGAGGTGGGTTTCCCCGAAGGTCTCCCCAGCGCTCCTTTTAGGTAGCCTCCCGAGAGTCAGACTCAATGTTACTCTCGGTGCAAGCAGCCCCTTGTCATCTATAGTGAGACTTTGCTTACCGATCATGGTTCGCGTTTGTTTGATCATGGTCCAAATTTTCCCCATAAGGGACCTTTCAGTTTGTCTGTCGGTAAGGGTCCCCTTTTCCCAGTCAATGATCAGGTTACATCTTTGGAGCCACGAATATCCCAGGATCATTCTTTCCTTTTCTAGCCCAGTGATCAACATCCTGATTTTTTCCACTCTTCCTCCAATCTCCGTGTTGACAAGAACATAATGGGAGATTGTTCCATTCTTGTTGAGGGTTCTGTCGACATTTTTGGCGAGGATTCATCTGACGAGTGGGAGTTTTTCTAGTCCGAGTTTCTGAATGACTCGGTGGTCGATGAACGTTTCTCCCGCCCCTGAGTTGATCAGGGCAGGAACTTTGGCTTTGTTGTTTCCTAGCAGGTAGTAAACTGGGATACACATGGATTGGTGGCTTACGTTCGCTACCATTACAGTTGAAACAACTAGTCTGGCGGGCTCTGCTGCCGATGCAGGCTGCCGCTTTAAAAACCCTCCTCCACCATTAAGTCCAATACTTCTTCTTTTTCCTTCTCCTCCAGCTCATTGATGAGTGCGCAGATCTTGGTGAAGTGGTCTCATGGCGTTTTTTTTCATTTCAGTTTTCTTCTCATCTTTTGAGGGTGGTTCTTTCCCTCCTCTGTGATTGCTAGCCCTATGTCCTGTTTTATGACAAATAAAGCATTTCCCTTTTTTCATGTGTTTGACCCTCTCTGCGTAAGAGAGGCGTGTTGTGTCAATATCCATAGCGTTGGGGTCCTTCGAGGAGCTGCTTGCTCCTCCTCCCCCTACCTTACTGTACATTCTTTCCTTAATTGCTTTTGCCCTCTTCAGGTGTCCCTTGGCCCTCGCTGCATGGGTGTATCATCCCTCGATCATATCGGGCGGGTTCTCCATGCTGAAGACTTTGTCCAGCACCTTGTTGTTGAGCCCATCGACAAAGTACTCGATGAGGGCAGTGTCTTCTTTGATCTTCATGCGGTAGGCAAGTGTCTTAAACTGCACGATGTATTCATCTACCCCCCTTCCTCCCTGTGAAAGCGCTCGGAGTTGGGTGCGTGCATTTCCTGCATCGTCAATAGGTGAGAATGCCGCACATACTTTTGTGATGAACTCTTGGAAGGTGTCCCATGGCTTGGATTCGATGTATCTCTCTTCCAGATACGCTTGTTTCCATGGCCCTGCCGTCCCCCCATTCATGTAGGACAACATAAACAAAATTTTGTGTCGGTCATCTGGGAATGCCGCTGCGTTCGCGTCAACGTAGGCTCCGCATTCGAGGAGGCAGAGCATGGTCTTGGCTCTATCCCCTGAGTAGTCGGTTGGTGCCCTCATTTTGATCTTAGCGGGGCGAACGGGGGCGGTGGGTGGAGTAGGAATGGTGGGAGTAGATGGTGCTGCCATGATTCATTTTGTGGGGAGAGGTCGAATAGTTCTCATAAGAATCTTGTCGTATAGCGAGTGCTGCCTAGACTAAAGTTTAGTCAGCAGAGTAAGAGCAGCTTGACCTTTTGTTATAGTCAAAGCTCCTAAATCAAATATAAGCCGGAGCTCGTAAGCGTCGACGTCTAGCGAAGGTTCAGATCACCGAAGCTCGTAAGCAACGGCTGAGAGAGACTTAGATTGTAGCTCGTTAGGAGTGTATGAAAGACTAGGTCAAGCTAAGCTCGACCAGTCCTGTATTCATCATTTAAATAGTTACAATTGTAGATCGTAGATGAGGAGTTGTGCTATGAGAACAATAAAGACAATAACGGTAAAAAGACAATAGCAAGAGGCGTCCATGGTGTACACTACAATAAGGTGGGATGATGGAGATGTAAGATTAAAGGCTCGTGGTCGTGAGACAATAAAGCAAAGAACAATAGCGTGAGACGTACGCAATGTAGAACAATAAAGACAAAAAGAATTTGATTCTCCCCACGCCTCTTCATAACACTTGGGGTCATTGTCTTGTTGAAAAATCACCTCTTCTCCAGAAATTCCACTCTCCTCCAAGCTAGGCAGCATATGGTCCTTCAAAATGGACACATACTGGTCAGCATTCATCCTCCCCTCAATCTCTGCAAGATGCCCCACTCCATTCCATCCCATACACCCCCATACCATAATGTTTCCTCCTCCAAATTTGACAGTTCCCTGCACCTCTCTCTCAATCAGCCCCTCTCCCTTCTGTTTCCAAACCCACTCTCTCCCATCTGACCCAAACCTGTTAATTTTAGTCTCATCTGACCAAATAACCCTTCTCCAGTCCTCCACAGTCCACTCTCTATACTTCTGAGCAAAAGCCAATCTTGCTTTCCTATGCCTTATACTAAGCAAAGGCTTTTTCTTCTTCACCACAGCCTTGAATGAGTTTTTTCTGAGAACTCTTCTGACTGTTTCTGAGGAGACTGGAGTGGGGATGATGCTGTTGATGTAATGGGTAGCCTGAACAGCATTTGCAGCCTTGCCAGTAGTGATTTGGGTAAGGATGGCTCTCTGAGAGGTAGATGAGAGCTTAGAAGGATGACCACCAGAGGGGGAATCCAGGTTTGGATGGAGAGCCCTGAGTGTTCTGGATACACTAGACTGGCTGAGGTTGAGTTTAGAGGCAATATTGTGGGTAGAATAATGATTGGAGGCCAGGGAAAGAATGTTTTCCTTCTGAGCAGAGGAGATGGGATGCATTGGAGAATATTGAAGTATGAAGAATGCTAGTCCTAATTAAATACTATAATTTAAGGTCCCATCAAGGGTCACATCACCTTAGAAACCATCTGTCAAGTTTTTGACATTATACAGTTGGTGGAGCATCAGATTCTAATATTTCTGACTACCCCTCACAAAACTGAGTCAATGAGTCCCTGAATTAAAATAATCATATCTCCATGAGGGATGATTAAAATTACATAATTCTTTGTTTGTTTGGTAGCCCTGATCATGTATGTTATTCGGTACACCAATACCTTGTTTGGTTTTGTTGTTTATGGGAAGCTATTCAATAATGAATCAAAAAGTCCAAAACATTGACTCAGTTTTGTGAGTCACTGTATGTGTAACATAGTATATAACCCTAAAATAAATACTAGGAGGCCTCAGTTGAGTTCTCTTAGGTATTCCATCCACATTAGTGGTGCGAAAGGCCTATTTCAACCAACTGTTCTATTTTTAACCCTCACATCAAATCCATCAAATCCCCCCATCACGCATGCGCCCCCCGGCCGCCTTCTTGTAGGAGAACCCACACGGTCCAGCTAGCAGATTAGTGGGTGTCACCCTAACAGATGGGGATAAACACCACAACCCCCCCATGTTGACTTGGGGCCAACGGTCCCAAGTCAACTGAAGAGTTGTGTACTACTGTATCTAAAAGTCAACTAAAGAGTTGTGGGACCATGAACCCCCAAACGTTGACTTTGGGCCAAAGGTCCAAAGGCAACTGAAAAGTTGAGTAACTGTAGTGGGATTAAGCATTTTGTTACATATATGTGAGCTGGCCCATGCCGGTGTTAGGCTGTGTGAGCAAAGCAAGTGAACGCCATGATAAAGGCATGGGTCATAAGCTCATCTATTACATATGTTACAATTGTTTTGTGGAGTGATGGTGTGATGGCATCAGCTAAAGGGGGGAATTTTTCAGCTAAGATCGGTGATTGATGGGGACGATGTGCACAACATATGCTACGGTCATTTTGTGGGAATGATGGATTGATGGGATTATCTAAAATTTGTCAGGCTTGGTCAGAGCTGTGCAAAATGTGTCAGCCTTTGTCAGAGCTGTGCAAAATTTGTCAGAAATGATGGCATTAGTCAGAGCTGACTAAAAATTAGTCAGATAACTGGGTTTGAAACATTGTCATATGTATAGCACCAACAATGCTAGTCAGTAACAAGTCAATACAAATTTGTGATTTATAATGTGATCAGTAACAAGTCAATACAAATTTGTGATTTTGTAATGAAGTCAGTAACATGACAATACAAATTTGTAATGAGGTCAGTAACATGTCAATACAAATTTGTAGTGAGGTCAGTAACAAGTCAATACAAATTTGTGATTGGTAATGAAGTCAGTAACATGACAATACAAATTTGTAATAACAGGTCAATACAAATTTGTAACGAGGTCTGTAAAAAGTCTGAAGTCAGTAACAGGTCAATTCAAATTTAATGAAGTAATTAACATGTCAATAGAAATGTGTAATGAGGTCAGTAACAAGTCAAATACCAAAAAGGCAGATTTGGGTGCATAAAATTTTGGTCACGATATAGTGGACACCTACTTTCACGCCTCTTCCAGAACATGCACAACATGACCAAACAGCTGACAATTCCTTATATGTGGAGAGAGAGTGCATGACAATCAGTTGAGTACCTCTCTTCACACAACATTTGGGGCTATAATATGATACTATTGCAATTGCTATCTATTATCAAATAGCAAAATTGGGATTGTCATTACATAAGTGTTGGAATTGGCTATTGAAACTTGAAAACAGTTGAATTACAGTGAGTGTTGTGACAACTGGCTGTTAAAGGAAGTTGTTGCTGACCTTACTTCAGCTGTGCTGGATTGTTGGCTATTGAAACAAATTATTATTGGGCTTTACCATTACTAAATATGTGATTGGTGTTGGCATATGTTGCAATAATAATGGCTGATTAGAGTGTTTGCAGGAATCAAAGTAGACCTTCTACACCAGAAGTGGAAAGGACTAGAATTAGAGATGCAGACCATCTGGAAAGGTTGCAGATGACCAATCTTGATGAGAGGAGAAGCAGAGTCAGAGTGACTGCCCCTGGTGAAGGAATTGTTCCACTGAACTATGGAGCTGCATTGGCAGCTCAGATACCACAGGTACAGATGCCTGCTGATTGGGATGCTCCAAGGCAGTTTGAATTGCCTGTTGTACCTCCTGCTCCTGTATTACATAGGAGAGGGGCTCCTGTGATGCCATCTAGACCTGTTTTGGCAAACCATGGAGTACGGGAAAATATAGCTTCTACCATACCACAGGTTCAACTGCCAGCAGGGTGGAATGCACCTTTGGCCAATCCTATTCCTGTGGTTCCACCTGCACCTCAGTTACAAACAAGAAGGGGGAGAGGGAGAGGGAGAGGGAGGGGACTGGGACCATTGCATAATATTTCAGGTGGTCAAGCAGATCCTGCACTCAATAATCTGCATAGGGGACATATTGCATTGAGGGAAAGGACTGCAGATTATGAGGCCCATATTCAGGAATTGCAACAAGAAACAGCTAAATGGTATCAGCATCAGCAGGAGCTATTACAGAAGATTGCTGAGGAAAGAAGAATTGCTGAAGCTACTGCTGCCAGAGAAAGGATATCACAGCAAGTAGCTGAAGTAAGTAGGCAGCATAATCTGCAATTGCAGAAGGTGATTGAACAGCAGCAAGCTGCTGAAGTAGAAGCAGCTAGGTGGCATAATTGGCAATTGCAGCAGCTGGCTGAACAAGAGCAGCACAGGCAAGCTGCTGCAGCTGAGGAGTATGCACAAAGACAAGCTACTGAAGCTGAAGCAGCTAGGCAGCATACCTGGCAATTGCAGCAGCTGGCTGAACAGGAAAGGAACAGGCAAGCTGCTGAAGCTGAAGCAGCCAATCAACAATTGCAGGAGCTGGCTGAACAGTAACTGGAGAGGCAGGCAGCTGCCCAGCAAGCTGCTTTAGCTGCTGAGCCACGATATTATGATCCACCCAGACATATTAATATAGAAGTGGCATTGCAGGAACGTAATAGGCGAGATCAGGAATGGGCTCTTAGAATGCATCAGATGTAAAGAAATGAACAGCGTGCGGATGAGCAGGCACAGATGGATGAGGCTGAGGAGCTACAACATCTATCCATTGCAGACAGGAACTTACATCAACAAATGATGAGGTTGGATCAATTGGCAAACAATATGTCTGGAGATCAGATTGATCAATATCAAGCTCAAGTGGATGCACAGGCAGAACAAATTCAGATGGATAGGAAATGGCTGCATTGTTAGCTGCTGAGTATGAAGAACAGAGGAATAATGAGAGTGCTTTGAGGAGGGAAATGGAGAATGAGGAATCTGATGATGATAATGGAAGCAAGTCTTCTTTGCAATTTCCACCTTCTCCCCTGCCATCAGATTATTATGATGAATTTGGAAGGGTGACCACTTTGCAATTTCCACCATCCCCTATGCCATCAGATTATTATGATGAGTTTGGAAGGGTGTCTCCTCTACAATTTCCATCTTCTCCTCCACAATCTTCATCACCACTGCTGCCTGACCCAATATTCCATGTTCCATCATTGCCACCTTCTCCCACCCAATCTCCTTCACCCCTGCCACCTGCTTCATTCTTAAATCCCCCAATGTTGCTACCTTTGCCTCCACCTATGCCTGTCCCTCTACCTCCACATCAACCTGCAAGGCCATTACCACTTGGTCGTGCACCTTATCAGGAGCCAATTCCCAGACATTCACTTGGACCCATGAATGTGGAGTGTCCACACTGCCATGCCTTGCATTTTGACTGTGAAAAGCTGACCAAGTCTACCAGAGCTGTGCCAAAGTTTGGAAGTTGCTGTTTGCAGGGACAAATTTGTCTGCCATCTTTCTGACCTGCTCCTGCCACATAACAAACATCCGACAATACAATGCTGCATTTGCATTCACATCTTTGGGTATCAAGGTGGACTATTCTGTCACAGGTACATCAGGTGTATACAGCTTTCGTATTCATGGCAATCTTCATCATCTTTCTAGAGCACTTCTCCCACCTCCTGGACAGCCTGCAGCCTATGCACAGCTCTATATTCATGATCCTATCGCACAGCTCAATATTTGTGAGCAGTGAAACAATAATCTCAACTCAGTTATTATGACAGAGCTGCAGGCCATGCTAAATAATACCCATCCTTATGTGCCTTTATTCAAGCAGGCATTTCAGATCATGAGGGAAAAGCCTCCAGAAGAGCAGGACAATGTCTCCATATGGCTGCGATCAGATAGAACCTGGGATTTACATCCCTATAATCTCCCTACAGCCAATGATGAAGTGGCAGCTATTATTCCAGGTGATGGCTCTGAGAAACAGTCCAACCACAGAGATATTGTTCTTAAGCTGAGAGGGGGAGGGCTTAGGCATATCAGCCAGTTGCATCCATCCTATTCAACTCTGCACTATGTTTTGCTTTTCCCTCATGGTGAAGATGGATGGCACCCAAATATACCTTCACACCAAGGTGCAGATGGAGCCAGAAGAGTTCCCAATGTCAGTCAGAGATGCTACCATGCATATCGGTTGCACCCAAGGCCAGGAGAGCAGCCACCATTGTTGTGGGGAAGAAATCTTTTGCAGCAGTATGTTGTAGATGCTTGGGCATCTATTGAACAGAATATGTTAAACTGGGTCCACCATCACCAGAAGGAGCTTAGGGCCAATGTGTATGCTGGATTGAGAGATGCTGCCATGGGTGACCGGGATGAAAATATCAATCTAGAGGATCATGGGAGTCGTATCATTCTTCCATCAACTCATATAGGCAGTAAAGGCATATGAATCAGCTTTTCCAGGATTCCATGGCCATTTGTCACTTTTTTGGCAAGCCAGATCTCTTTCTCACCATGACTGCCAATCCACAGTGGCCAGAGATTCAGGAAGCTCTGTTGCGGGAGGAATCACCCAATCCATGTTTTAGCACCCATGGAAAAAAGCAGGAAGCTTATGACAGGCCAGACATTGTTGCACGTGTTTTTGAGTAGAAAAAGAAAGCATTGCTCAAGGACATCAAGGATGGTGTTTTGGGTAAAGTGGTGGCACACATCCATACCATCGAGTTTCAAAAGAGAGGCCTTCCACATATGCACCTCCTTATATTTCTTGATCCAGCTGACAAAATCTGTGATGCACATGATGTTGATTCCATTGTATCAGCACAGATTCCTGACCCCATCACACAGCCAATGCTCTATCACACTATAACTACCTGCATGCTTCATGGTCCTTGCGGTCATGACAAACCCAAGGCTTCATGCATGGTTGACAATAGGTACAGCAAGAGGTATCCCAAGGAGTTCAGAGAACAAACTTCCTTTACTGCAAACAATTATCCTGATTATGCCAGACCCAACAATGGTAGAACAGTGAGGAAGTGTAATTATGTCTATGATAACAGACATGTCATCCCACACAATTCTTATTTGGCTGCAAAGTAAGGAACATTTATCTGACATTATATTTATTGGTTAACAACTTGGTTCATTTGTCAGATACAACTGTCACATCAATGTCGAGATCTGTTCTTCAGTCAAGGCTGTCAAGTACATCCCCAAGTACATATACAAAGGCCATGACAGAACCATGATTGAGATTCTCGACCAAGACAGAGATGAGGTCAAGGAGTATCTGGATGCACATTACATTGGATTTGTGGAAAGCTGCTGGCATATAAATGAATTTGGGATGCATGCAGAGTCTCCTCATGTTTATTGTCTGCCTGTCCATCTGGAGGACCAGCAAACTGTCTACTTCAATGCAGATGACAATATCAATGAGGTTTTGAAAAGGCCTGCTGCCAAGACAACACATCTCACTGCTTGGTTTGATGCCAACAGAAGATATGAAGCAGCACGTACTGTCACCTACCAGAACTTTCCTCAAGCATGGGTCTACAATCCAACCAAGAAGCAGTGGAATCCAAGGAAGCAGCGTGACCCTGCAATTGGCAGAATGTACTTTGCTTCTTCTGCTCAGGGGGAAAAATTCTACCTTAGGCTGCTTCTTACTGTTGTCACAGGGGCAACATCATTCCAGCACTTGTGCACTGTCAATGGTGTCGTCCATAACACATTCAAGCAGGCCTGTGTTGCATTGGGTCTTTTGCAGGATGATCAGGAATGGGTCCAGTGTCTTACAGAGGCATCCCAGATGCAGCTTGGTTCCTCTCTCAGATTGCTCTTTGCCACCAAACTTCTTCATTGCAATCCAACATCACCTGACATCCTGTGGAACCAGTTCAAACATCACATTTGTGATGACCTCAGAGTCAAACTTCTTTCCATCTATCCAGATACAGACTTTACAGATGATCAGGTGTATATGTATGGCTTGCATCTCATCAATCAGATTCTTATCAGATCAGGCAAACAACTTTCTGATTATCCAGAGATGCCTGCCATTGAAGGAAACTGGCACATTGATGTTCCTGCCAATAGGCTTTTGCAGGAACAGAGGGATTACAATGTTGAAGAGTTGGCCATCACTGTTGCTCACAATCTCCAGCTTTTCAATCACAGGCAGAGACAGGTTTTTGATGCTGCAATGGATTCTGTCAACAATAACAAGGGAAAACTTATGTTCTTGCATAGTGCTGGAGGTTGTGGAAAGACCTTTGTCTGCAACACCATTGCAGCTGCTGTTCATGCTCAAGGAAAAATTGCTCTCTGTGTGGCATCATCTGGAATCACTGCATCGCTTCTAGAAGGTGGTTGCACAGCACATTCCATGTTCAAAATCCCAATTGAAATCGATGAGGCCTCTACTTGCAGAATACTTCGAGGTTCAGATCTGCACCAGGTCCTTGATCAAACTTCCATCATCATCTGCAATGAAGTTCCTATGCAGCACAAATATGCCACAGATGCAGTCGCTCGCACCTTGCATGATCTCAAGAAGAAGAATGTTCCATTTGGTGGAATCACTATTTTGTTTGGAGGTGACTTTAGACAGATCCTACCTGTCATTCCTAGGGGCACTAGAGAACAGATCATAGCTTCATCCATCAAAAGAAGCACTCTCTGGCAATGCATTACTGTCTATCACTTGACTGAGAATATGTGACTCGACAGAACTCCAGAGAACACTGCATATGCTGCCTGGCTCTTACACATCGGTGCAGGCACAACAGTCAATGCTGCAGACACTATACAGATTCCACACAACATGCTCTGCCATGGAAATACCATGGATCACCTTATCAACTCTACATATCCAGGCATAGAGCAAGGGAACAAGCTAGATCAGTACTATTTGGATAGGACCATTCTCTCCTGCACAAATGACAATGTCAATGTCATCAACTCTCTTCTCCTTGCCAGATTTCCTGGACTAGAGCATGTCTTCAACAGTGCTGATGCAGTCTCATTCAGAGAGCAGGAGTTAAACAACTACCAACCATATCCTGCAGAGTATCTAAACTCTATCAAAGCAAGTGGCCTTCCTCTCTCCAGGCTGGCACTTAAGATAGGCTGTCCTCTCATGCTTCTATGCAATCTGGATGTCACCATGGGTCTTTGCAATGGAACTCGGCTTATCCTTCTTGAAGCCAGATCATGTGTATTGAAGTGCAGGATCATCAGTAGAGATGCACAGTTTGCAGGAAATATGGTTTTCATTCCTCAGATCACATTGGAGCCTTCAGCAGAGACCTTGCCATTACCACTTCATCGACATCAATTTCCAGTTCGCTTGGCATTTGCCATGACTATCAACAAGTCACAAGGCCAATCAGTATCCCATGTTGGCTTGGACTTGCAGACACCAGTGTTCTCACATGGGCAGTTATATGTTGCACTGTCAAGGTGTACATCTGGAGAAAGGATCAAGGTGCTGTTGAATGAAAACAATGGAAATAACAGAACTGCCAATGTGGTATACAAGGAAGTGTTGAATGGAGGTGTTTAGCAAAGGTGAGTAACTTGAGAGATTATTTACAAGAATTGGAAACTAATATAGATATCAAGATAGACTTGGATTTAGAATTAGAATTAGAATTATTAGAATTAGATTTGGATTGTACTTGGATTGAATCAAATGGTTGAAAAATTTATTGTGAGAAGACTTTAGGGCAGATTACTAAACCTTGGTGTGTATTCAATAACAAGTCAATAAAAGTTTGTAATAATGTCAACAATAGGTCAATACAAGTTTGTAATGATGTCAATAACAAGTCAATACAAGTTTGTAATAATGTCAATAACACCTTAATACAAGTCAGTAATAAGTTAATACAAGTTTGTAATAATGTCAATAACAAGTCAATACAATTTTGTGATAAAGTCAATAACAAGTCAATAAAAGTTTGTAATGATGTCAGTAACAAGTTTGTAGTAAAGTCGATATAACAAGTCAATACAAGTTTGAATACAAGTTTGTAATAATGTGTTAGTTTGATAACCAAGTTAGACTTGAGTAACTGTAGTGGGATTAAGCATTGTGTTACATATATGCGAGCTGGCCCATGCCAGTATCAGGCTGAGCGAGCAAAGTGAGTGAATGCCATGACAAAGGCATGGGTCATAAGCTCGTGTAGTCAGGACTTCAGAGGTTCTCCTGACAAGTGATACTGAGTTGGTGAGTTTCCCTTTCTCCCTTCTCTCTGTTTTTGATTTTTGATTTATTTTTGATTTATTTAATTTGTAATTTGTTTGCCACAAATATCAGTATCGGGCCAACAACACAAGTCCCATGCCAGCATTTTCCAAAAGTCACGTGTTGTGAAGAATCTGCTGGGTCAATAGCCAGTGTTTGGATGTTGACTGAATGACCATAATAGACCATTATATCACAAACAACTATGTTGACTTTACCCACTGCACTGGCAGATCCATAAACTACGCATTGGCTGTTGTTGGGCCATGGCTGGGTTGCTAGCTCTAGAAAAGCATCGCTGTGTAAGTGCCATTCCTGTGCATCTCTTTGATGGTATCTCACCTGCCCCTTTAAATTATGCTCTGAGGCCACTCCCTACTCCAAGTCCCTGAGGGTGTTCAACAACACTGGGTCCCTTCACACATCGTTCAGTAGCACCATCTCTGTTACTCCACCTTTGTTCCAAGTGAAGCTCAACAGAGCCATCTCTGTCCTGCTGCTGCTGAATATACCTACTCCCCTTCATGCGGGCATTCAGCAGCACCATCTCCATTACTGCCAACAAGCCCACCTTCGCTTCAAGTGAAGTTCAATAGTGCCATCTCCATTCCAAGTCCTTCTGCATGATGTTCAACAATGTCGTTGATAGGTCCACTGCACGCTTTACAGTCTGGAGAAGCATTCCCACTCGTATTGACACATCACATCAGATGCTCCAAATCACTATACATAAATACCATAAAAATGACTTTGAACATTTTCAAATTATTTTGCACTATTTTGGACGACTTCGAACTATTTTGAACCACTTCGCGACATTTCGCAACACTTTGAACAACATCAGCCACCATATAGCTGTGTTAAAATACTTTCGATACACACTGCACATCCGGAACAAACTATTCCATCACATAACAAGCACTACTGGACACAAGGAGAGATGACAAGAGATTTAGGATGTGATAATAGCATTTTTTATGTTTCGATGATATATTACAGTGAAAGATAAGTACTTTTACCATATGGGGACACATATGTTTCAATTATTTATCATTTCTCATTTATTTTTGATCTACAAAGTCCTCATTGTATGATATATTGCCACATGTTTTACACATGTTTTACTTCCCTTTTCAGTACTATCTCTTCAGAAATGTATATAAACTTGTACTAGTTACTTAGAACAATGGAGAATCAGTTACCCTCTCCACTATAGTTGGATTTAAGAGCAGTTCTCTTGAGTCTTACCTCACGTCGTATCTCTGAAGTCCTGCGAAATATTGCAAAATTCCTCGAACTTTTGTATTCATTCTCAATGAACTCATTCGAATTTATTTTGAACTACTTCGCATGTCTTCGAACCGATTTCGAACATCTTCGAACATCTTCATACACTTTAAAAAGCCTATTCATCACATCCTTACAATTTTGCATCACTAAAAACAATGTTTTGGTATTAGCGGTGATATTTAGTACCAATTTGCACCCTTCCTCTAGCCTGAGTTATACTTCTTAAGCCTTTTAACAGGTTCTTGTTAGGTTTCCAGGTTGAGTATCATCACCATTACTGCCCACAAACCTTAAAATGATGCCATCTAGCCACGATGTACACCTTCATGCCCTTACCACCCACCCACTATTCCCAATCAACAAAATACTCTGCAACCTCCAATAATAGTAGAAGGTGCTCCAGAATATGTAGTGGAAGAGGTTTTAGACTCATGTCTTCAAAGAAATAAATTGGAGTTCTTGCAACTTTCCAGGCCATGATGAATGATACTTTGCACAACATGTTAAATAAGGGTTGGATAGTTATCTACATGGATGACATTTTGATCTTTTCCAGAGATCAAAAGGAACATGAGGAAAGGACAAAGAGGGTCTTGGCAAGATTGAGGGAAAATGATCTCTTCCTAAAACCTGAAAAATCTAGATTTGATGTACAAGAAGTCGAATTCCTTGGACTAATCCTCAAACCTGATCAATTGGTGATGGACCCGACTAAGCTTAGCAGAATCAGGGACTGGCCATCACCAACAAATGTCAAAGGAGTCAGATCATTCCCAGGCTTCAGGAACTTCTATCGAAGATTCATTGGCAACTTCGCCACTATTACAAAACCACTGAATGATCTAACAAAGAAAGACCAACCCTTTAACTGGATGAACGAATGCCAAAATGCATTCGAAACGTTAAAACGAAAATTATTAGAAGCACCCATGCTACTGATGCCCGACACAGAAAAACCCTTCATAGTAGAAAGTGATGCATCTAAATATGCGACCGGAGCCATCTTGAAACAGATAGATACTAATGGTGACTGGCATCCATGTGGATACATATCTCACTCACTCACCACAACCAAATGAAACTATGAGATCTACCATCACGAACTACTGGGAATAATACAGGCCTTAGAGACCTGGAGACACTATCTTCAGGGATCCGAACACCCAACCACTATCTTATCCGATCACAAAAACTTGATGTATTTCAGGATGGCATGAAAATTGAACCGACAACAGGCCAGATGGAGTCTGTTCCTGTCACAATTCAACTTACAATTAGTACACATGCCTGGGAAAATGATGATCCAATTGGATGTACTGTCCCAATGGAAAGATCATATACCTGAGATCATTGACAATAATGAGGACATTACCTTACTGAAAGATAAAATCTTTGCACAAATGATCGATGTAGAATTAAAAGATCTGTTAGCAGAAAAAATAATGGGGGATGACCTACTAAAGGAGATAGTTAGGGCCATCAAAGAAGGAGGAACTCCACTGATTAAATCGGCAGTAGAAGACTGGAAAATGGAAGATGATGGTATGGTCTTTTTCAAAGACCAATGTTATGTACCAGATGACAAAGATCTGTGGAGAAAAATCATGGAAAGATACCATGATAACTTGCTTACAGGACACCCCAGCCAGTTCCAAACACTGGAACTGGTCCGAAGAGATTATTTTCATTAGGAACTATGTGGATGGATGCGCAACCTGTCAACAGATGAAAGTCAATACTCATCCCATGACACCGCTACTACTCCCAATCAAGTCTGAAGCAACGCATCCATTCACATTAGTAATGATGGATTTTATTACAGATCTACCAATGAACAATGATGTGACACCATCATGGTAATGGTAGACCATGGCCTTATGAAGGGGGTAATTTTCATCCCCTGCAATAAAACTATCGATGCGCTGGGGGCAGCAGACCTCTATCTCCACAATGTATTTAAAAGATTTGGCCTTCCCAACAAAATTATATCCGATTGCGACCCACAATTTGCTTCTCATGTGTTCCAAGAGCTGGGAAGACTCCTGGGGATTAAACTGGCCATGAGTACAGCCTATCACCCACAAACCGATGGGGAAACAGAACGGGTCAACCAGGAGCTGGAAATCTATCTCCAGATCTTCTGTGCAAATAGACCCTCACAATGGAAAAAATACCTCACTACTGCTGAGTTCACCCACAATCAAAAGCACCACTCGGCAATCAAGAACACCTCCTTTTACATAATGATGGGAGTCCATCCCAAGGCCATACCCACAATATATGAGAAAACAAATGTACTGGCTACTGAACAAAGGATAGCCAAATTAGAAAATGCATGACGAGAGGCCTTGGCAGCACACAAACTATCCCGACAAGTCATGATTGGATGAACTGGTCGAAATTTCTGCCCGTTCATGACAGGAGAAAAGGTCTGGTTAGACTCCAAGAACTTGAAGTTAGGGTACCCAACTAGGAAACTTGCCCCTAAGCACGAAGGACCATTTCCCATCACCCGGTGATGATACTCAACCTGGAAACCTAGCAAAAACCTGTTAAAAGCCTTTTGTAGTATAACTCAGGCTAGAGGAAGGGTGCGAGGTGGTTCTAAATATCACCGCTAATACCAAAACATTGTTTTAGTGATGCGAAATGGTAAGGACATGATGAATAGCCTTTTTAAAGCATACAAAGATGTTCAAAGATGGTTCGAAGTCATGCAAAGTAGTTCAGAATAAGTTTGAATGGGTTCGAAGTTGTTTGGGTGAGTTCGAGGGGGTTCGAAGGTGTTTGACTGGCATGGATATATGTTTTGACAAATGAATATTGCAGTTGTAAGCTGTGTTTTTAGTGACAATAGGCGATGATGAGTTGAGAATGAATACGAAAGTTTGAGGAAGTTCACAACATTTCACAGAACTTTGGAGATATGACGCGAGGTAAGACTCAAGAGAACTGCTCTTAAATCCAACTATAGTGGAGAGGGTAACTGGTTCTCTGTTGTTCTAAGTAACTAGTACAAGTTTATATACATTTCTGAAGAGATAGTACTGAAAAGGGAAGTAAAACATGTGTAAAACATGTGGCAATATATCATACAATGAGGACTTTGTAGATCAAAAATAAATGAGAAATGATAAATAATTGAAACATATGTATCCCCATATGGTAAAAGTACTTATCTTTCGCTGTAATATATCATCGAAACATAAAAAATGCTATTATTGCATCCTAAATTTCTTGTCGTCTCTCCTCGTGTCCAGTAGTGCTTGTTATGCAATGGAATAGTTGGTTCTGGATGTGCAGCATATATCGAAAGTATTTTAACACAGCTATATGGTGGCCGATGTTGTTCGAAATTCTGCGAAGTCGCTCGAAGTGTCACAAAGTTGTTCGAAGTCATTCAAAGTGTCACAAAGTCTTCCGAAATAGTGTGAAATAGTGCGAAATAGATTTGATGTCGATTTCATAGCATTCGTAGTAATTCGGAATGTCTGTCATAATGTCTCGATACAAGTGAAACTGTTCTCCAGACCTTAAAGCATGTAGTGGACCTATCATCCTCCCCCTTACTGAAATCCTAACTGTCCCAGTTAGCCAATCAAAGTCATGTGTGAAATGTGTGGTCGGGGTGAGGAAATTAGCGATGTTCAATATATTGCTCATTCTTCCACATCACCTCCTAATTTCATCAACTCTTTCTTGTATAATGTCTCTCCTCGTTGAACTCAATGCCGAAATCCTTGAATACGCAAAATCGATGCCTGAGTGAGGCGTCACCAAGGACTCGGATTTCGAACTGTGGGGGAAGGGTTTTTGTGTGAAAATGGTACATCTGTTGCTGATCAATTTATAGTTAAAGATGCTAAAATGTTTCATGTAGGTAGAATACGATGAACTCGCTGAAGATCTTGGTGAAGAATGCGAAGCAGCTGTTCAAAAGATCGTGGACGAAGTATTTGAGCTGTATAAACCAATGGCGTGACGCAAATGGATTTCATGGGGTGGAGAGCTATTGTTCGTAGATTTGGCTGAGGAGATAGAATGCCAAAGAAGGGAGGAGGAAGAAAAGTGGGTGAGAGAGGAGCAGCAGGAGGTGAAGTGGGTGGCAATCGAGGGTCAGAGGAGGGCGTTGGCAGATGCTCGAAATGTGGCTCTTGCTGCATTTCGTGTGAAGACAATTTCAAAAGATGACTTTAAAAGGCAGAGTGCGAAGTTCGAGGCTGAATTACAAGCAATCGAAAAGGTGGAGGGAGGTGAGAATGACGAAAACAAGGACGAAGACGAGCTGCCCGTGGTGAGGGTGGCAAAGCAAAAGGTGGTCGAGGTTGAGAGCGAAGATGATGAGGAAGAGGAGATCATGGGGGTAGAGGCTGCAAAGCAGGCACCAGTTGAAATGAGCGTGTTGCTCAATTTCGAAGGTCCAGTGAGTGTTTTATTTTATGTTCGAAAGTTTTTCGCGCTGCTAAATACTTTTGTAGTGCGATTGGTGTGCTGGGTTCAAGTCCTAGCCGCGGTGTGTTGTTAGGGAGGGCACCACAAAGTGTTCGAAGTGCACCCAGGAGGCGCAAGGCTGTTACTGGGCCAGTTTGTTGAGGCAAGGCATTTGAAAAGGTGAAGTAAAGAAGTTCATAAGTGCGAAATGAGATTTGCACCCCAGAAAAGGTACGAAAATTGTTTGGAGTTGTTTCGAAGTAATTGCTAACTTGTTTTCAAATTTTGTAGTACATCAAATTCACATTGTGGGCCCATTTAAAGATGTCGAGCCAGTAGCAGGGCCATCAAAGGCATCGAAGGAGAGTAAAAGGTCGTTGAAAGGGAAGGCGAAGGCAAGGGCCATTCGAAGGGTCAAGGATGTCGAAGAGGCTGGGGATTAAGATGAGGTCGGCACTCATCGTCGAGTGCTGGCGAGAAAAATTGGTTGAGATAAAGGTGGAGATGGAGGTGTTGGGGAGGGAAGTCGAGGTGTTGGAGGAGATGTTGGAGGAGTAGGACTTTTTGTTTTGTCTATTGTAAATTGTCTTTTGTTAAATGTGTTTGGAAAGTAAGATGAAGCAGAAATGAAGATATGACAGATGAAAAATCGAATTATTTAGGGAAAGGCTTAGTAGTTCATCATAGCCAAAAAACCCTTTGGAGTTTGCATGACCATGCTATGATGCGATATTGCGACTTGTATCATACACTAAAAGTAATCAAAAGTTTTTGTAAGTAATTGCAAAAAGGAAAGAAAGGATAATTATTCATTTTCGAAGTCCTGAAAATCTTCGAAGGTATCTTCATCGAAGTTCGAACTTGTTCGAAGTTGTTCAAGGTGCTCGGAGTCGATATTGAGGAAATTCGATGGTAGGGAAATTGATTTTTGGGCAAGGTATGGTAGCAAACGAAATGTGGCAATAGGTCTATGTAGTACTGACCCGTCGAGTCCACAGAGAATATATGCCCCTCCATAGTTTCGTTCGATAATGATAAGAAGGCTGACATATCTGGGTTTCATCTTGCAATTAAGGGACTTCTCGATTTGCATATTTCAACGTAGCACTAAATCTCCTTTTGCAAAGTTGTAGTTGCGCATCATATGTTCATGAGCAAGTTCGAAGCGTTTCACAGCTTCGATTCGGGATGCGTAGACCTTTGAATATAACAGTTCCAGGTCATTAGATCGTTTTTGTAGCACTATAGCTTGTCAAGCTATAAGATCAGTTGTCGATAAAATTGAATCGAGTGGCAGTTGTAAGTATGTTGCCTCGGAGATATCGAGGGGTATTAGAGGATGTGCTCCTGTAACTGTGAAGTAGGGAGAACAACCCATACATTTATGAACTGTGACTCGTTCTGCCCAAAACACTGAGTGCGCCCCTGCTGACCATTTCGTTTGATCTCCATCGACAGCTTTAAATAATGATTGTCAAACATCAAAGTGGGCTCATTCGACGAGTCCATTGGCGCATGAATTATAACTGCTAATTCGAACATGGTTAATGTGATATCGTTTCGAAAGATACTCCATAGCTGCAATAAATGCAGTGCCATTGTCGGTTACAATTTCGTATAGCAAGCCTCATCGACAAATAATGTCTTCAAAGATCCAATCACCCAGAGACGTGGCATTTTCGCGTCGAAGTTTTTGCCATTCTGGATAGGTCATTAGTGAGCATCGACCTTGTACGATGTATTTAAATCCATTCGAAGGTGGCATTTGCATTGTGTCGATATAGACTTTGCTGAAAAGGGGAGCTGGAGTGGCAACTGTGGGTGGAATTAGAACATTTTATGTCTGTCAAATTTGGCATAGGTGGCAGGTTCAAATATACCATGCAATGTTGGCTTTCATATTCGGCCACCAAAATCGAAGGGTGATAACTGATTTAGTAGCGAAAACCATTTTGTGTCCAATGCCGTCGTGAGCTGTGCAAATGATTTCGAGACGATGTTCTAGAGGAGTGACAATTTTGTGAGCTCCTTGGGAGTCTTTTCTCCATAGTTTGCCCGAGTCTAAAAAGAATTCGGTACAATATCGAATAAAGGTAGTGTATTCTTTGTCTGATAGATCAGGGGGTCGCACCAAGTCATGTAACCATTTTCAAATGCAAAGCAACCTCTCATCATTCATTTTTGCATTATTCGATTGTGGGACATTGTTATAGGTAAGATCCTCCCCCTTACTAAAATTCGAAGAGAGGGAGAAGGTCGAAATTCGATGTGAAGTAAATGGTCGGGTTGTAATAGGATTTATTTGATGTACGAAACCGTGAAGGCGGTCGATCCAGTCTCCAAAATTATTTTCATTGTTGAGCTGAACATCTTTGTCTTGTGGGGGTCGTCTCAAAAGTCTGTCAGGACCATGGTGTGTTCCTGCGATGTGGACTAATGTAAAGTGAAAGGTTAGGATGGATACTATCCATTGATTGACGCTAGCGCTAGGTGCGATATCAGGATTTGAAAGCATGCCTTTAATATATCGTGCATTGACTTCGACGATAAGCCTTTGAACTCCTATTAGGTACAATCGTAGTGCTCCGAGAGCACGATATAGACCATAAAGTTCGAGTTTTGGTTGCAAAAATCTGGATTTGCAGTCGTTAAGCATAATCGATCCAAATCGACTGTAATATCATTTTTGAGGGTTTTCGGGATCGCATTGAGCGAGAAAGAAACCAATAGCAATGTTAGAAGTGTCGACTGATAGAATAACTGGGGCTGGAGATGAGTAATTGATTGCTTGAATCGCTGGGGAATTGATTAGAGCTGCTTTCAAATCTTCTTGGGCTGCTATTTGTTCCACTCCAAATTTGAAAGGAACATCTTTTTGAGTGAGTTGTATCAGTGCTGCAGCTTGTTGAGCAAAATTTCGGCTAAAGATATGACAAACTCCAATGGTTCCTAGAAATGCTTTGACTTCAGTGAGGCTTCGACATGGTCCCCACTTGCTAACAGCTGCAATTCGAGTAGGGTCGGCCATACAACCTTTGATATTGCATCAATGCCCTAAGACAATTATTTCAGGGACACAAAGATAGAGTTTTGTGCCTGAAAATGTTCCTCCACAATACTTCATGCACTGCACTATCCGATTTAGATTTTCGAAGTGCTCCCAGACAAAGCGTCAAATAGCTGGATTCTCGGAAATCATTTCGTAGGATCCACTGATCATTCTATATTCTGATTTCAGACCCTTAACCGGTGTGTCATCAATGTAAGGAATGGTGGTATGAGCAATTTCAGGCTGTAGAATAAATGTTATGTCATCATGTAAGATAGGGACAGAATTTGTCCAACCCATGGGTAGGGTAATGATGTGAAGTGCTCCAAATGGTGTCTGAAATGTTGTCAGATCACGAGATGATTCTGCAACTTTCCTTTCATCAAATGCCACATAGAGATCCAACATTCCTCTGCATGATTGTCCCCCAAATTGTTCTGCTAAATGTTCAGGTATTGGTATGACACCTGAGTGCTGGATCATTACTTGGTTAAGTGGTTCAAGACTGTGGACGATTCGAAGCAATTTCACATCCTTTTTTACAACGCAAAACCATTGTGATCAGTACAAAGAGTTCGATGGTTCATATACTCCTGCCTCTATCTTCTTTTTCAGCATTTCGCATATCTGTTCATACAAACCTGGAGGTATGGGAATGTTTCGATCAACCCATGGAGTGTGAGGAATGACAGGGAACTCTATAGGAGGAAAAAAGTTAGAGCAAAAACTTTCTCACTCTTGTTCTGTCCATGCAAAAGCTGTTTCCTGATTTCAAATAAAATTGTGCATAAGATTTCGTTCCTCTGGCCATAGAAAATAACCAGGATGATTCTTGTCGATGATAGCTTTTCGTTTGAGTGTATATCATGAAGTGGGAATAAACGATGGTGGATAAGGATTTAATTTTGGCATGTTTTCAAGAGGGTCGCCAGTAATTGTTCGAATAATGCAAAATTGGTTGGGTAGCTCAGTAATAACTGGGCAAATTTTTTGTGCAACAGGTTTGTATTTCTTTTTCGATGCTGCTGATGATGCTCGACCTGGAAACCTAACAAAAACCTGTTAAAAGGCTTGTGTAGTATAACTCAGGCTAGAGGAAGGGTGCGATGTGGTACTAAATATCACTGCTAATACCAAAACATTGTTTTTAGTGGTGCGAAATGGTAAGGATGTGATGAATAGCCTTTTTAAAGCATATGAAAATGTTCGAAGAGGATCAAAGACGTGCAAAGTAGTTCAGAGTAAGTTTGAATTGGTTTGAAGTTGTTCAGGTGAGTTCAAGGGGGTTCGAGGGTGTTTGACTGGCATCGATATACATTTTGACAAATGAATATAGCAGTTACGAGTTGTGTTTTTAGTGACGATAGGCGATGACAAGTTGAGAATGAATATAAAAGTTCGAGGAAGTTCGCGATATTTCACAGAACTTCAGAGATATGGTGCAAGGTAAGACTCAAGAGAACTGCTCTTAAATCCAACTATAGTGGAGAGGGTAACTGGTTCTCTGTCGTTCTAAGTAACTAGTACAAGTCTATATACATTTCAAAGAGGTAAGTACCAAAAAGGAAATATAACAGGTGTAGAACATGAGGCAGTATGCACAGCAATAAAGGTATTGTAAAACGTAAAACAAATGAGGAACGATGATAATTGAAACATTCGGTGTTGCCATATAGTAAGAGTGCTTCTCTTTGTTGTTTCAATAGATCGTTGAAACCCCAAAACTGCCATTATCATACTCTAATTCTTTTATCGTCTCTCCTTGCATGTCTAGTAGTGCTCGATATGTGACTAAATAGTTTACTCCGGTTGAGCATCATGTATCGAAAGTGTTTTAAGACAACTATATGGCGGCCAAAGTCGTTCAAAGTGCTGCGAAGTCATTCAAAGTGCTGCGAAGTTGTTCAAAATGCTGCGAAGTTGTTCAAAGTGCTGCGAAGTCATTCAAAGTGCTGCGAAGTCATTCGAAGTGTCACAAAATGGTTCAAAAGCATTCGAAATAGTTCAAAGTCATCCGAAATAGTGCAAAATAAGTTGAAAATAGTTCGGAGTCGATTTCGTAATGTTTGTAGTGGTTCGGAAGGTCTGTCATAGTGTGTTAATACGATTGAAAACTTTCCTCAGACCTTAGAGCACGCAGTGGACCTATCACCATGAAAGTTGGATATGAGGAGTCAATAATAGGCATAGAAGGTGTAGACATTGCTGTCAAGGTCGATAAATATGTTTTGTATTGGTGACTGGCTGTTAAATATAAATTCACAAGGATCGAAGAATAAGAAATGGATTTCAAGGAGTTCAAGGACTCCATATCAGGAATATTCACAGTGCATTCGATATTGATAGATAAATTAGAGGGATCGAATAAGATAATGAAAGCACACTGGTCAATGTCCGAAATTTTGTTCTCTAGTTGCGAAAATCCTTTTGACAGTTATTAGAATGGGGAATCGTGGGGATAGCGCACGATCGTGTCGAATTAGGATCATATATCATAATTGTCTGGGCTTCGTTCCTGTAGTTTTTGACAGTGCTTTCAGTGAGTACATCGAATGGTCAACCGAGTAAGATATCATAGGCTGGGTCACGAATTATGTGAATTTGCATGAACAGTGTGATACTCCCCACTTTGCAAGGCACATTTTGTTACGAGAAGGTGTGGGGATATGGGGGATATCAAATCTTTTTGTGCTTACTGTTCTACATTGTGTGCATCTCACGCTATTGTTCCATGCTCTATTGTTTTGTGACCACGTGCCATTGACTTTACAACTTCTTTATCCCACCTTATTGTAGTTTACACTGTGGATGCCTTTCTCTATTGTCTTGTCATTCTTATTATCTCTATTGTTCTCCCAACTTAGCGCGTTTATTTACGATCCGGCCTGTACTATTTAGACAGTGAATATATGACTAGTCAAGCTCAGCTTGACCTAGTCTTTCTTACACTCCTAAACGAGTCACAATCTAAGTCTCTTGCTCAACCGATTGCTTACGAGCTTCGGCGATCTAAACCTCAGCTGAACGTCGTCACTTACAAGTGTCGACTTACGTTTGATCTAGGAGTATTGACCATAACACATTTCATGCTAAACCCAAACTTTCGTCAATGCCTCCGTTAGCTGATTGGAGTGGAATGTGGATTGAAGAATCGTAAGTGAGGCCAAGTTCGTGGCAAATTTATTTGGACATTGCAATAATTGAAGAGCCGGGGTCTATGACACTTTCGACCGGATTCCTTCCATTGATGTTCATAATAATCGACCTAATCGAATGAGATTCCTTCACAGTGATAAAGGGTTCTGGAATATCGCCAGGTTGAAGACTATTAATATAAGTTTCGAATGGATCACCAATCACGAAAATCTCATTGTTAAGCAGATTCGTGGCATTATTTCCTTCAGGCTGCTGAATTCGACGTGGAGTGACCTGTTCCTTCCATTTCATATGAACTTCGGGTGATACAACCAACAATTTCTCGGGTGTTAGTGTGATAATCAGCATCTTCATATAACAAGTGAAAACATCTTCTGTGATTTTATCTTTTTGAATTGGCACTTGGGTATGGTGCAAAGGACCATCTTTGCCTTTATCTTTCGCAGTTGATCCAAAGTTTCGTTCATGTGGTGGTAGGTACAAATTTTCTTTTGTAGCAGCGTAAGGATGAATAATAGGCTGCAAAGTTGTTTCTGAAGTTGAAGATGATGTTGAAGTCGAGGTTGGTAGGTTTGTCGCTGTGGATGAGATGGATGACGCTGGTACATATGGAGTTGATTGTTCGACTGCTGCAGTGCTTGGGGAAACCAAAGGTCGAGAGATGGGGACTGTTGGTATGCTCGGATTAGTTTTAGCAAAAGTCCTACCACTTCGCAGAGTGTATATCTCTTGTTCGGGTTTTGCAATGCGATCTTTGGGTGTCGCAGATTGTACGGAAACCTGGTAGATGCCCTTAGGCGGTGTCGAAGTAGCCGTTGAGGATGTGATGTTGTACATGAGTGACGATGCAGTTGTGTTCGAAGGATTTTGTCAAGTCCATTCATGGATTCTGTCTTTGATAAAGTGACCAGGAATGTTTCGAGGGGTGAACCGTCCATTTGGAAGCATGATTTTTCCTTTGTTGTTCTTTTTACACTTTCCTTCATTGATATAGGCTTGGCAAACCAAGCAGTCGCTAATGAAATGAGCTGTGAGTCCACAAAAGACACAAGCTAAGTTTTCGAGCTGGTCCGAGCGAAATCCACTGTTAGTTCGAGGAGGGTTAGTGGGTTTTAAACCTGCTAAAGCCATGACGAGTGTGGTTGCAAATTTTTCGAGGATCACTGATAAGTCTTCTGATTTAATCTGTGTCGAAGGTGTTGAAGTTGATGTCAATGTTCCTGAAGACTGTAACGATGCTGAATTTGAGCTAATTGACCCTGCTAAAACAAATTTCGCTGCTGCGTGAATGTTGTCAAGTGGGTAGGCATCATCCAGGTAGTGGTCGGGAAATTTAAGTTCGAATCGTCATGCAATTTGTGACCATAAACCTGGTTGAAAACCTCGAACGAATGCTCTACTTTGTTCTGCCTCCAAAACTCAGCCTTTACAGAGTAGGAACTTCGTAATGTTGTAGAAAGACCTGTAATATAATCCTAAATCGCTCGCGTTATAGATACCCATCTGAAGTTGTTCGCCAACGAGTTTGTCCATGTCCGAAATCGACCATTTTCGATCATCTTCGGAACCAGGATATAGTCTGTAAATTGCGATGCAAAAATCGTGAAACAAAGTGCCAGTTTCATATTTGGGAATTGATTCCCAGAGTTCGGATGTATTGATATTGACATATCAACAGGCGTGCTTCTTCATAAGTTTGGGATCCGTAACATTACAGTCAATGAAGAGTATTTCAAGCTCGTTAAAGTATTGACATAGCTCTCGAGCTTGAGTAGGGTCAAATTTAGGTGCTGTGGAATGTTCTTAAGCTGGCATTGTTGCTTGGGTGGCCATAAATGTACCGAGTCGAGGGGTTAGAACCTGGGCAAAGGATGGTAGATGTGTCGAAGCAGCTGGAATAATGATGTAGTAGAGGATGAGGAAGAAGAGGAAGACGGAGTTGTAGACGAGGAAATAGGTGAAGGAAACAGATGACGATGTGTAGATTCAGCATCAGAGAAAGGTATTAGAATATCCTCTGATTGTTTGAGAGATTCGAAGGCCTGGCGAGTCTCGATTCTAAGGTTTCAAGCTTGTGTTGGCCTAAGCTGAGAGATTCGAGGTAAATTAGGTGATGAAATGATTTAGAAACCCCTTACGGTGGGCTCCAAAATGATGATACTCGACCTGGAAACCTAGAAAAAAAACCTGTTAAAAGCCTTTTGTAGTATAACTCAGGCTAGAGGAAGGGTGCGAGGTGGTTCTAAATATTACCGCTAATACCAAAATGTTGTTTTAGTGATGCGAAATGGTAAGGACATGATGAATAGCCTTTTTAAAGCATACAAAGATGTTCAAAGATGGTTCAAAGTCGTGCGAAGTAGTTCGGAATAAGTTCGAATGGGTTCAAAGTAGTTCGGAATAAGTTCGAATGGGTTCGAAGTTGTTCAGGTGAGTTCGAGGGGGTTCGAAGGTGTTTGACTGGCATCGATATATGTTTTGACAAGTGAATATTGCAGTTGCGAGCTGTGTTTTTAGTGACAATAGGCGATGATGAGTTGAGAATGAATATGAAAGTTCGAGGAAGTTCACAATATTTCACAGAACTTTGGAGATATGACGCGAGGTAAGACTCAAGAGAACTGCTCTTAAATCCGACTATAGTGGAGAGGGTAACTGGTTCTCTGTTGTTCTAAGTAACTAGTACAAGTTTATATACATCTCTGAAGAGATAGTACTGAAAAGGGAAGTAAAACATGTGGCAATATATCATACAATGAGGACTTTGTAGATCAAAAATAAATGAGAAATGATAAATAATTGAAACATACATGTCCCCATATGGTAAAAGTACTTATCTTTTACTGTAATATATCATTGAAACATAAAAAATGCTATTATCGCATCCTAAATCTCTTGTCATCTCTCCTTGGGACCGGTAGTGCTTGATATGCAATGGAATAGTTTGTTCCGGATGTGCAGCATATATCGAAAGTATTTTAACACAGCTATATGGCGGCCGATGTTGTTCGAAATTCTGTGAAGTCGCTCAAAGTGTCACAAAGTTGTTCGAAGTCATTTGAAGTGTTGCGAAGTCTTCTGAAATAGTGTGAAATAGTATGAAATAGATTCAACATCGATTTCGTGGTGTTCGTAGTGATTCAGAATGTCTGTTGTAATGTCTCAATACAAGCGAAACTGTTCTCCAGACCTTAAAGCGTGTAGTGGACCTATCACCAGATAATATCCTCCCATGCATATGAACTAAAGCTTTCTTCACAATGGAAGATTCACCCTGTTTTTTATGCTTCACTTCTTTCACATTTCAAGGAGAATGAAATACACAGACCCAACCTTTTTCCTCCACCTCCTGAGCTGATCGAAGGAGAACTGGAATACGAGGTCGAAGCAATTTTAGCTCACAAAAAGATGGGCCGAAGAACCTGATTCTTGGTGAAATGGAAAGGCTACAGCACAGCCAAAACTACTTGGGAGCCCGAAGCACATTTAAAAAATGCCTCAGAAATTTTAGGGGAGTACAAGTCCACCCATAACCTACTTTTAACATGAGTCGCCCCTTACACTTCATAATGAACATCACACCCAACCCCGACCCGATACAAACCTTCGAGTTGATCCTGAGCTTTATCCAAGACGTAGATGACTCTCAAAATGAAGAAAGACTGCTTTTTGTAACCTGCGACCAAGCTTTACTCAATGGAACCATACACAACCTGTTCGAAACCTATTGAGCAATCTCTGCTTTAGAATGGGTATTCCAGCATTTTTTAGAAGAAGCTTATCATCTTTCAGAAGAAGCTTATCATCTTGAACTACTTCCCCTCATGAGGGACTTGGATGAGCAGTCACTATGATACAGACCTGGAGAATGGGTGCCCACACCCCACCATGTATTCATCATAGAGAGCTCAGATGATGAAGAAGAAGACGTATTTGAAACAGTGCCAGAACAAACCTCACTGCCATCGCCACCACTGCTACCATTACCACCACCATGCCTACAGATGCCCTATCCAAGACAACTGATGCCCGAATACCCCCCCCGCCCCTCCATGGATGTGGAACTCAGTATGCTTCACATGCGCCCAAATTGGGCACTTCTCATCCCATTGTCCACATTATCAGTGTCCCCACTGTCATCATTGGCGCCTGGAACACTTGGCACTTTTCTGTCCAAATAACCCATCATGTAACAATCCACCGCATCACCGCACCACCTAGCCAAAACCATCATAATCGAAAACCCCACCCTCATTATTACCCTTGGTGCCGTATTCGGCACTGCCATTACTACTATGCTCATCTTTTACATTCTCATCACACTCAGAATCTTCACCGCCGTGCCCCTATTTTGCATCATCATGTTCATAACTGGCACCTCTGTACAATTTGCAGGAACTCAAACAAATGACATTGAACTACATATGGGGGTCTACTCCCATGACACACCCACAGTAACCACAATCAGCACATTCACTGCAACGACTGACGAAGAATGGGCAGCGACATTTGACCAAATGCAGACGGTTCGAGGCTAGTTTCAGATGGGACTCGAAATGTTGGGGGGGAGCTGATGTTACGAGAAGCAGAGAATTCATTTTCTTTTTGGCATGTCTATCATTTCCATTGTTCCTATTGTCTTGTCCATAGTTTCTATTGTCTTCATTGAACTACGTCTCATGCTTTGTTCTCTCTTCTTATTGTCTTACTGCACTACGCCCATGAACCACCTAATCTTACATATTACTCTCCCACATTATTGTAATATTCATGGAACGTTTCTATTGTCTTTAACACCTCTCTACATATTGTAGTATGTTATTATGGACATGTGCACACATGCGTGTACATGCACGTACATATTGATGCGTGTAAATAAAGAATTCCCATGCTGACAAATAATGTGTATATAGGCATTTTATAGTGTATTTTGGTGAAATAAAATAAAATAAAATGAAATAAAATAAAATAAAAATAGTATTAGGTAATAGGCATGTTAGGAGACTGTTTCCTAACATTACCCCCCTTTTAGGCCTCGACTTCCAGGTGAGAAAATATCGTATCTGTCCCCTCTGTGAAATTTTGGTAAGGCTGGAAATTCATCCCCTCATACACCATTCTAGCAATGCGATGCGGAGCATTTGGATTACATTTAAAGAATTGGGCGATTGCCTTGTGCACTCGCTTACAATTCTCTTCTGGCTCCCACGAATTATTTTCATCAGTGTAGTTCTTCTACTTGATTAAGAACTCCAATTTGTTTCGTCGAAGACGTGAGTCCAAAACCTCTTCTACAATATATTCTGGAGCACCTTCTACCATTATTGGAGGCTGTGGAGTAGTTTGTTGACCAGGAATAGTGGGTGGGCAGTAAGGGCATAAACAGGAAATGTTAATCTCAGGATCAATCTTGAATGACTGAGGTAATTTTAACACTACCACATTGGGTGAAATTATTTTAGAAATCGGATATGGGCCAACTTGCTTCTCCATAAGCTTTCTTGAAGGTCGTGGAATATTCAGATCCTTGGTACTTAGCCATACCAAGTCACCAACTTTATACTCTGGAGCAACAGCTCGAGTACGATCTGCGTGTCGCATCATATCATCACGTGCTTTCATCAATGCTGCCTCTGCTTCCTCCTGCACCTTTTGCATTTTTGACACAAAGTCCTCCACTGATTGTACCTTGACTTCCCTTCATGGTTCTACTCCCATTCTGGGATGATAACCATAATTAGCGAAGAAGGGTGACATGCGAGTAGCTGAATGGAATTTATTATTGTGGGAAAATTCTGCAATTGCCAACCATTTGGGCCAGTCAGTTTGTCGGTGATTGACAAACATGCATAGGTACTGCTCTAACTCCTGATTCATTCTCTCTGTCTGCCCATCAGTTTGTGGGTGATATGCTGTAGACAATTTGGTTTGAATCCCCAATATGTTATTTAACTCTTGCATAAATGCAGAAGCAAATTGTGATCCATGATCGGAGATAACCGTATCAGGTAATCTATGGAACCACCATACCTGATTTAGATAGAGATGCGCCAAGCCCAACGATGAGGTTTCTGCAGTAGTAGGAATGATATGGACTTCCTTTGTGAAGCGGTCACATACTACAAATATTGCATCGTATCCTTGAGCTTCAGGTAATCCTGTGATAAAGTCCACAGATATATCTTGCCATGGCACTTTAGGTATAGGGTTCAGCATTAATTTCCCTGCAGGCTTTTCTGAAAATTTCTTTTCCCTCATGCACGTGTCACACCCATCCACATACCTCAACACATACTTTGAAATTCTGGGCCACCAATAATTTCTCATCACCAACTCCAATGTCTTCCACCTTCCTGGATGTCCAGCAGCTGGCGTGTTATGATATAACCATTGATAGGTCCACTGCACACTATAAGGTCTGAGCAAAGTTTCCAATCGTATTGACACACTATGACAGACCTTCTGAACCACTATAAACATTACAAAATCGACTTCGAACTATTTTCGACTTATTTCGCACTATTTCGGATGACTTCGAACTATTTCAAATGCTTTCGAACCATTTCACGACATTTCGAATGACTTCGCAATACTTCGAACAACTTCGGCAGCCGTATAGCTGTCCTCAAACACTTTCAATACACAATGCTTAACCGGAGTAAGCTATTTAGTTGCATATCGAGCACTACCGGACATGAGGAGAGATTACAAGAGAGTTAGAATGCGATAAGTGATACCTTCAAACCCCCTCAAACTCACCCAAACAACTTCGAACACATTCGAACTTATTTCGAACTACTTCGCACGTCTTCGAACCAATTTTGAACATTTTTGAACATCTTTGTATGCTTTCAAAAGCAGTGATATTTAGTACCACCTCGCACCCTTCCTCTAGCCTGAGTTATACTACAAAAGGCTTTTAACAGGTTTTTTTTCTAGGTTTCCAGGTCGAGTATCATCATTTTGGAGCCCACCGTAAGGGGTTTCTAAATCATTTCATCACCTAATCCACCTCGAATCTCTCGGCTTAGGCCAACACAAGCTCGAAACCTTAGAATCGAGACTCGCCAGGCCTTCGAATCTCTCAAACAATCAGAGGATATTCTAATACCTTTCTCTGATGCTGAATCTACACATCGTCATCTGTTTCCTTCACCTATTTCCTCGTCTACAACTTCGTCTTCCTCTTCTTCCTCATCCTCTACTACATCATTATTCCAGCTACTTCGACACATCTACCATCCTTTGCCCAGGTTCTAACCCCTCGACTCGGTACATTTATGGCCACCCAAGCAACAATGCCAGCTCAAGAACATTCCACAGCACCTAAATTTGACCCTACTCAAGCTCGAGAGCTATGTCAATACTTTAACGAGCTTGAAATACTCTTCATTGACTGTAATGTTACGGATCCCAAACTTATGAAGAAGCACGCCTGTCAATATGTCAATATTGATATGTCCGAACTCTGGGAATCAATTCCCGAATACGAAACCGGGACTTCGTTTCACGATTTTCATGTCACAATCCACAGACTGTATCCTGGTTCCGAAGATGATCGAAAATGGTCGATTTCAGACATGGACAAACTCGTTAGCGAACAACTTCGGATGGGTATCTATAACACGAGTGATTTAGGATTATATTACAGGTCATTCTACAACATTACGAAGTTCCTACTCTCTAAAGGCCGAATTTTGAAGGCAGAACAAAGTAGAGCATTCGTTTGAGGTTTTCAACCGGGTTTATGGTCACGAATTGCACGACGACTCGAACTTAAATTTCCCGACCACTATCCGGATGATGCACACCCACTTGACGACATTCATGCAGCAGCGAAATTTGTTTTAGCAGGGTCAATTAGCTCGAATTCGGCATTGTTACAGTCTTCAGAAACATCGTTATCGACTTCGACATCTTCGACACAGATTAAATCGGAAGACTTATCGGTGATCCTCAAAAAATTCGCAACCACACTCATAATGGCTTTAGCAGGCTCGAAATTCACTAACCCTCCTCAAACTAACAGTGGATTTTGCTCAGACCAGCTCGAAAACTTAGCTTGTGTCTTTTGTGGACTCACAGCTCATTTCATTAGTGACTGCTTGGTTTGCCAAGCCTATATCAATGAAGGAAAGTGTAAAAAGAACAACAAAGGAAAAATCGTGCTTCCAAATGGACAGTTCACCCCTCGAAACATTCATGGTCACTTTATCAAAGACAGAATTGATGAATGGACTCGACAAAATCCTTCGAACACAACTGCATCATCGCTCATGTACAACATTGCATCCTCAACAGCTACTTTGACACTGCCTAGGGGCATTTACCAGGTTTCCGAACAACCTGCGATACCCAAAGATCGCATCGCAAAACTCGAACAAGAGATATACACTTTGCGAAGTGGTAGGACTTTTGCTAAAACTAATTCAGGCATACCAACAGTCCCCATCTCTCGACCTTCAGTTTCCCCAAACACTGCAGCAGTCGAACAATCAACTTCACATGTACCAGCATCATCCATCTCGTCTATGGCAACAAACCTACCAACCTTGACTTCAGCATCATCTTCAATTTCGGAAACAACTTCGTAGCCTGTTATTTATCCTTGCAGCACTACAACAGAAAATTCGTACCTACCACCACACGAATGAAACTTCAGATCCACTGTGAAAGGTAAAGGCAAAGATGGTCCTTCGCACCATATCCAAGCACCAATTCAAAAAGATAAAATCATGGAAGATGTTTTTGCTCGTTCGATGAAGATGCCAATTATTACACTAATGCGCAAGGAATTGTTGGCTCTATCACCCAAAGTTCATACAAAATAGAAGGAACAGGTCACTCCACATTGAATTCAGCAGTCCGAAGGGAATAACACCACAAATCTGCTTAATGATGAGATTTTCATCATTGATGACCCATTCAAAACTTATATTAACAGTCTTCAACCTGGCGATATTCCAGAACCCTTTATTGCAGTGAAGGAATCCCATTCAATTAGGTCGATTATTATGAATGTCAATGGAAGGAATCCAGTGGAAAGTGTCATAGACCCCGGCTCTTCGATTATCGCAATGTCCGAAGAAGTTTGCCACGAACTTGGCCTTGCTTACGATCCTTCAATCCACATCCCACTCCAATCGGCTAACGGAGGCATTGATGAAAGTTTGGGTTTAGCATGAAATGTGCCTTGCGAAGTGGGGAGTATTACGTTGTTCATGCAAATTCACATAATTCGTGACCCAGCCTATGATATCTTACTCGGTTGACCATTTGATGTACTCACCGAAAGCACCGTCAAAAACTACAGGAACGAAGCCCAGACAATTACGATATACAATTCTAATTCGACACGATCGTGCGCTATCCCCATGATTCCCCATTCTAATCACCGTTGAAAGGATTTTCGCAACTAGAGGACAAAATTTCGGACATTGACCAGTGCGCTTTCATTATCTTATTCGATCCCTCTAATTTATCTATCAATATCGAATGCACTGTGAATATTCCTGTTATGGAGTCCTCAAACTCCTCGAAATCCATTTCTTATTCTTCGATCCTTGCGAATTTATATTTAACAGCCAGTCACCAATACGAAACATATTTATCGACCTTGAAGGCAACATCTACGCCTTCTAAGCCTATTATTGACTCCTCATATCCAACTTTCGCGGCATTGAAAAAGAAATACAAACCTGTCACACAAAAGACCGATGTTGCATTATTCGAACAATTACTGGCGATCCTCTCAAAAACATGCCAAAATTAAATCCTTATCCACCATCGTTTATCCCCACTTCACAATATACACTCGAACATAAAGCTATTATCGACAAGAATCATCCTGGTGATTTCGTATGGCCAGAGGAATGAAATCTTATGCACAATTTTATTCAAAATCAGGAAACAGCTTTTGCATGGACAGAACAAGAGCGAGGAAGTTTTTGCTCTGACTTTTTTCCTCCTATAAAGTTCCCTGTCATTCCTCACACTCCATGGGTTGATCAAAACATTCTCATACCTCCAGGTTTGTATGAACAGATATGCAAAATGCTGAAAAAGAAGATAGAGGCAGGAGTATATGAACCATCGAACTCTTTGTACCGATCACTATGGTTTTGCATTGTGAAAAAGGATGCAAAATCACTTTGAATTGTCCACAGTCTCGAACTGCTTAACCAAGTAACGATCCAGCACACAGGAGTCGTACCAATACCCAAACATTTAGCAGAACAATTTGGGGGACAATCATGTGGAGGAATGTTGGATCTCTATGTGGCATTTGATGAAAGGAAAGTTGCAGAATCATCTCGTGATCTGACAACATTTCAGACACCATTCGGAGCACTTCGCATCATTACCCTACCCATGAGTTGGACAAATTCTGTCCCTATCTTACATGACAATGTGACATTTATTCTACAGCTTGAAATTCCTCATATCACCATTCCTTACATCGACGACACACTGGTTAAGGGTCCAAAATCAGAATATAGAATGATCGGTGGATCCTATGAAATGATTCCCGAGAATCCAGCTATTTGATGCTTTGTCTGGGAGCATTTCGAAAATTTAAATCGGATAGTTCAGCATATGAAGTATTGCGGAGGAACATTTTCAGGTTCGAAGCTCTATCTTTGGATCCCCAAAATAATTGTTTTAGGGCATCGATGCAATATCAAAGGTCGTATGGCCGACCCTACTCGAATCGCCGCTGTTAGCAAGTGGGGACCATGTCGAAGCCTCACTGAAGTCAAAGCATTTCTAGGAACCATTGGAGTTTGTCATATATTTATCCGAAATTTTGCTCAATGAGCTGCAGCACTGATACAATTCACTCGAAAAGATGTTCCTTTCAAATTCGGAGCGGAACAAATAGCAGCCCAACAAGATTTGAAAGCAGCTCTAATCAATTCCCCAGCGATTCAAGCAATCAATTACTCATCTCCAGCCCCAGTTATTCTATCGGTCGACACTTTTAACATTGCTATTGGTTTCTTTCTTGCTCAGTGCGATCCCAAAAACCCTCGAAAACAATATTATAGTCAATTCGGATCGATTACACTTAACGACTGCAAATCCAGATTTTTGGAACCCAAACTCGAACTTTACAGTCTATATTGTGCTCTCGGAGCACTATGATTGTACCTAATAGGAGTTCAAAGGCTTATCGTCGAAGTCGATGCATGATATATTAAAGGCATGCTTTTGAATCCTGATATCGCACCTAGCACTAGCATCAATCGATGGATAGTATCCATCCTAACCTTTCACTTTACATTAGTCCACATCGCAGGGACACACCATGGTCCTGACAGACTTTCAAGACGACCCCCACAAGACGAAGATGTTCAGCTCGACAACGAAAATAATTTCAGAGACTGGATCGACTGCCTTCACAGTTTCATACATCAAATAAATCCTATTACAACCCGACCATTTACTTCGCATCAAATTTCAACCTTCTCCCTCTCTTTGAATCTCAGTAAGGGGGAGTATCTCACCTATAACGATGTCCCATGATCAAATAACACAAAAAAGAACGACGAGAGGTTACTTCGCATTCGAAAATGGTTACATGACTTGGTGCGACCCCCTGAACTATCAGATGCAGAATACACTACCTTTATTCGATATTGCACCGGATTCTTTTTAGACTCGGGCAAACTGTGGAGGAAAGACTCCCAAGGAGCTCACAAAATTGTCGCTCCTCCAGAATGTCGTCTCGAAATCATTTGCACAGCTCATGATGACATTGGACACAAAATGGTTTTTGCTACTAAATCAGTTATTGCCCTTCGATTCTGGTGGCCGAACATGAAATTTGACATTGCATGGTATATTCGAACCTGCCACCTATGCCAAATTCAACAAATGCGAAATTTTCTAATTCTGCCCACAGTTGCCACTCCAGCACCCCTTTTTGGCAAAGCCTATATCGACACAATGCAAATGCCACCTTTGAACAGATTTAAATACATTGTACAAGGTCGATGCTCACTAACAACCTATCCAGAATGGCGAAAACTTCGATGTGAAAATGCCACATCTCTGGGCAATTGGATCTTCGAAGACATTATTTGTCGATGGGGCTCGCTATACGAAATTGTAGCCGACAATGGCGCCGCATTTATCACAGCCATGGAATATCTTGCGAAGCGATATCATATTAACCATATTCGAATTAGTGGTTATAATTCGTGCACCAACAGACTCGTCGAACGAGCCCATTTCAATGTTCGACAATCATTATTTAAAGCTGTTGATGGAGAACAAGCGAAATGGTCAGCAGGGGGGCACTCAGTGTTTTGGGCAGAACGAGTCACAGTTCATAAACGCATGGGTTGTTCTCCCTACTTCGCAGTTACAGGAGCACATCCTCTAATACCCCTCGACATCTCTGAAGCAACATACTTACAACCGCCACCCGATTCAATTTTATTGACAACTGATCTTATAGCTCAATGAGCCATAGCACTACAAAAATGATCTAACGACCTCGAACTGTTATATTTGAAGGTCTACACGTCCCGAATCGAAGCTGCGAAATGCTTCGAACTTGCTCACAAACATACTATGCGTGACTACAACTTTGTGAAATGAGATTTAGTGCTACTTCGAAACACACAAATCGAGAAGTCCCTTAATTGCAAGATGAAACCCCAATATGTCGGCCCTCTTATCATTATCGAACGAAACTATGGAGGGGCTTATATTCTCTGTGAACTCGATGGGTCAGTACTACATAGACCTATTGCCACATTTCGTTTGCTACCATATCTCGCTCAAAAATCAATTTCCCTACCACCGAATTTCCTTGATATTGACTCCGAGCACCTCAAACTTCGACGAAGATACCTTCAAAGATTTTCAGGACTTTGAAAACGAATAATTATACTTCCTTTCCTTTTTGCAATTACTTACAAAAAATTTGATTACTTTTAGTGTATGATACAAGTCACGATATCGCATCATAGCGTGGTTGTGCAAACTCCAAAGGGTTTTTTGGCTATGATGAACTACTGAGCCTTTCCCTAAAAAGTCATATTCTTTGTTCGTTAAATTATATTCATCTTTTTCTTTACTTTACTTTCCAAAGACATTTAATGAAAATTTGAAATATGACCAGATATACAACAAAAGAAAAACCCCTCTACTCCTCCAACATCTCCTCCAATACCTCTATCTCCCTACCCAATACCTCCATCTCGACCCTCTTCTTTGCCAGTTTTCCAGCGATAATCTGTCACCATACCCCCCATTCTTCCTCGACATCCTCAACTCCCCGCGACTCCCTCGCCTTCGCCTTTCCCTTCCCCTTCGACAATTTTTTCTTTTCCTTCAACGATTTCGAAGGCCCTGAAATCGGTTCGACGCCCTCCACAGGGCCCACAATATGAATTCAACGGACTACAAAATTTGAAAACCAGTAAGCACTCCGAACCAATTTCGAATAAACCTCGTACCTGGTTTTGTGCACGAATTTTGTTTCATGCTCCCGAACTTCTTTGCCTTGCCCTTGCAAAGCCCTCGCCTCGACATCCCATTCCAATAGCAGCCCTGTGCCTCCGGGGTGCATTTTGCGCACTTTGGAGTGCCCTCCTTGATGATGCAATGTGGCTGGGACTTAAACCCAGTGCAACTATCACACTACAAAAGATTTAGTAGCTCGAAAATTCTTCGTACATAAGTAAAAACTCACTGGGCCCTCGAAGTCGAGGAGGGCGTTCAATTCAATTCACGCCTGCTTTGCACCCCCTTTGTTGCCATCTGCCTCCTCTTTGTCCTCCGCTGCCTTTCGCTTTGCCACCCGCACCATGGGTAGCCCATCTTCGGCCTCATCTTTCTCCTCTCCCTCGTCTTCGTCACCTTCGCCAGCCTCCACTCTCTCGATCGCCCTTGCCTCCACCTCAAACTCAACATTTTGATGTCGCAACTCCTCCTTCAAAATTGTTTTTGCATGAAATGCAGCAAGAGCTGCGTTTCATGCCTCTGCCAATGCAGTCCTTCGACCCTCAAGTTTTGCCTTCTGCACTACATCCTTCGCTCTTCGGACCTCCTCCTGCTCCTCCTGAATTTGTCGTTCTTCTTCTGCCCTCCTTTGGCATTCTATCTCTTCCGCTAAATCCACGAAAAGTAGCTTGCCACCCCACGAAACCCACTCCTGATGAGCCAAAAATCGGTATACTTCAAAAACCTTGTTAACGACCACTTGTATGGCCGCGTCACATTCTTCGCCAAGATCTTCAGCAAGTTCATCATATTCTGCCTATACAATACATTTTAGCACCTTTTGCCACGAATAAACGAGCAGCAAACATACCATTTTTGCACAGAAAGCCCGCCCCCAGACTTCAAAGTTGATATCTTCTGCAACGCTGCGCTCAGGCATCAACTTCGCATGTTTGAGGATGTCGGAGTTGAGTTCAGCCAGGAGAGACATTATGAAAACTAGTATTCAATGATGTAGAGAGGTGATGGAGGGAGAAGAAGAACGAGAAGTATTTCGAACCTCGCTAAGTTTTCAACACGATCACACATTCCACATGTGACTTCGATCGGCTGACTGGGACAGTCAGAATTTCAGTAAGGGGGAGGATGATAGGTCCACTGCATGCTCTAAGGTCTGAGCAAAGTTTCCAATCATATTGACACACTATGACAGACCTTCCGAACCACTACGAACATTACAAAATTGACTTCGAACTATTTTCGACTTATTTCACACTATTTCAGACGACTTCAAACTATTTCGAATGCTTTCGAACCATTTCGCGACATTTCAAATGACTTCGCAATACTTAGAACAACTTCAGCAGCCATATAGCTGTCCTCAAACACTTTCGATACATGATGCTTAACTGGAGTAAGCTATTTAGTCACATATCGAGCACTACTGGACATGAGAAGAGATTACGAGAGAGTTAGAATGCGATAAGTGCAGTTTTTATGTTTCATGATATATTAAATCAATAGGACAAGAACTCTTACTATACTGGGACAAATCCTTTATTGTTGCACATATTGCCCTTTATTGTATTCCCCTTTTTGGTACTATCTCTGCAAAATGTATATAAACTTGTACTATTTACATGGAACAACAGAGAACCAGTTACCCTCTCCACTATAGTTGGATTTAAGAGCAATTCTCTTGAGTCTTACCTTGCATCGTACCACTAAGTTCTGTGAAATATTGCAAACTTCCTCGAACTTTCGTATTCGTTCTCAACTCGTCATCGCCTATCATCACTAAAAAAACCCAGCTCGTAACGGCTATATTCATTTGTCAAAACATATATCGACGCCAGTCAAATACCTTCGAACCCCCTTGAACTCACCTGAACAACTTTGAACACATTCGAACTTATTTTGAACTACTTCGCACGTCTTCGAACCAATTTTGAACATTTTCGAACATTTTTGTATGCTTTCAAAAGCAGTGATATTTAGTACCACCTCGCACCCTTCCTCTAGCCTGAGTTATACTACAAAAGGCTTTTAACAGGTTTTTTCTAGGTTTCCAGGTCGAGTATCATCACCATACGATCTCCCTTCATAAATCTTGATCTTTTGGTACATAGACCTTTCCTCTGAATAACACTAACCCTTGTTCTTTAACCCATTCATCTCCTTTAATATTACTTTTCTTCTCTCCCCTCAGAGCTTTCACAGCTTCCACCACTTCATCATCCATCTCTAAACATTGCCTGATTTTAGACAATATTTCCATCTCTGAGCTATCCACCAATAAATGTTCTTGATGCATAGCACAAATACGAAAGTATTCAGGTTTGAGTAGGGTAGTATTTTTATTGTCCTCCTCCACTCCCCTTTTATGATCTGTACATCTGGATAATGCATCTGCTTTCCTCATCAAGCTTCCTGCTTTGTGGACCAAGTGAAAATTAAAGCGTGATAGAAATAATGCCCGACGTGCTTGTCGATGGTTAAGCTTTTTAGCGGACATGAAATACTGCAGATTTTGATGGTCTGTCCAGATCTCAATCTGATGCGTACATTGCTCCAAATAATGTCTCCATGCCTCCAATGCTCATATTATTCCTAACATCTCTTTATCATGCACATCATAATCCCTCTCCACATCATTCAACCCTTTAGACAAATATGCACAAGGATGCCATTTGTCATCTTCACATAGCATTGATAATACTGCTCCAGTAGCAAAGTCTGATGCATCTGATTCCTCTCGTAAGGGACATGTGAAATCTGCTGGGACCAATATTGGCTCTTCCACAAACTTCCTCTTTAACTCCTCAAATGCTGTCTGCTGTTGTTCTCCCCATCTCCACACTACTCCCTTTCGTGTAAGGTTGTGTAATGGTGTGGCAATTTTGGAAAAATTATGCACAAAGTGACGATAAAAATTGGCAAGTCCCAAGAAAGCCTGAACTTCCTTGATATGGATAGGCACAGGCCAATCAACAATTGTCTGTACCTTGATAGGATCCATCTTGATTCCATCAGGACCAATCTTTAATCCCAAGAACTCAATCTTGCTTGCTCCAAATACACACTTCTCTGGTTCAACGAATAAATCATTCTCTGCCAACCTCTTCAACACCTCCTGTACTATCGCCTCATGATTTTCTTCATCCTCTGTGAATATCAAAATGTCATCAATAAATATTATCACCATGCCTTTGTCTATCACATCCTTGAAAATACCGTTCATCATATTTTGGAAAGTTGGGGGACTATTGGTCATCCCAAAAAACATGACTAGTGGCTCAAAGGATCCTCGATGCATGGCAAATGCTGCTTTCCACTCATCTCCTTTCTTTATCTGTACATTGTTGTACCCCCAGCATAAATCCAATTTTGTAAAGACCTTGGCCTTTCCCACCTTGTCAATTATCTCTGAGATCAACGGCAAAGGGTATGCATTCTTCACTGTCCAATCGTTCAAATACCTATAATCTGTACACATCCTCTTCCTGTGATCTTTTTTTGGTACAAAGAATACTGGTGATGTCTGCAGTGATTTCGAAGGTTGTATGTATCCCTTGCACAACTGTTCATTAAGGAATGCATCCACTTCTTCTTGTTCCTTCAGAGATAATGGATAAACTTTTGACTTCTTCGGCACAAATCCCAGCTTCATTTCAATAGCATGATCCCATGGCTTTCACACTGGCATCCGCTCCGATTCCTTCTTCTGAAAAACTGACAAATATTTATGGTAGGCTTTTGGCACCCACACCTCCACTAGCTTCTCCACTTTCTCCACATTTTTATCCCATGACTGTCCTCCACGAATTTCCTTAAAGGTCTGCTTCTGTTCTTCTTTACTTGTCATAATTGGAACTTCCCCGTTTGGCATATCTTCATCCTCCACTTCCTCCATCGTAACAGAATACTTCCTTGAATGTTCTTTCTCTTTCTTTTCCTTCTTCTTCTTTTTTACTTTTCTCCCATACACATTACATTCTTTAGGACAATGAGTCATGTGTACCTTCCCAGTTTTCCAATCAATTTCCGGATTATGTTTTCATAACCATGGACATCCAATTATCAGATTGGTTTTCCCAAGGTCACACACTTCAAATATGGCTCGCTCCTGATGATCCTGATACTTCAATATCATGGTCACCTCCTCCTTAATAGTTCCTCCACGATTGATCGTACTGTCAATATTGTACACCATTATAGGTTGTGGCAGTTTATGTATGCGAATACCATTTCCAGTAATTAAAGATCGATTAATAAATAATCCGGTAGCACCACTGTCAAGCAATGCCTCCACATTGATTGCTGCATGCTTGTCCACTGTCTTCAATCCTACTGTCAAGCTGATTTCGGGTTCTATCTGCACTGAGCGAATAAAACATTTAGGGGTCTTCGGAAATAAGGCTGAGCATTTTTCTTTGTCGGATAAATGATGATGGTCATACTCTTCAATTTCTCTTTCAGGTTCACTCTCGGTTTCCTCGGATACTAATACATTATATTGATTCTGGGTCACCAATGGGGAAACCTTCAGTGAAGCTCTTTCCCAAAATTCTTCTGCTTATCTTCCTCCAACTTCACTTCCTCGATAGTAGCTTCCCTAATCTTCCTTTTCTGCCTACAATTTCGAGCCATATGCCCTAATTGCCCACAATTAAAACATTTAACTGGAACTCGTCTCCCTACTCGATCAACATCCATCGCATCCATCGATGCTGCTGACTCCTTAACAATAGGTGTCACTGCCATGGACGGTGGCTGTGCCCTCGGAGTTTGTACCTGAGGTGTCCTTTCTTTCTCGGACTTTCCTCCCAATGACTTTCCAAATCTGGCATTCCCATACATCAATTTCGATTCTGCCTGTTCCTGTCGATACTGCCGATCAAGACGCATTGCCCAATTATACCACTCGTCCAACCTCTCCGGCATAGAAGGTAGTCAATAGATAGACTTGAATAATGAGAGATTTAATCCTGCCTTCAAATATTCCACCAACGCTGCTTCTCCCATATCGGTTTGTGATGCTTCTGCTTTAAACTGCAAAATAAATTCATCTGCAGTCAGAGAACCTTGGCGCATAGTTTTTAATTTTGCATTACCTGTCACCTTTGGGTTAGGGTCTCCAAACTGTGCCTCCAACCTCTCCAAAAATTCCCTGAAGCTTGCAAATGGTTTATATCCTGCGGCAATTTGATTAATGGCTTCGTTTCTCAAGAATTATGCTTTCCCTCCCTGGATGTATGAGAGAGCAAACATAATTCTAGACTCAGTCGTACGAAATTCGGGCTTTCTCCCATGAATATACAATACTATAGAGCTGATAAAGGATTTTGTGTTCTCCATGGTACCATCAAATATTTGTGGGGGCGCGTATTTAGGTAAACACATTTTTCCACTCTCAGATCTCTCCTCTGCATGCTCACCCTCCTGAGACATCCACTCCACCATCTCCTCCATCTCATCATCTTTATCTTCCACTGTTTCTGTATTTGTTTGTACTTGTTTGGGCTGGGATGCTGCTAATACTGACACTAATTGGGATATTTGTGCTGTTAGAGCATCAATTTTGGCTTCTAGAACAGGCGTGGGAACAGGATTGGGTCCAGGATTTGAAGCTGCTTGTTCTGTCATAATTATGTAATCTGTGATGAGTCACTTCTTTGGCTGTGTAGAGATTCGGCTGTAGAATTTTTTCGCAAAATTCCAAGTCACATGATCTGGCTATTTTGGGTACCAAACACAGCAAAACACATGATTTCAGCTATTGGGCACTTCAGATCAATAACCTGTGCCTGATCTCAGGGCTATTACTGAATTTGGCTAGTAACTACCTAAAATAGTTGTCCAAATAGAGTAATGTAAATCTTAGCTAAACCAGATCTGATCGGTTGTCTGGTTGCAGCTGTCCTAATGATGAGCGCTGCCTTTCGATCACTGGTGGTCACAATGTAAGGCGAGGCCTGGCGTCGGCTTATGAAAGCAAAGGTAAATACATATATACAATTAATTCCAGCTCTTGCCAAAATGATGTGTAAGCAGATGTGGCACGCTGAGACAAATGATGTATGCACGTGAGTAAGAGAAGGCGCACTGATAGGGTAGTTGAGTTCTTCTGTTAGGGTGACACCCACTAATCTGCTAGCTGGACCGTGCGGGTTCTCCTACAAGAAGGTGGTGGAGGGGCATGCGCGTGATGGGGGGATTTGATGGATTTGATGCGAGGGTTAAAAATAGAACAGTTGGCTGAAATAGGCCTTTCGCACCACTAATGTGGATGGAATACCTAAGAGAACTCAACTGAGGCCTCCTAGTATTTATTTTAGAGTTATATACTATGTTACACATATTGTAGTATGTTATTACGGATGCATGCACACATGCACGCACATGCACATACATGCACATACATATTGATGCATGTAAATAAAGAATTCCCACGCTGACAAATAATGTGTATATAGGCGTTTTGTAGTGTATTTTGGTGAAATAAAATAAAATAAAAATAGTATTAGGTAATAGGCATGTTAGAAGACTGTTTCCTAACATACCCATACCCATACCCATCCCCACTTCTCTCTTCTTCATCTCCCCCCTCCCCCTTCCTCATCTCCCTATCTCCCCCATCTCTATGCCCATCTTCCCCTTCCCCTTCCCCTTCCCCACCTCCCCCTTCCCCCTCCCCATCCCCCTCTCACTCTTCCATGTCCCCCTCTCCCCTCTACACCCCCTCATACCCCCTCACACCCCCTCACCACCCCTCACACTCCCCTCACACCCCCACACACCCCCTCCCCACCCCTCACACTCCCCTCCACACTCAGCTCACTTGCGAAGTTTCAAACTCCACTTCAAACTCAGCCGCAGCTCACCTCTACATATGCGATGATGATGTTTCAAACCCAGTTATATGACTAATTTTTAGTCAGCTCTGACTAATGCAATCATTTCTGACTAATCTTGCACAGCTCTGACAAATTTTAGATAATCCCATCAACCATCACTCCCATCATTCCCACAAAATGATCATAGCCTATGTTATGCAGCTCATCAACTATTTTTAGCCCTGATTCCATCACCCCATCACTCTCACAAATGGTCATAACATATGTAGTAGACGAGCTTATGACCCATGCCTTTGTCATGGTGTTCGCTCGCTTTGCTCACTCAGCCTGACACCGGCATGGGCCAGCTCGCATATATGTAACACAATCCTTAATCCCACTACAGTTACTCAACTCTTCAGTTGCCTTTGGACCTTCGGCCCAAAGTCCAAAGTCAACGTTTGGGGGTTTGTGGTCACACAACTCTTTATTTGACTTTTAGATACAGCAGTACACAACTCTTCAGTTCACTTGGGACCCTTGGCCCCAAGTCAATGTGGGGGGGTTGTGGTGTTTATCCCTATTCCAATCTCTATCTCTCTCTCCATCTCCATCTCTCCCTGTCCCTTTCTCTTTCCCATACCCATACCCATACCCATACCCATCCCCACCCTCATTCCCACCTCTCTCTTCCTCATCTCCCCCTCCCCCTTCCTCATCTCCCCCTCCCTCTTCCTCATATCCCCCTCCCCCTTCCTCATCTCCCCCATCTCCCCCATCTCTATCCCCATCTCCCCCATCTCCATCTCCCCCATCTCCATCTTCATCTCCCCCATCTCCACCTCCCCCTTCCCCTTCCCCCTCCCCATCCCCCTCTCACTCTCCCATGTCCACCTCCCCCCTCTACATCCCCTCATTCCCCCTCCCCACCCATCATACCTATTCTCCATCCCCCTCCTGCCCACCCCCTCACAACCCCTGCCCACCCCTCACACTCCTTCACACTCCACACTCAGCTCACTTGCGAAGTTTCAAACCCCACTTCAAACTCAGCTGCAGCTCACCTCTACATATGCTATGACCACATTTTGAAGCCCAGCTATATTAGTCAGAGCTGACAAATTTTAGTCAGCTCTGACTAATGCCATCTACTACATATGTTACGACCATTTTGTGGGAGTGATGGCGAGCTAAATGGGGTAGTTTTTCGGCTGAGATCGGTGATTGATCGGCGATGATTGATGGGACGATGCGCACAACATATGGGATGACCATTTTGTGGGAACAAAATGATGGGATTATCTAAAATTTGTCAGGCTTGGTCAGAGCTGTGCAAAATGTGTCAGCCTTTGTCAGAGCTGTGCAAAATTTGTCAGAAATGATGGCATTTGTCAGAGCTGACTAAAAATTAGTCATATAACTGGGTTTCAAAATGTGGTCGTAGCATATGTAGAGGTGAGCTGCAGCTGAGTTTGAAGTGGAGTTTGAAACTTCGCAAGTGAGCTGAGTGTGGAGAGGAGTGTGAGGGGAGTGTGAGGGGTGGGGTGGGGTGTGAGGGGGTGTGAGGGGGTGGGCAAGAGGGGGATGGAGGAGAGGTATGAGGGGTGGGGAGGGGGTATGAGAGGGTGTAGAGGGGGGAGGGGGACATGGGAAAGTGAGAGGGGGATGGGGAGGGGGGAGGGGGAGGTGGAGAAGGAGGAGATGGAGATGGGTAAGGGGGAGATGGAGATGGGGGAGATGGGGATAGAGATGGGGGAGATGGGGGAGATGAGGAAGGGGGAGGGGGAGATGAGGAAGGGGGAGGGGGAGATGAGGAAGAGAGAGGTGGGAATGAGGGTGGGTATGGGTATGGGTATGGGTATGGGTATGGGAAAGAGAAAGGGACAGGGAGAGATGGAGATGGAGAGAGAGATAGAGATTGGAATAGGGATAAACACCACAACCCCCCCACATTGACTTGGGGCCAAGGGTCCCAAGTCGACTGAAGAGTTGTGTACTACTGTATCTAAAAGTCAAATAAAGAGTTGTGTAACCACAAACCCCCAAACGTTGACTTTGGGCCGAAGGTCCAAAGGCAACTGAAGAGTTGAGTAACTGTAGTGGGATTAAGGATTCTGTTACATATACGTGAGCTGGCCCATGCCGGTGTCAGGCTGAGCGAGCAAAGCGAGCGAATGCCATGACAAAGGCATGGGTCATAAGCTCATCATTTCTGACAAATTTTGCACAACTCTGACCAAGCCTGACAAAGCCTGACGAATTTTAGATAATCCCATCAACCATCACTCCCATCATTCCCACAAAACAAACATAGCATATGTTATACGTGTCGTCCCATCCATCATCACCGATCAATCACCATTCTCAGCCGAAAAACACCCTTATTTAGCTCACCATCACTCCCACAAAATGGTCACATATGTAGTAGATGTAATGTAATAGATATAGATATGTAGTAGATACTGGCATTTCACAGGTTTTTTTCTGTATTTTACCTTAAGAGGTGTGGAAATGTCAACCGTTTCCCAGTCGGCACAATGATAAGCGGTGATGATGGGCGATGATCGATGATGGGTGCCGATGCAGCCGGAGATGACATTGGATGCTGTATGAGCACAGGAAAGAGCAAAGCTTGCATCACTGCTGCCATTTATCTAACTCTCAAGCAACCTCGTCGGAAGTGTCTCAACGATCACATGAGACATATAAGTACCTAAACTTGGTGGTGTCTATTCTTCGGTTATGGTTCCGGTGTGTGTGATACGTCAAGCTTACATCTGCCCGTCACCTACTCTTGCATTTATTCCAGCTACCTTGGCTTCACCCAGACCGCCGTCATGCAGCACCCAACTTCTACGAGATCTAAGAAAAAGGCTCTCCTCATTGGCATATGTTATCGCCGAAATCAACAGGGCCAAGACGACGAATATCTGGATCTTATGTGGCCATGGCAAGATGTAGACCACTTGAAAGATCTATTAATTAGTAAGGTCTTCAATACTGTGGCATACTTATGTGCTCATTCTCTGGTAAGAGAAATACGGATACCATAAGGACCATGTAATTGTCATGACAGATAGTTTCACGGTCGATGAATGGCTCACACCCACCCATGAGAACATTGTGAGTAACATTTCAATTTATCCTCTCGTCTAAACCTTCAAATGAGGATTTCAGAGCAGGGAGCTGCAAACCTTCCTCGTGGCACAGACCCTGGACGACCAATATTTTTTTTATTGTACGCTATATGTTAATACTAAGTATACACTGACTTCGCAATTTGCAATGCAGACGCAGGTCACCCTTATCAACAGGATACTGATGATGAGGGGGAGGAAGATGGGAAAGACGAATGTCAGTTTTTCCGACGTCTTGCCGCATGCATGGTTGATCGTTCGGCAGTCATCTTGCCTTCTGACGCATATGATTTGAACGGTATGATTGTTGATGAGAAGGCTATTGTTGATGACGTAGGCTTTTCAGTTGTAGAGTAGATAACCTGCTCATCCCACGGGTCCTGATTTCCAGTTCCTGAAGCAGTATCTTGTTGTCCCGCTGCTACCGGAGAATCGCCTAGTTGTTTGTGGATATTTTTGGTCTGCTCCACGATATGTCAGAACTCAAGCTACTGTATTCAGGTGATCTTCGACTCCTGTCATTCGGCGACATTATTGGGTAATTACAAGTTCACTGTCTTCACAAAAGTCACATATTCATGATCTGCAGACCTTCCACATCACAAGTGCAACAGAGTCTACGCATTAACTAGTCATTGTGAGCCAAACAATTCTCTTATGATCAGTGTTCTAACCAGAGCCAGGGCGTCGTACAGTATGCCGAGGTATTATTTTCCATCTCTTATATATCTTCCTCGGTGTTTGGCTCATCGAGAACACAGCACTTGAAGCTTTCCGGGAGTTGTCTCCAGAAGATTTCCTTTTTCCTCGTCCCATTCAAGTTTCTGCTGCAGCCATTCATCATGCAGAATCTTTACCCCGGAAGTTTTGTGACGGGTACTGTCGACGGTACCAAGCATTCGGAAATGTGGTTAGTCATGGTCCACTATATAAGGATTATACACTCTGGCCTGGAGATATAATTCCATTTCGCATTAGGTATGCATATCTGCTTGCAAAGACTCTCAAGAAATTTTTGAAGAAAAGGAAGGTACATCCGTAACAAGCGTGAGTAGGAATACAAATATACCCCGTGTCTTGAGGTTCTAACATTTCGAGTGATTTATAGAACATCATCTCCTTGTTAGGTATTGTGGGATCTCGCCTAATGTTCGAATGCTTACTCAGTCACATAGAAGAAGAACAAAATCCGTCGTTGAAGCGATTAATGCGTGTCATCAGGTATGATTTACCTATCTCTTGTCTGAGAGATATGTTGTTATAATTATATGACTCTATCAGCTCCAAATCTGAGGCGTTGATTCGGCAAATGAAGAGGGAATATAATAATTATGAGAAGCAGCCTGGTGAGAAGTCTGGGCAGATGGCGGACCCAGACCCCCAGGTTCGTCGGAACCTCTATGCCCACATTTAATTATATTGACACTTGAAATCCTACAGTTATCTAGTCTCCATCCTCTGGTGTGTTGCTTGCCCTGAGCATATGGGTACCGACGTTCATGGGTATCTTGCAGGATATGAATATACGCTTTAAACTGTAGAACTGCCGTCAAGTACCGCGACTCCCTTAGCATCTTGCTGCCTGGATCTCCAATATTTTCTTGGTTGTCTTCTCCCTGGAACTGATCTGTCTGCGGTATTTCAATTTCTTCGTTACGTTCGAATCGGCGCCTCTGATACCCTTACATTATATCTCTGATATGTCTCTCTGTAGCAATAAACTTATCACACTCTCATCATAGCTACGGTCTTGCCTTACGATGTACTTACCTTACAATTTGTGTTACGTCTAATCAACTTTAGTGGTGTCTTTTGTGGTTCGGACAAGTCACTGAAAACAAAAAGATGTCTGTACTACAGTTGTGGACAAACAAAGCCAACAAATTTATTGACTGATTTATTGACACCACAAGAGGCCGATAAATAGTCCGAAAACCATCGGAATAGCTAGGAGTTGACTTGGTCTAACGATTGGTATGAGCCAATTCCCCAAAAGTGAAGATTTGTTAGAAAAAGGGTCCAAAAATTTGGCGCGGTCCGAAAAAAATCGATAAAATCTCAAAACAATCATTTTTGAACAGATCTCGATAAGTACTATCTCGCCACAAAAAGAAAAGAAGAGAATCTTCTCCTCCCACCACAAAATAATTCCTACTATGCCACTTAAACCCAGAGGCCGCCCCCCCAAAAAGCGCTGCAATCTCACAGGACTCAAAAAAAACTCATCCTCGAGTGTTGCTCCCTTGGCAACATCAAATTCTCAAGCCTGTTACGAGGTCATCAGATTGGGCAATGCAGTGATTGCGAGATCTGAAGGGTCAGTTATGAAGGATCAGGCAAGCAGTGAAGCTGAGGATTCTGATTCTGAGGGAGAAGAGATGGATGCCGAGGATTATGCAGAGAGTGATTGGGATGAGCTTGAGGATCAGGAATTTGCCGAGAGATTGGTTGTGATGGCAGTTGAAAACGATCCAAATGATTGCCAGCTAAAGTGCACATTAGGCAAACTGCAACTAAAAAATGTAATGAGCTGCTCAATTAAAAAGTACTAATGTCCATCAACATATGCTAAAGGCCCAGATGTCATGAGCAAGTCCTTGCGATCGCAACAACGATATGCGGCATCTTGGAACAAGGGTATGTCAGAAAAATAATTAAGCATACCAGGTGGATTTTTTTTTTAAGGCGCCAAGGCCGGGACTAACTAACTAGGTGTGGGAACTAATTACCATATTAGGAAATTGCAATATAAGTCCCCTTGCCCATCGTTTCCCTGCTTGTTTCTTACCAACCCCACTTGCCTCGCAAGCTTCGCAAACCCACCCGTTGACATTGCAAGTGGTACTGTATACCAACTTAGTAAGGCTCACTTGACTCTCAACTGACAATTGACTCACCCATCCCATTTCACATCCAGCATGTCAGCACATGATAACACCCTCACCTTCCGATATCTCGCTCTCATACATACCGCACTGATAATACTCAACCCTGAAACCCAAACAAAACCTACTAAATGGCTTCAGATGGTATAACACGAGTCAGAGGAAGGGTGCAAGTTGGTACTAAATATCACTGCTGTTACTGAAAATGTTCGAAAAAGGTTCAAAAAATGTTTAAAAAGGTTCAAAGGATGCGCAATGTAGTTTGAAGAGGTTTGAAGAGGTTTGAGGTAGTTTCGAAGGGAGTCAAGGGTGTTGGACTGGTGTTGAGGAGTGAATACAGCAAATAAGAAGTGTTTTTCAAGAGGCTATGGGTGATGTGCAATAAATGGAGGAGCGAATATGATAGTTCAAAGAAGTTCACAATATTTCTCAGAACTTAGAGATACGACATGAGGCTAAGAGTCAAGAGAACAGCTCTTAAATCAAACGATGAGGGAGGAGTAACTTCTTCTCTGTTTTTTTAAGTAACTAGTACAAGTCTATATACATTTTTGAAGAGATAGTACTAAAAAGGAAATCTAACATGTGTAGTACACAAGGCAATATGTGCAGCAATGAAGACTTTGTAAATTATAAAACAAATGAGAAATAATAAATAATTGAAATGTACAGTGTCCCCATAAAGTAAAAGTACTTATCTTTTTGCTTCAATATATCATTGAAGCCTCTAAGCGCTATTATCACATCCTTAATCCTTTGTTGTCTCTCCTCGTGTCTGGTAGTGCTTGATATGTGACAGAATAACTCATTCTGGTTGTGCAGCATGTATTGAAAGGGTTTCAAGACAGTTATATGGTGGTTGATGTCATTCGAAGTGGTGCAAAGTCATTCGAAAGTGTTCAAGTGTTATGAAATTGTTCAAAGTCATTCAAAGTAGTTCAAAAAGGGTTCAGAGTTGACTTCATGGCATTTGTAGGAATTTGGAGCATCTGTCATAATGTCTCGATATGATTGGAAGCATTCTCCAGACCTTAAAGCACACAATGGATTTATTACCACTAGCATGGAATACAAGTCATGGGCTTTCTGCTTTTGATCAACTCACATCTATGGAGCATTGAGAGTGAATTGACTATTTGTTGGGATGTCAATGATAGGTCCACTGTGTGCTCTAAGGTCTGGAAAAGGCTTCAATCATATTGACACACTACAACAGACACTCCAAACCAGTATGAACACCACGAAATCGACTTTGAATCCTTTTTGAACTATTTTGCACTATTTTGGATGACTTCGAACAACTTTGAATGATTTCGTGACACTTTGAATGCTTTCAAATGACTTCACACTACTTCGAACAACATTGGCCACCACATAACTGTCTTGAAACTATTTTGATACACGTTGCACAACTGGAACAAACCATTTCATCACATATCAAGTGCCACTGGACACGAGGAGAGACAATGAGAGATTTAGGATGCGATGATAGCATTTAGATGTTTCAATAATATATTGAAGCAAAAGATAAGTACTTTTACTATATGGGAACACTGTACATTTCAATTATTTATCATTTCTCATTTGTTTCATGATTTACAAAGTCCTCATTGTCATATATATTGCCTGATGTACTACACATGTTTTATTTCCTTTTTAGTACTATCTCTTCAATTTGTATATAGACTTGTATTAGTTACTTAGAACAACAGAAAAGCAAAGGGGAACAGAGAATAAGTTACCCTCTCCACTATCGTCAGATTTAAGAGCAGTTCTCTTGAGTCTTAGCTCGCATTGTATCTCTAAGTTCTGTGAAATATTGTGAACTTCCTTGAACCTTTGTATTAGTCTCTTGACTCATTGCCTATCACCTATCGCCATTTGAAAAACACTTCACATTTGCTATACTTGCTTCTCGATATACCTCAAACCACTTTGAACCACTTTGACATTCCTCAAAACTTCTTTGAACTATTTTGCACAACTTCAAACATCTTTTGAACTATTTTGCACACCTTCAAACCTATTTTGAACTCTTTTGAACCTCTTTGTGCACCTTTAAAGCCTATTCGCAACATGGCCCATCATTTCATGTTGCTCACTACAACTTTTGGGGATTAGCGGTGATACAGCTTCCTATCACCCTGCGCTCGTACTACAGCATTTTTCATGATTGTGTGCACCACTTAGACATCTTCTACTAACTTTGCACAGCACACTTTTGTGTGCCTTCATGTGCGTCTGCACACCCAAGTGCGCTCCTGTGCACGTCCATGCACCTTTGTCTGCTTTCTGTGCTCCATTGCACTCCAGTGCACTCCTAGTGTGCTCTCATGCGTGTCCGTGTGCCTTTGTCTGCTTTCTGCACTCCAGTGCACTCCATTGCACTCCATTGTGCTCCAGTGTGCTCCATGCACTTCAGTGTGCCTCTGTGTGCATTTGTGTGCCTTTTGTGTGCTTCCATGCATGTTTGTGTGCATTTGTGTGCTTTCACACACCTTTGACTGTTTAGGTGTGCTTTCATGCACCTTTGACCATTTAAGTGCGCTTTTGTGCACCTTTTACATTTCTACTGTGCTTTTGGTTCCCCCATAGCTGCCTGCTGTCATGCACCCTAGATGCGCCCTGTTATGCTTCAAACTGCCTCCGCGTGCCCCCCCCACACTCCTTATCTGCCTTTCACATTTATTGCATGCTCGAAGTGCCTTTGCATGCTCCTTTTATGCTTTACCTGCAACTCACATTCTCTGCTGCACACTCATTGCACAATCCCTATCACACACACAACAATCCACCACACCAGTTGCGTTGTGCATCATAGCTTCCATCTTACTGGCACATTTACTTGAGGCGCACTGTGATTCCAACATGAGCGAACTGCACATTTTCACATAATTGGGGCGCTTTGCACCTATTTGGCATTGGACTATGCACACTTGGGTGGTTTCACATAATCCTGGCACTTTGGCAGTATTTGGCCTTTCACAGCATCTCCTTATAGTTCTTCCACATTTTCAATCAGCATTGCCTTATCTGGTAACTGGCACAGGTCAATCACATCATTATTACTAAGGCGCAGCATGCGACACATAACACCAAAGCAGATTTATTGGGAAGAGTGCACGAGACCTAGAGTGCACCAAAAATAGCACATTGCACTGGAACAGTTGGATATTGGGCTATATGTGTGCAAATCTTATTGGCTGAGGCAGCGGCATAGTGCGGTCGGGTTTAGGTGGGTGAATGGGTGTGCTTGTGGGTAGCACATGGCGCTTTCTATTTTTACACTTTATTTTATTGTTTTTATCACATAAGCCATTTGTATATAGTAGGTGGACAGATAGAGAATCCAGAGGATCTTTCCCCCCCTCATAGTTCATAGCTCAGTCAGCATTGCACATAGTCTCTGCACCACTGTCCAGTCTGTGTGCCTTTGTAGTGTGCCCTTCGTATAGCCACATTTGCATATCGTTTGCATCCCCTCATCGTATTGTTTGTGTTTCGTCCCTGTATTGTGTCCTTTGTCCTCATTTGTGCACTCTTGCAGTGCGCCCTTCATATAGCCATGTTTGCACACCATTTGCACCTTTTTCTGCATAGCTGCATTTTGCACACTGTTTGCACCTTTTTCCGCCCGTTGCACTCTCATCCTGTTTGCATCCCCAACCTGTGCACCACCTTCACAGCACATCCCAGTGCCATCTTTGTCCCACTGTACCACCCATCTTCATCATCCCTGTCGTTGTGCACTTTTGCACTCCTGTTGCACATTTTTCTGCACTGCGCATTTTTGCCCCTTTGCATTATGCACTTTTCCACCACTGCACATATCTTCCCTTTAGCATACACAACTAGTATGCACATTAAACATTGCCATTACAGCCTCCCTATAGTCTTCGTGACCCAAAGGACGATCCGAGGCCCTCTAAGCGAACCCCCCCCTCACACCGAGCATGCCTGCAGTTGTAGGTTAAGTGTTCACCCCTTCCGTTGAGACTCTGCACTGAGTACCAACAGAACTCATCATTTCTGGAGCCCACCGCAAGGGGTTTCTGTTTATCAGACCATATTTTAGACCTCCATCAGCTCACCCTTCACTTCAACATGAACCACCTTTGCACTCTCCATTCCGAGCTGTTAGCAACTGCGCTCCAGCTTGGGGAAATACCAGTATTCAAATCACTCTTTCTGAACAACACACATCACTTGTCTGCACTGTCTTTACCTCCACTTTCACCTGAATCATCCCTACCTACCCTAACTCTGTCCGCATCACCGCATTCTTCCCCGCCTTCAAATTTTGCTGCGCTTTTACCAGATCCTAACTCTACACACCTTATTCCACCTACCATGGCTACCATGCATATGCCATCTGCATCCAACCAAAATGCATTGTGTTTCGACTCCACAAAACTGCGCAAACTCCAGAAGTATTTTGAGGAGCTTGCGCAACTCCTCCGCCATTGTAACATCACTGATGAGACTGATAAAAAGTTTTACACTGTGCGCTATTTGGAAAGCAACACTGCAGACCCTTGGAAACTGCTACCAGAGTATAGCGCGATGCACAACTATGGCGCAGTCAAAGACGCTGTCCTAAAGCTTTATCCCGGCTCTAGGGATGGCAGTAAATGGAGTATTAGCGACCTGGACAAGCTTATTGGCAAGACCACATGCATTGGCCTTGTAACTGCAGATTATGCATTTTTCAACATTAGCAAATACTTAGTTGTGCAAGGCATATTGGTGTGCCACGACCAAAGCCAGATGTTCATTACGGTATTTCGACCAGACCAGCTAGAGTGCATTTTGAGCCATTGAAAATACTCAACCCGGAAACCCAAACAAAACCTACTAAATGGCTTTGGATGGTATAACACGAGTCAGAGGAAGGGTGCGAGGTGGTACTAAATATCACCGCTGAGACCAAAACGATGTCTTTAGCGATGTAAAATAGTAAGTGATGGTTTGAATAATCTGTAAGAGCATACGAGGTTGTTTGAATAAATTTGAAAGAGGTTTGAAGATGTGCAAAATAGGTTTGAAAAAGGTTCAAAGAGGTTTGAAGTCATGCAAAGTAGTCCGAAGAAGTTCGAATAAGTTCGAAGAGGTTCGAGGTATATCGAAGAGCAAGTTTAACAAATGTGAAGTGTTTGTCGAATAGTGATAAAATGGAGAGCGAATACGATAGTTTCGAAGAAGTTCGCGATATTTCGCAGAACTTAGAGATGTGATGTGAAGATAAGACTAAAGAGAACAATTCTTAGATCTGACGATAGCGAGAGGGTAACTTGTGCTGTTCCCTGTTGTTATCTTCATTATTCTAACTAATACAAGTCTATATACAATCTGAAGGAATAGTACTAAAAAGGAAATAATAACAATTGTAGAACATAAGGCAATGTGCACAGCAAATAAAGGTATTGTAAAACATAAAACAAATGAAAAATGATAATAAGTGAAATGTTCAGTGTTGCCATATAGTAAGAGTACTTCTCTTGTTGTTTCAATAGATTGTTGAAACCCCAAAACCACCATTATCGTACCCTAATTCTTTTATCGTCTCTCCTTGCATCCAGTAGTGCTCGATATGTGACTAAATAGTTCACTCCAGTTGAGCATTGTGTATCGAAAGTGTTTTAAGACAAGTATATGGCAGCTGAAGTCATTTGAAGTGTTTTGAAATGTTGCGAAATAGTTCAAAGTAGTTTGAAGTTGTCCGAAATAGTGCGAAGTCATGCAAAAATGGTTCAAAGTCAATTTCACGGCATTCATAGCAATTTGGAGTGTGTGTCATAATGTCTCGATGCAAGTGGAAATGTTCTCCAGACCTTAAAGCACGTAGTGGACCTATCACCATCTTCCAATTGCAGTACCGAATTAGCCTGCAAATGTGCCATACTCATTAGATGCAATACGCAATGCAATCGACTTTATCTTCGAAGGCCCAGTGCACTATTTCCAGCCACTTACTGGGCTCACAGTGCATAACCCCAATATGTATGCACCCTACTCAGCACCCAGCGCACACATTTCCCAGCCACAACCTAGTGTGCCCGCAGTCAAAGCAGAAGACATCTCAGTCTTATTTGAGCGCATGACACAGACAATAGTTACCACGTTGAGCGCATCGCGCAGAGATGGCAGAAATGGCATGCCCCACTCAAACAATGACAAGTGCAATGGTTGCGGTCAGACAGGGCATTATATCCCTGAGTGCACTTCAATTGAGCACCTTATTAGCGAAGGAAAGTGTAGGCAAAATGTGGAAGGGTGCATCGTACTCCCAGGTGGCACATTTGTGCTGTGTTCTATTCCAGGCAACCTCTTGGGTGAGCACATCGAGGAATGGCATAAGCGCAACCCAGGGCAGATAGCCACTGGTCAACTTTTATCTAATACCAATTTGCAGCTCATCTACAATATAGCGCCTTGTCCAGCTCCAGCAGCACCTTTACAGTTGATGTACATTGCCACTTCAGCACCTGCAGCAGATTATATGCAAAGTGCACCAAATGCGCAACTAACAAAGGAAGAGCACATCGATGCACTCGAAAGGGAGTTGATGGCGCTTCAGAAGAGGCAAGTCTTCAACAGAATTGAAATTCTGTGGTGTGCACTGTGCAATATATCCAATCAAGAGAGCGCCCATTCTACAACCACAGACGTTGCACCCACCGACAGTATCGAGTCCCCAGCCTTGCAACCCACTGCGAGTGCAACCGAGGCACCTGATGAGATGCCCATACATCCCTATTCCAACATTCCTAAAGCGTGTTTTGTGCCCACAGCAGCAGATAAATCAGATGCACCAGTTAACACTTCCAAAGGCAAAGAGACATCATACCGCACTGTCATTCCTATCCAAAACCCACAGATTGTCGATGACATATATGTGCGCACCATGAAGGCGCCCTCCATTATGGTTTCGCATGAAGCGCTCCTGTCCCTTTCACCTGATCTCAGACAGTGCCATAGAGAACAAGTTACCCCAAAGCACATTGCAGCTACTGGTGCAGAAGTGGTAGCTACCAACCTTGCGAGCATTATGCCATTTGTGCACTGCGAAGCATGCGTGCCTCATGCAGAAAATAAAGCACTTCATGTGACACCTCCAGTTAGCATGGCAATTGCAGCGCCGCTTCCTATTGTTTTGCAGGATCCAGTTGAACAGTACCTCACCCATCTCCAACCAGGCAGAATTGAAAACCCCGACATTTTGAAGGTTGCAAAAGAGTTGCATGCACTTTGTTCCATTGATTTATTGATCGACAACCAAGAATACTTCAAAGTTATCTTATATCCGGGTTCACAAATTATGGCAATGTCAGAAGTGGTCTGGCATCATCTTGGGCTTCAGTACGACCTGTGCATTCACTTATACATGCAATCGGCCAATGGAGAGGTAGATGAATTGCTTGGGCTTGCACGCAACATTTCTGCGCACATTGGAGATATTATTGTCTATGTGCAAGTTCATGTTATCTGTTCACCTGCTTACGATATTCTGTTAGGGCGCCCCTTCGATGTGTTAACGCGCTTCATTGTGCGCAACTTTGTGGATGAAGTGCAAACAATTACTATCAGTGATCTGAATACAGATGCCATCTCCACTATTCCAACAAAGCCTAGGGGGAAGCCGCTGATGATACTCAACCCAGAAACCCAAACAAAACCTATTAAATGGCTTCGGATGGTATAACATGAGTCAGAGGAAGGGTGCGAGTTGGTACTAAATATCACCGCTGAGACCAAAACATAATGTTTAGTGATGCAAAAGGATGAATCGTGCTGTGAATAGTTTGTAAGAGTGTACGAAGCTGTTAGAAAGAGTCCAAAATAGGTTGGAAATCATGCAAAATAGTCCGAAGTAGATTTGAAGAGGTTCGAAGATGTTCAAAAAGGTTCAACATTGATCGAGGAGCAAGTATAATGAATGTGAAGTGTTTGTCGAATGGCAATAGGCAATGGGCAATAAAATGAAGAGCGAATACGATAGTTTCGAAGCAGTTCGCAATATTTCACAGAACTTAGAGATGTGACATGAAGATAAGACTAAAGAGAATGATTCTTAAATCTGATGATAGCGAGAGGGTAACTTGTACTGTTCCCCATTACTTGTTCTGTTTTTTATTCTAACTAATACAAGTCTATATACAATCTGAAGGAATAGTACTAAAAAGGAAATAATAACAATTGTAGAACATGAGGCAATGTGCACAGCAAATAAAGGTATTGTAAAACATGAAACAAAATGAAAGATGATAATAAGTGAAACATACATTGTCCCAATACAGTAAGAGTTCTTGTTCTACTGCTTTAATATATCAATGAAACAAAAATCTGCACTTATTGTATTCTAAGTCTCTTGTAATCCCTCCTTGTGTCCAGTAGTACTTGATATGCAGCGAATTGGCTTGTTCCAAATGTGCAACATGTATCGAAATTATTTCAAGACAGGTATACAGTGGCCAAAGTCATTCGAAGTGCTGCAAAGTTGTTCGAAGTGTCGCAAAATAGTTTGAAGTGTCATGAAATAGTTTGAAAGCATTCGAAATATTTCAAAGTCGTGCAAAATAGTTTAAAAATGGTTTGAAGTTGATTTAGTGGCATTTGTAGTGGTTCAGAGCATGTGTCATAATGTGTCGATACAAGTGGGAATACTTCTCCAGACTTTAAAGCACGAAGTGGACCTATCATCCTCCCCCTTACTGAAATCCTGACTGTCCCAGTCAGCCGATCGAAGTCACATGCAAAATGCATGATTATGTTGAAAACTTAGCGAGGTTCAAAATACTTCTTATTATTCTTCCATCACCTCCTCATCATTGCATACTAGCTTTCATAATGTCTCTCCTGGCCGACCTCAATGTCAAAATTATCGAATACGTGAAGTCGATGCCTGAGCACAGTGTCGCAGAAGACTCAGATTTCAAAGTCTGAGGGCGGGGTTTTTGTGAGAAAATGGTGAGTTTCATGTTCGTACTTGTGTTTAGTGTGCTATATTTGTGTTTTATAGGCAGAATATGATGAGCTTGTGGATGACTTGGCAGAAGAACGCAACCTGGCCATCCAAAAGGTCATTGACAAGGTCTTCGAAGTTTTTAGCCCAATGGCCCGATGTGAGTGGATTTCGTGGGGTGGGAGGCTGCTATTTGTGGATCTAGCGGACCAGGTCGAACAGAAGAAGAGGGAGGAAAATGCGAAATGAGTTTGAGAGTAGAAGAAGGCAAGGAAGAAGATGAAAATTGAGAGTCGAAGGACTGCATTGGCCAAGGCTCGAAATGTGGCTCTTGCTGTGTTTATTTTTTTCATGCAAAATCATTATCGAAGGAAGAGCTGCAGCAAAGAAATGTGCAGCTCATGGCTGAGGCAAAGGCGATTGAGAGGGCAGAGGCTGGGGTGGACGACGAAGACAATGATGACAGCGAAGAGGACCTGCCCATGGTGCAGGTGGCAAAGCAAAAAGCGGTAGCAGTCGACAAGGAAGAAAGTGGAGAGGAGGAGTTCAAGGGAGTAGAATCGGCAGAGCAGGCAAGGGTCGAAACGAGCAGGCTCCTCGATTTCGAGGGCCCAGTGAGTTTTTACTTATGTTCGAAGATTTTTTGAGCTACTAATAGTTTTGTAGTGCGATAGATGTGCTGGGTTCAAGTCCCAGCTGCACTGCATCGTTAAGGAGGGCACCCCAAGATGTACAAAGTGCACCCAGGAGGTGCAGGGGTGCTACTGGAATGGTTTGTTGAGGAGGGGGCTTTGTGAAGGCAAAGCAAAAAAATTCTGGGGTGCGAAACAAGATTCGTGCACAAAACCAGGTATGAAGTTTATTCAAAATTGTTTTGAAGCAATTGCTAATGTTTGTTCAAATTTTGTAGTACGTCGAATTCGGGTTGTGGGCCCATTCGAAGATGTCGAGTGAGTAGTGGGGCGTTTGAAGGCATCGAAGGAGAAGAAAATGTCATCAAAGGGGAAGGTGAAGGCAAGGGTAGTTCAAAGGATCGAAGATGTCGAAGATGTCAAGGAAGATTGGGCAGTGTGGCAAAAGTGAAATAGTCATAAGGTCTTTTCAAGCAAGTTCAAAGTCGAGATCGAGGTGAGCAAAGGTCTGTATAAGCGAAATAAAAGTGAAAGCTGTCGAAGCTATTGTGAAGAATGTTGAGCATAGCAATGTTTTCAATAAACAGAACGAGGTCAAAATGCGAAAAAGAGCAAGAAAATGGGAGACTTTAATCGATGTCGATGGGGCTAACCATGGTTATAATATTTGAGTCGAGGAACTGGTCGAATTGAAATAGGACATGAAATTGAGGGGGCAAAAACAAGGTCGAGAAGATTTTTGTTGGCAATAAATGTAATAATGTTTTTGGCAATGATTGGAGATATATGATGCGAAGAGAACTTCGAGTGCTATACTAAACTTCAACAGTGAATGCGAATGCGAATCTGGTATCGAGGGCGAAGGCGATATCAAAATAGATGGTAAGATGGAAGAGGGCACAGATGACAAAATTGAGGATGAATATACTGGGAGTGGTGAGCAGCAAGTCGAGGTCGAAATGTGCAATGATGGGGACGAATGCACTGAGGGCTTCAGAGGTGAGTTTGAGTTCGAAACTGATGAAGGTGCAATTATCGAAGTGGACTGGGGTAGAATTACCAAAGGCAAAGACAATGTGACTGGGATGGACATGGGCAACAAAGCTGGGACGATGTGATAAAGACCAGGAGGCATGACATAACGATTTCGAGCTGCGACATTTTCTTGTTCAAGTGCAAGCTGTTTTTTGAGGGCCAATTCCTGTTTGAGGGCTGCAATATGAGCTTCGAAGTCACTCAAATCGTTCGAGCTGTGAGGTATACTGTCAGACGCTGAATTCGATGTAGTCGAAGGTGTGATATTGGCAATGAATGAGGTTGAGACAGATACTTTGGGTGCTGATTTTGTCAAATTCAAAGCTGCAATAACCAATGCAAAGTTGGATGCAAATTGTTCAAAAATATGCAAAGCATCTTTGAAATCGATAAATGTGCTAGATGGTGATAGATTCGAGGTCAAAATCGATTGCTGGGGAATGGGGTATGAATTCGAGGATGCTATAGCAAATTTTGCAGCATTGTAGATGTCTTTCAGCATGTATGGGTCATCAGGATAGTGATCAGGGAACTTTACTTCGAGACAATCTGTAATTCTATTCCATAACTTCGTTTGAAAGCCTCAAGAAAAAGCTCAACTCTGCTCAGCTTCTGAAAGTCTATGTTTCGATCGAAGAAAGCTCGTGAGCTTGTAGAATGACCTGTAATATGCTGCTAAATCGTTTTCATCAAAAATACCAGTGTGAATCTGTTCATTAACAAGTGAATCCATGTCCGAAATGCTGTATTTTCATTCATCTTCTATTTCGGGATAGAATTTGAATACTGCGATGCGAAATTCGTCGAATGAAGTTCCGGGTTCATACTCTGGAAGCGATTCCCAGAGGCTGTAAGAGTTGAAATCAATGTATCTGCAAGAGTGTCACTTCTTTAGGTTGTGATCTGTAATACTGCAAGTTATAAACAAAAATTTGAGATCTTCGAAGTAATTTTGCAATTCTTTAGGTTGTCTCGAGTTGAATTTTGGAGCTGTCGAATGTCCAGGAGCTGGCATAAAAGAGGTTGTCATGTTTGAGGTGGGTTTTGAAGGTCACAAGGTCGAAATTTGTGCAATGTCATGTTTCATATGTTTTCGAGGTCAAAGACAGTAGCAATGTCATAAGTACAAAGGGTGAAGGAGTGCGAAATAATAGTATCGAGGGGCAAGATGCTATATCGATCGAAATCTCCTGGTTGTTCAGGAGGGTTGGAGGCAAAATGAGTTCAATTCGAAGTCGAGATCATTGAGCCCCTAAATGGTAAAACAAGTGGTGGAAAGAGTGGAGGTTCAATGATGAAATGATCTAGAAACCCCTCACAGTGGGCTCCAAAATGATGGTACTCAACCCAGAAACCCAAACAAAACCTACTAAATGGCTTCGGATGGTATAACACATGTCAGAGGAAGGGTGCGAGGTAGTACTAAATATCACCGCTGAGACCAAAATGTTGTGTTTAGTGACACGAAATAGTAAGTGATGGTTCGAATAATCTGTAAGAGCATACGAGGTTGTTCGAATAAGTTCAAAAGAGGTTCAAACATGTGTGAAATAGGTTCGAAAAAGGTTCAAAGATGTGCGAAGTGGTTCGAAGAGGTTCGAGGTATATCGAAGAGTGAGTTTAATGAATGTGAAGTGTTTCTCGAATGGCGATAGGCAATGGGCAATAAAACTGAGAGCGAATACGATAGTTTCAAAGCAGTTCGCAATATTTCACAGAACTTAGAGATGTGATGCAAAGATAAGACTAAAGAGAACGATTCTTAAATCTGATGATAGTGAGAGGGTAACTTGTGCTGTTCCCCATTGTTCTATTCTTCTAACTAATACAAGTCTATATACAAAATGAAGAGATAGTACTAAAAAGGAAATAAGAACATGTGTAAAACATGAGGCAAATATATCAAACAATGAGGACTTGTAGATCATGAAACAAATGATAAATGATAAATGATGAGATGTATAGTGTTCCCATATGGTAAAAGTACTTATCCTGTGCTTCAATATATCAAAGAAACACAAAAACACACTTATCGCATTCTAACTCTCTTGTACTCTCTCCTCATGTCCAGTAGTGCTCGATATGTAAATAGCTCACTCCAGTTGTGCATCATGTATCAAAAGTGTTTTAAGACGACTATATGGTGGCCAAAGTCATTCAAAGTGCTGCAAAGTCATTCAAAGTGTCATGAAATGGTTTGAAAGCATTTGAAATAGTTTGAAGTCATCCAAAATAGTGCGAAATAGTGCGAAAATGGTTCGAAGTCGATTTCGTGGCATTCGTAATGATTCGGAGTGTGTGTTGTAATGTCTCAATGCGAGTGGGAATGTTCTCCAGACCTTAAAGCGCATAGTGGACCTATCACCATGCCACTTCTTATCAGCTCCAGCAACACCACACTTTGCTATTCAGCATAACCCACAAAAAGAATTTTGCCAGGCTTCGATGAATTGATTGCAGACCAAGGAGAAGCCACCACTATCATAACATTTGACTCTGATACCCAATCTTGTGACATTTCTATGTTTCCACTTATTCCATTTTCCACTCCCATTCCATCGACCTCTATTATCTCTCAACTCTACCTATCCCAGTGTACCAACAGTCATGTGCAGGTGCTCTTAAATTTGATTGACCCTGTGGCACTTATTCCAGCCACATTTCCAAAAAGTGCACATGTGTGCACAACTTTTATCGATTTAGCAGCATGTGCACTGCAAAAGGGTGTAGTAACCAAAAAGAAGTATAAACTGGTTACTAGGAAAGTCAAACCAGTTATTGCGCCCATCCCAAACAAATTCTGCATTGAGCACAACATTATAGGCGATCTGCTAGCAGCGCTTCCTGTGCTTTTACCAAACCCGCCACCATTTCCCTGACTGGGTGCTACACTGAAGAGCGCATGCAAGTGCTCCAAAAGTGCCACATCAATTCCTTATTACCAGAGGAGATGAAGGTTTTACACCACCTAATGTCTTTGCAGAATGAAGCCTTTGCATGGAGTGATGAGGAGCATGGCAGCTTCAAGACTGCGTTCTTTCCCCCAGTAGAAATCCTGGTTATTTCGCACACTCCTTGGATAGAGCACAACATCCCCATTCCACCAGGCATATATGACAAAGTTTGCACTATTATCCGGAAGAAGATAGACTCAGGCATTTATGAGTGCTTAAATTCAGCATATAGATCGCACTGGTTCTGCATGCTCAAGAAAGACAGAAAAGTGCTGTGCATCATACATAGCCTCGAGCTGCTTAATTATGTTACCATTAAACACTCTGGCATCACCCCTACACCTGAGCACCTTGCAGAGCAGTTTGCAGGGTGCACATGCAGCGCCGTCCTTGATCTATATGTGAAATACAATGAGCACTTAATCAAAAAATTGTCACGTGACCTTATGACATTCCAGATGCCATATGGCACAATGCACCTCGTTACATTGCCAATGGGTTGAACCAACTCAGTATCAATCTTCCATGACGATGTGTGCTATATTCTGCAGCCAGAGATTCCAGGTTACACTGTTCCCTATATCGACGATGTCCCAGTCAAGGGGCCTTCGAAGCACTACATTTTACCGGACAGCTTGTGCAAAGTGCTCACTGCGAACCCTGGCATAAGGTGCTTTGTGTGGGAGCACTTCCAGAAAGTGAACTGCATTGTGCAGTGCATGAAATATAGTGGCGGCACTTTCTCTGGGACAAAATCCACATTGTGCACAGAGAACTTCATCATTCTTGGACATTACTGCATGCCAGAAGGTAGAAAATTTGAGCGCGACAAGGTAGACATTATCTGCAATTGGGGCACATGCCACACACTGTCAGAAGTGCGTGCATTCTTGGGAACAGTTGGTTTAATGTGCATTTATATCTGCAATTATGCGCACCATGTTAATGTGCTCACAAGGCTTACGTGCAAGGACACTCCATTCGAATGGGGCCCAGAGCAGATAGCAGCACAAAACGACATCAAGCAAGCAGTACTAGATTGCCCTGTGCTACAACTGATCAATTATTCCTCAGAAATCCTTGTGGTCAACACTTCCCAGATAGCGGTCAGCTTTTACCTTTGCCAGCAAAAGAGTGCAAATGCAAAAGCACACATTTACAACCGGTTTGGCTCGATTATGCTCAATGACAGAGAAGCATGCTTTTTGCAACCGAAGCTATGGGCTTTACCATGCACTGTGCAGTTTGCGCCTTTATATTATAGGTGTGCGCAACTTAATTGTTGAGACTGATGTGCGCTATATCAAGGGCATGCTACAAAACCCTGATATCCAACCATCCGCTAGCATTAACCAGTGGATCATCTCAATCCTTACATTCCATACATGTTAGGGGAGCAGTGCATGATCCAGATGGGCTTTCACGTCGGCTGAAGCAGCCAGAGGACTTAAAAGGAGAAGAAGATGAAGAGTTTGAGGATTGGATTGATGTGCTACATGGCTTTATGCATGTGATACATCCCATTTCACAGTCCTTTGATGTGCAAGCCCTCGCACTAATGCAGCCAGAGCCAAGCACAAATGTGCAAAATGTGCAAAATGTGTGCAATAGTGCACTTATTTACAACGATGACTATAGCCAAGTTCCGAGGAGCGCAGTAGCAGATGCAGAGGATGAGAAGTTAGATTTGGTGTGGATTTGGATGGATACCCTACCGCACCCTAGCGACTTCACAGAAGACAAAGAAGGAGTTGATAAAGAAGAAGCGCAAGGAGATAGCGCTGAGGATGAAGAAAGCACCAATGAGGCGCACAATTAGCACTCCATGTGCACCACTATGGATACTTCACCTTTTATACAAATTGTCATATGGTGTGCACTTCCTTTTATCTCATACTTTCACTGTTTGGACAGAGTCAAAATTTCAGTTGAGAGGAGGAAAGTGATGGTTGGACAATTTTTCCACATTTCATTTGTGCTTGTGCACTTTGCTTCGTGCATTTTTGTGCGCTTTACTTGGCCTCTTCAAATATCCCAAACATTCACTTCTACGACTCACCCACTTTCTTGGTGCTCACATTTCACACTTCAATATCTGACAAGGATGCTGCCTGGGGACAGTCAGTATTTCAGTTGGGAGGAGATGATACAGCTCCCTATCACCCTGTGCTCATACTACAGCATTTTTCATGATTGTGCACACTGCTTGGACATCTTCTACTCACTTTGCACAGCACACTTTTGTGCACCTTCATGCGCTTTTCTGTGCCCAAGTGCGCTCCCATGTGCTGATGATACTCTACCTGGAAACCCAAACAAAACTACTAAATGGCTTCAGATGGTATAACATGAGTCAGAGGAAGGGTGTGAGGTGGTACTAAATATCACCGCTGAGACCAAAACATAATGTTTAGTGATGCGAAAGGATGAATCGTGCTGCGAATAGTTTGTAAGAGCATATGAAGGTGTTCAAAAGAGTCTGAAATAGGTTTGAAATCGTGCGAAATAGTCCAAAGTAGGTTCAAAGAGGTTCGAGGTTTATCGAGGAGCAAGTATAATGAATGTGAAGTGTTTGTCGAATGGCGATAGGTGATGGGAAATAAAAATGAAGAGCGAATATGATAGTTTCGAAGCAGTTTGCGATATTTCACAGAACTTACAGATGTGATGTGAAGATAAGACTAAAGAGAACAATTCTTAAATCTGACAATAGCAAGAGGGTAACTTGTGCTGTTCCCCATTGTTCTCCTTTTGGCTCTAACTAACTAATACAAGTCTATATACAAAATGAAGAGATAGTACTAAAAAGGAAATAAGAACATGTGTAAAACATGAGGCAAATATATCAAACAATGAGGACTTGTATATCATGAAACAAATGAGAAATAATAAATGATGAAACATATAGTGTTCCCATATAGTAAAAGTACTTCAATGAAATACAAAAATGCACTTATCACATTCTAACTCTCTTGTAATCTCTCCTCGTGGCCAGTAGTGCTCGATATGCAGCGAGTTGGCTTGTTCTGGATGTGCAACGTGTATCGAAATTGTTTCAAGACAGGTATACGGTGGCCAAAGTCATTCGAAGTGCTGCAAAGTCATTCGAAGTGTCATGAAATAGTTTGAAAGCGTTCGAAATGTTTCGAAGTCATGCGAAATAGTTCAAAAATGGTTCAAAGTCAATTTAGTGGCATTCATAGTGGTTCGGAGCATGTGTCATAATGTGTTGATATGAGTGGGAATACTTCTCCAGACTTTAAAGTGCAAAGTGGACCTATCAGCACATCCATGTGCCTTTGTCCACTTTCTGCACTCCATTGCACTCCAGTGCATGTCCATGCACCTTTGTCTGCTTTCTGTGCTCCAGTGTGCTCCATGCGCTTCAGTGTGCCTCTGTGCGCATTTGTGTGCTTTTGCATGCCTTTGACCATTTAGGTGCACATTTGTGCGCCTTTTACATTTCTACTGCGCTTTTGGTTCCCCCATAGCTGCCTGCTGTCATGTGCCCTAGATGTGCCCTGTTACACATCAAACTGCCTCCATGCACCCCCCCCACACTCCTTATCTTCCTTTCACATTTATTGTGTGCTCGATGCGCCTTTGCGCACTCCTTTTATGCTTTACCTGCAACTCACATTCTCTGCTGTGCACGCATTGCACAATCCCTATCACACACACAACAATCCACCACACCAGTTGCACTGCGCATTGTGGCTTCCATCTTACTGGTGCATTTACTTGAGGCACACCACAATTCCAACATGAGTGAACTGCGCATTCTCACATAATCGGGGTGCTTTGTGCCTATTTGGCATTGGACTGTGCACACTTGGGTGCTTTCACATAATCCTGGCACTTTGGCAGTATTTGGCCTTTCACAGCATCTCCTTATAGTTCTTCCACATTTCCAATCAGCATCGCCTTATCTGGTAACTGGCACAGGTTGATCACATCATTATTACTAAGGCGCAGCATGCAACACATAACACCGAAGTGGATTTATTGGGAAGAGCGCACGAGACCTAGAGCACACCAAAATAGCACATCGCACCAGAACAGTTGTGTATTGGACTATAGGTGTGCAAATCTTATTGGCTGAGGCAGCAGCATAGTGCAGTCAGGTTTAGATGGGCAAATGGGTGCACTTGTGGGTAGCACATGGTGCTTTCTATTTTTACACTTTATTTTATTGTTTTTATCACATAAGCCATTTGTATATAGTAGGTGGACAGATAGAGAATCCAGAGGATCTTTCCCCCCCTCATAGTTCATAGCTCAGTCAGCGTTGCACATAGTCTCTGCACCACTGTCCAGTCTGTGTGCCTTTGTAGTGTGCCCTTCGTATAGCCACATTTGCATATCGTTTGCATCCCCTCGTCGTATTGTTTGTGTTTCGTCCCTGTATTGTGTCCTTTGTCCTCATTTGTGCACTCTTGCAGTGCGCCCTTCATATAGCCATGTTTGCACACCATTTGCACCTTTTTCTGCATAGCTGCATTTTGCACACTGTTTGCACCTTTTTCCGCCCGTTGCACTCTCATCCTGTTTGCATCCCCAACCTGTGCACCACCTTCACAGCACATCCCAGTGCCATCTTTGTCCCACTGTACCACCCATCTTCATCATCCCTGTCGTTGTGCACTTTTGCACTCCTGTTGCACATTTTTCCGCACTGCGCATTTTTGCCCCTTTGCATTATGCACTTTTCCACCACTGCACATATCTTCCCTTTAGCATACACAACTAGTATGCACATTAAACATTGCCATTACAGCCTCCCTATAGTCTTCGTGACCCAAAGGACGATCCGAGGCCCTCTAAGCGAACCCCCCCCCTCACACTGAGCATACCTGCAGTTGTAGGTTAAGTGTTCACCCCTTCCATTGAGACTCTGCACCGAGTACCAACAGAACTCATCAGCAGTGATATTTAGTACCAGCTCACACCCTTCCTCTAGCCTGTATTATACTTTCTAAGCCTTTTAAGAGGTTTTTGTTAGGTTTCCAGGTTGAGTATCATCATCGACACATGTTGAGGAAGGCATGGGCAATGGATTTGGTTTTCTTCTTGTTGACTGCACAGTGAGCACTACCCTTATGTTGCTTGTAATAATTCTGTATTCCAACCTTTCTGACTGTGACTTGGGTTTCATAATCAGGACAGAGTATGCAACCATTTTTGATGGTCAGTTCTGGTTCCTTTTCAAACACACAATGAATTTATTATCTCATGGTTCCCAAGTTGATCTCACCCCAGTCTGATTTTGCATTATTGATGGGCCACTTGCTTGTTTTTGACTTGCCAGTACCTTTTCACCCAATGGGGAATGATTGTGCCTTTCAATTTCACATTGAACCAACCCCCCAGGTACATGATCACATAATATTCCCAAAATTTTTAATGGACCAATGGCTGGATTAACTAACCCACCCTATATGGTGGATTGAACATGTGACATACTCTTGTCTTGGAAGGGACAGACAAGTCTCAATGGATTCTTTTTACTGCAGGAGTTGCAGCCTGTAATAGATGCTGACACTGGGCCCACTATCACCCATGAGCATTGAAATTCTCGATCTGGAGCTATCTGATCCCAATTGCAAGTCACCAGATTTGACAAGGTCTGTAATTTCACAAAGCAGATGCATCTCTGAACAAGAAACAGAACCAGATGAGAGATTGGGATCACCAAAGATTGTGACTCATCCACCATCGAGTGCCAGTATTGAGGAGATTGAGAAAGACTTGAATAAGGATATTGAAGAATTGGAGTCAGCTGCACACATCCATGGTTTGGCCAAAGAGGATGCAGCAGAGGCATGGGAGCATGAACTAGATGAGGGTGTTCAGACCTCACCCACTGAGATCAAAGACTGGGGAACTCTTCGAACACAAATCAAGGAAGATCTGAAAAAGCATAGCAAACTGTTAACACTTGCCACAATCAACCAATACATGATCTTATCAAATTTTGCAACTCTTAGATTGAAGGGGGTATCATGGATTGGAGCAAGCGAGGAGATTTCTCGACAATGGCATGATATTTTGCATAAAGGGTGTGTGCAGCTGCCAGTCGAGCAGTGAGGTGAATACAAGAATGCACAGTGACTTTTGAAGGATAAGAATGTGAAGAAGCGAGCACTCCCATATCTGCAGAGTTTACCTACAGGAAAGGTCACACCAAAAAAGCTACAGGCTGCCCTCAACACAATTATTCTGCCTGACCTTGGGATCATGACTTAAAAACCCCTTTGTGTGTGGATGGCACATTGATGGCTGATCAAATTGGGATGGCACAACACACTCATGAAGAAGGGTGTATACATGGATGGGCATGAGCATGCAGATGTTGTGGAATATCGGCAGCAGGTTTTTCTTCCAGCCATCGCAGAGTTTGAGAGATGGATGGCTCATTATGAAGGGCCAGAACTGAAGCATGTCGCACCAAATCTTGCTCCTGGTAAATGTCAAATCATCCCCAACTTCCATGATGAAAGCACATTTCATGCCAACAAGGAATCATGCAGTGCCTGGCTTCAAAAGGATGAACAACCATTGTGGAAAAAAGGTCGCAGCAGAATTATTCATATCTCTGCATTCATTAACTCCGAAAATGGTTGTCTTATCCACCTTGACCAATCTGGCCATGTCCACCATGATTCAACCAAAATCATTTATCCTGGATCCCAAGGGGATGCATGGTGGGACACTGACCAACTTCTGGCACAAATGGGAGATGCTATTGAAGTCTTCAAGGTTGCATATCCAGGTAGACAGGCACTTTTAATTTTTGATCATTCCTCTGCCCATGCTTCTCACCATCCGATGCTCTCAAAGCTTTTAAGATGAATAAATCAGATTGTGGGAAGCAACACAAACAGCATGACACTGTCATTCCCAAACTGAATTCAGTCCCAGAGCACTGTGGCAAGACTCAAAAGATGACACTCAAAAATGGTCAGCCAAAGGGAATGCAACATGTACTTCAAGAATGTGGTTTCAATGTCTCAAAATTACATGAAAAATGTTCCCCGGTATGCCCCATCAAAAACACAGATTGATGTATGGCCCATCTCCTCAGTCAACAAGATGATTTCAAAAATTAGCCTTCCATGCTCAAAACTTACATTCACTCTCGAGGGCATGAGTGCATCTTTCTTCCAAAGTTTCATTGTGAACTTAATAGGCCTATTGAGATGGTATGGAATTGTTGTTATGGCTGCTGTCATATGTACTGATAGGTTTTTTCACTACTAGTACTGGGGATGGTGTAAGTACCATTATCATGAGGTTGAAAATAAAACTTTCAAGGATGAGAAGGAAGCAGCCCAGTGCTTGCTTGAAGAATGCCCAAAAGAGGTGATCCAACGTTTCATAAACTGATTGTGGCAGTTTATGAGTGCTTACCATAAGGGTCTAATGGGTGCTGCTGCTGCATGGGCAGTGCGCAAGCAAAAGCAGCACTACACCATCAACCAGATGGTCATGATGGCCATTGATGTCTTGATGAACCTGGCAATCCCAGTTGCTGGGTTTGCTGAGTTCTAGGTACCAAGATTTAGCTATTTGCAGACCCTAACTTTTGAAAAATGTTGCTGAAAATTTTGGTGCAGCTAAAAACACATGGGAACAATACAAAAAGACCATTTTTGACCTCCTTTTACCCATCTGATTTCAGATTCATTGTCAGATTTCTGGCAAAAAATCTGGTTCCCAAGATAATTATTTGGTTGGCTTTAGTTGTCTGTAACTGTATGCTGGTTTGAGTGGGCCATTGCTTTCAGCATGGCAGATCTGAGTTCTCCTGTAGTGATGGGATCACATAAACAGCACAATTTGCAACATGTGCAAGGGGGTGTTGGAAATCCAGTGTTGGCACAGACCAGTAAAAATAATTATTACCTTACCTAGGTCAGTGGGTAATTATGGTCAGTCATTTCAATTGAGAAATTTATGAGGGTCAGTGGAACAGTCAGCTAAAGCCATGTTGCTATTAAACCTAACTTTTGAACTGCCAAATAAATGTGACAGCCCACTTTTTCCAGTGTGTTTCACCCTTCTCACCAGTGCCACACTGTCAACATCATAATCAAGTCCCAATGGGGTGAGAGAAGTTCTGGCTTTGGGAACATTTTTATCAAGATAAGTTAACTCAACATTCTATGGTGCATGGTGCTCATATTGTGCCAAGAATAAACTGAGGGTACTTCAAGATGAGGATGACAAGGCCATTAGGAATGGTTTAGTTGACACAGCTCATCCAACTGATTTACTTTTGGCTGAAGGCAAGTCTGTGCTCCTGATCTGTTCTTGAATGCATGGCAATGAAGCATCCTCTAGCAAAAAAGACCATCAAGCATGTCACAGAAAAAGGACCAGTCATGGTCAACCATCTACTTAAATGTGACTATTGCCCTGATAACATCAAGAAGCAATTGCAGGCATTCAAGGATGGAAAGGAGTTAGATTCTGATAACAAGCCCAAATCTCATATGTTGGAGGAAAATGGGAAAAGGTTTTCAGCATCTGGGGGTCATGCAGGGACTGCAAAGAAGAAAAAGCAGGCATCTTTTACAGTGGTAACTGCAAAGGCTGTGACCTTTAGTCCCACAAAGCAGGTAGAATTTGAAAATATGCTTCTGCAAGCATCAGTTTTTGTGGGTTGGTATTGAATTCACTCAATGACTCTGAGGTCCACAAGTTGTTTGCTCCATTTATTCCAGGTGCAGTTATACCAGATTGTAGACAGCTTTCAACTTCTATCCTCAAATGTGAGGTCATCAATATTGAAGGTTTGGTTAAAGAAGCTGTGAAAGGACACTATGCAACACTGCAGGCTGATGGGTGGAAGTATATTTTAAAGAAGCACCTCCTAGCTTTCATGGTCACAGCCAATCATGAGGTGCAGTGTCTAGAAACTCTCTGACTTAATCTCAGCCTAATCCTCAACTGTGTTAGGCTTATCTGATGCATGTTCATGCCTAGTCATCTGAGCAAAAAACTGGAGAAAATATCTTCAAGTATATCAAGAAGGAGATTGAGCATTTTCACAGTCTTGGAGTGAAGCTGATAGGAGTAGCCAGAGATGCTGGAGGGAATGAATGTAAAGGCCAATGATTGACTGTGAAAGAGTACAGGTTCATGCTTATAGCAGATTGCTGGGGCCACCAAGTACATTGATAGTTGATGAAACACTGGCCCCATATCTATGATTGAAGATTTGCATGACAGGTTCCTCTAATTTTCATAGACTATCAGAAAGGGGTTACAAAAGTAATGGATGAATGTAGTGAGGTTGCAAAATGGTTCAACAATCACTCATATGCACTAGGAAAGTTTAATGAAGAGAAGAAGGATATTTACAAAGGAAAAGTCTATGCTCTGATTACTTTTGCTGCCACCAGATGGACTGCTCACTGTTGTGTCTTGACGCATTTGCTAGAGACTTACAAAGCATTGGAGGTGACATTAGTGAAGCATGGTGATGAGATCATTCCAACTGTTGTTTCCAAGGAAAAGGCAAAAAGGAAGGCACAGAAGATTTTGCAATGTGTCTGGGATGATGTGTGGTGGGATAAGGTTGTCATGTAAGCTCACAGTTTTGATGAGTGATTGAATCAGTTGTTACACATATTGTACAATGTTGCAACCAGTGCACTCGTACATGCACATACATATTGATGCATGCAAAATAAAATTCTCACATTAAAAAAGTGTAGCATTCTTCAGTGTAGGGTAGCATAATTTGACATAATAAAGTAAAATAAAATCTTATTATGTAATGGGGCTGTTTTCTAACAAACACAGAGCATTTGGATTGAGTTTGAGAAATTAAGTGATTGCATTACATGGTTGCTTACAATTCTCTTCAGGTTCCCATGAGCTATTTTTGTCAGTGTAATTCTTCCACTTTATTAAAAACTTCAATTATTTTGTCGAAGACATGAGTTCAGAATTTCTTCAACCACATATTCTTAGAGCACCTTCTACCATTATTGGAGATTGTGGAGTAGTTTGTTGACTGGGAATAGTGGGGGGTGGCAAGGGCATAGGTGGGAAATGTTAATCTTGGGATCAATAATCGAGGTAATTTTAGCACTACTGCATTGGGTGAAATTACTTTGGGGATCACCTATGGGCCAACTTGTTTCTCTGTAAGTTTTCTTGAAGGTCATGGAATATTTAGATCCTTGGTACTTAGCCATACCAAGTCACCAACCTTGCACTCTGGAGCAATGGCTTGAGTATGATCCATGTGTTGCATCATATCACCATGTGCTTTCATTAATACCACCTCTACATCTTCCTGTACCTTTCACATTTTAGATACAAAGTCTTCTACCAACTGTACCTTGATTTCCCTTTGAGGTTCTATTTCCATATGGGGATGATACACATAATCAGCAAAGAAGGGTGACATGCAAGTAGCTGAATGGAATTTATTATTGTGGGAAAATTTGAGAATTGCCAACCATTTGAGCCAATCAGTTTGTTGGTAGTTGACAAACATATGTAGGTACTGCTTCAACTCCTCATCATTCTCTCTGTCTGCCCATTAGTTCGCAGGTGATATGCCATACATAACTTGGTTTGAATTTTCAATATCTTGTTTAACTCTCACATAAACATGGAAGTATATTGTGGTTCGCCATCAGAGACAACAGTATCCAGTAATCCATGTAACCACCACACCTGATTTAGATAGAGATGCACCAAGCCTAATGATGAGTTTTCTGCAGTAGTAGAATGATATAGACCTCCTTTGTGAAGCAGTCACATACTATGAATATTGGCATCATATCCCTGAGCTTCAGGTAATCCAGTTATAAAGTCCACATATATATCTTGCCATGGCACTTTAGGTATAGGGTTCAGCATTAATTTCTGTTCATGATTTTCTGGAAATTTCCTTTTCCTCATGCACATATCACATCCATCCACATACTCCAACACATATTTTGAAAGTCCAGGCTACCAATAATTTCTCATCACTAACTCCAACATCTTCCACCTTCCTGGATGTCCAGAAGTTGGTGTATTATGATGTAACCAGATGATCTCCCTTCACAAATTTTGATTCTTCAGTACATATACTTTTCTTAGGAATAACACCAACCCTTGTTCTTCAACCCATTCATCTCCTTTAATATTACCTTTCTTCTCTCCCTTCAGAGCTTTCAGCTTCCACTACTTCATTGTCTATCTCTGAACATTGTCTAATTTTAGACAACATTTCCATATCTGAGCTATCTATTAATAGATGCCCTTGATGCACAGTGCAAATGTGACAGTACTTGGGTTTGAGTAAGGTAACATTTTATTGTCCTCCTCCACCCCCCTTTTGTGATCAGTACATCTGGATAATGCATATGCTTTCCTCATTAAGCTTCCTGCTTTATGGACTAAGTCAAAATTAAAATGCAATAGGAATAATGCTTAACATACTGATGATACTCGACCTGAAAACCAAACAAAAACCTGTTAAAAGGCCTAAGAAGTGTAACACAGGCTGGAGGAAGGGTGTGAATTGGTCCTAAATATCACCGCTGTTATCCAGAGGTTGTAGTTAGAGGTGTAAAATGGTGAGATGTGTTGCGGATAGTTTTTAGGAGCATACAAAGATGTTTGAAAGAGGTTCAAAGAGGTTCAATAATGTTTGAAGTAGGTTCAAAGAGGTTCGAGGAGGTTCTAGGAGTTTCAAAAATGTTTGAAGAGTTTGGGGAGAATAGGAATGGCTTTGAGGAATATCAAGAAAGGAATATAGTGAATTGAAAGAGCTTTCGAGAGATGATAGGCGATATGCGATAAGTCGAGGGGCTAGTACAAAAATTTGAAGAAGTGCATGATAATTCACAGAACTTAGAAATATGACACAAGACTTGGACTCAAGAGGATGGCTCTTAAATCAGATGATAATGGGAGAAGGCAACTTCTTCTCTGTTGTTCTAAGTAACTAGTACAAGTCTATATACATTTTGAAGAAATAGTACTTAAAAAGGAAATATAACATGTGGAGAATATGAGGCAATATGTATAGCAATAAAGAACTTTGTAAATCATAAAACAAATGAGAAATGATAATAAATAAAACATACGGTGTCACAGTATAGTAAAAGTACTCATCCTATTGTTTCAATATATCATTAAAATGCCAAAACATCACTATCGTGTCCTAAGAGTCTTTTGTCATGTCTCCTCATGTCTGGTAGTGCTCAATATGCAATGCAATAGCTCATGCCAGATGTGCTGTGTGTATCGAAAGGGTGTTGGAATAGCTGATGTCATTCAAAGTGCTGCAAAGTTATTTGAAGGTGTTTGAAATGTTGCAAAGTCGTTCAAAATAGTTCAAAGTAGTTCAAAGTAGTTCAAAGTAGTTCAAAGTAGTTCAAAATGGTTTAAAATAGATTTTATGGGGTTTGTATGGGTTGGTATCATGAGTTGTGATATGTCGATACATTTGGAACTTTTTCCAGACCCTAGAGCACACAATGGATCTATCACTGTTTACATCCTGTGAACAGTTGCTCATGATGGTGGTTGGGGGTCCAGTGGTGATGGTGGTGATGATAGGTGATGGCCATCCTTGTTCTGGCCTTCCCCTGGTCATCATGGTCATTGCACAGTTGCAGGTGCTGGATTGTTGGATGTTGTTATGTTGCTGTTTTTCTCCCCATTGTCATTGTCATTGCTGGTGTACCCATTTCCTCCTTTGTTGTATTACTCCCCATCTCCACCCTGAGAGCACTTGCTCCCAGCAGTAGTTGGCTTTCATTGTCCTGTCCTTCCACCCATGATCCACCCTGCAAACAGTGCCAAGCAGCAGCAGTGAAGGTCATTGTTTCTCCCCCTCCTTCTCATCATGCTCCACATTTCCATCCTGCAAGCAGTTGCTCATAGCAGCACTTGGCTGTTGTGGTGTCAGTTTGTCCCCGCCCTATGTCATCCAATTGTCCACTCTGTGGCAGTTGGGGGTGTTGTCATGGTGTCAATTTGGCCCTGTCCTTTGTCATCCCATTGTCCACTCTGCAAGCAGGGGCTCACAGCAGCAGTGTGGGCATAGGGTGCCATCTTATGTTTCATCAGCTGGAGGAGTTACAATGTGGCAGGGCATTCCTTACCTTGTGGTTATTCCACTTCCCTGAGCTCTCTGATACCTCACATGTAGCCTCACATCTTATTTGCATGGGGAAGAGGGGATGGGTGGACCAGAACAGCCCTTGTTGTTGAAAAGTTGTAGTAACATGAAAAAGAGTAAAAAGGGTGTAGTTAGCCAAATAACAACTAAAAGTTCAAAAGAAAAGTTAATTATAATATTTGAAAGCTTTCTGACCTACAAAATTAGTTAAAAGAATGGAATGTGCAGTATTTGATGTTGCCACATATTGAAAAACTTACCTTGTTCAAATAAAGTGGCACTGCCTCCTTGGAGATGTTGTAAAATGAGTCAGAGAAAACTCAACATGTATCATACACCTCAAGGGTAAGCACAACATGAGCACTGACATTGTCTGTGCACACAGTCCAACAAGGCCAAGAATTGTGGAAAATAATTTCGAGAGGCAAGTTGGTTCCCCCAGTTATGTTTGGTTGAACTTTGAAAAGTCAGGTAGTACCCCAGTCCCATCCCCATCATTCATTCATTTAGTCATACATTCAGTGGTGGTGGTGGTCTTGCATGGCTGACAGCCATTGTGGCATGCTGAGACAATGACGTATGCACATGTAAGAGAAGGTGCACTGATGGGGTAGTTGAGTTCTTCTGTTAGAGCGACACCCACTAATCTGCTAGCTGGACTGTGCAGGCTCTCCTACAAGAAGGCGGCGGGGCATGCGCACATGATGGGGGATTCAATGGCTTTGATGCAATGGGTTAAAAATAGATTGGTTGGCTGAATTAGGCTTTTTGCACCACTATTGTGGATGGAATACCTAAGAGAACACAACTGAGGCCTCCTAGTATTTATTTTAGGATTATATACTATGTTGCATATATTGTAGTATGTTGTTATGGACATGCATGCACATGCGCATACATGTGCATACATATTGATGCATGTAAATAGAAAATTCCCACACTGACAAATAATGCATGTATAGGCATTTTGTAGCATATTTTGGTGAAATAAAATAAAATAAAATAGAAATAGTATTATGTAATAGGCATGTTAGGAGACTACTTTTTAACAACCTCCTGGTCCCTTACAAAAATGACCATGATGGTACAACATGAATGTGGAGAGAGACAGACAATGACAGTGATAAAGATGAAATCACATAGGTAAGCTACAATGTATCGAATGATATGATCGATTGAACATATACAGTGTATCGAATGATATGGGTTCAGTGGATGTTGAATGCTCTAATATATATATGTGTACCTACTATAGTAACAAATGAATACACTATTACAATGGTTGCTAGACTGAAGAGTAATATATTTAATACAGATATCAGTAACCTATGAAATAGTTTCAGGTAGTGGCAATGGCAATGGGGATGGCAGTGGCAGTGACCTTACCAGGATTGGGATCAAGATCGGCATTACAGGTATGGCCAACTAAAAATTAATCTCATTTATATAGTAATTCATGTGTAGTCTGCATGGATTCTGCATGCAAATTGATGTATGATAACTTTGGTAAAAGCCATGTTTATGCAATAATTCATTTATTGCAGTGTGCAGGCCTGCAAAATTGGGTTGGCATGCCAGTCAGCAACCCAATAGGGCTGCAGTGGCATCAGCATAAAGCAGCAGCAGCAGCATCGGCATGAGGCACCTGGGATTGCACTATTTCATTAATACAACAGGTAACTTGTTGTACAGACATCTTAACCAATGAATTGATTGGCCAACACAGGCATCACCATTGGTCAATGGCATCAGCATCAATGGCATTGGGCATCAGAATAGGCATCAGCCTTGAACAGGGCATTAGCACAAAAAGTGCATCAGCATCGGCAAATGTAGGGGCCTGTTAGAAAACAGTCTCCTAACATGCCTATTACATAATAATATTTTATTTTTATTTTATTTCCTTTTATTTCATTTTATTTCATCAAAATACACTACCAAATGCCTATACATGCTTTCTCAGCATGGGAATTTTCTATTTACATCCATCAATATGTACATGTGCATCAGTAGCAACATAGTAGAATATATGTAATATAGTATATAACAAATACTGGGGGACCTCAGTTGAGTTCTCTTAGGTATTCCATCCACATTTGTGGTGCGAAACACCTATTTCAGCTAACTAGTCTATTTTTAACCCATCACATCAAACCCATCAAACCCCCCAACATGTGCGCGTGCCCTGCCACCTTCTTGTAGAAGAGCCTGCATGGTCCAGCTAGCAGAACAGTGTGTGTCACCCTAACAGTGGAATTGCCAGGATATCTGAAGGCATCTCAACGTCACACAAATATCATCAAAAGCCATAAGGAGTGCCTTTCAGATGGCTCAATTTTTCTTATCTTCTCAGCCTTGTCAGCTTTAGCAGCTTTGATGGTCAACAATGATTATATTATTTATAGGATGTATATACACAAAATTGGTAAATTACTCCACCACCACTGCCTTTGCTCATGGATGAGCGAATGGTCCAGGTTGCTGCCAAGTGTTGGGTGGTGTTGGTTTGTGCCCATTCAGAGCATTTGTAGCCTGTAGTCACTAGAATAATGATAAGAGTAGTAAACAAAAACAAATCAATGAAAGAATATAGAAAAAAAAACATATCAAATCTTGGAGGCATTGTGCAACTCAGGGTTCCATCACCTTAGTAGTCGCCTTCATGTTGTGCATGCTCCCCATTTATTGTTAGGGTTTCTCAGTGGTTTCATTGTTGGCTCAATGTCATTGGTGCTGAGTCACTGACATCATCAGTATTTTTAGTCATTTGTGCTCCTGTGTCTCAGTGGCCCTGGTCTCATCATTCCATCATTGCAGTTGGAAGCCCTGTGTTCCTGTGTTGCTCGTTGGACCTTGGTCATTGATGTGCATCACTGCTGTTTTGCTCTCCACTTTGTTGCACTCTGTTCATAAAAGTTGCAAGGAACAAAATATGAGGATGGAAAAAAAAAAAAAAGGAAGATAAGTTTAGCTTGGGAGGCATACTCTCCCACATTGTAGTAACTAAAACCAATGTAAAATTAGTAAAATAATAATAAAAAAGAAATGAAACACATACCAGAGGGCCTGGGGCCTGCATTGTCACTTCCATCCTCATTCCTGTCCTTGTCTTGATCCTTGTCTATGGCCTTGTTCACTGTCTTCGCTGATAGGTCCATTGTGTGCCCTAGGGTCTGTAGAAGGTTTCTAAACATATTGACACATTACAACACATGCTCCCAACCCCTACGAATGCCATAAATTTGATTTTATACCTATTTCAAACAATTTCAGATAATTTCAAACAATCTCAAATGCTTTCAAACCACTTTACAGCACTTTGAATGAAGTCGACCGCCATATAGCTGTCCCGAAACCCTTTCAACTTACATGGCACATCCAGAATGAACCATTGCATCACATATCGAGCACTAGAGATAACAAAAGATTTAGGATGCTATAATGGCAGTTTTGTGTTTCAATAATATATTGAAGCAATAAGATAAGCACTTTCACTATACTGGCATTTCAATTATTATTGTTTCTCATTTGTTTTATGTTTTACAAGAACTCCTTTATTGTTGTGTATATTGCCTCATGTTCTCCACATGTTATATTTCCTTTTAAGTACTATCTCTTCAAAGTGTATATAGACTTGTACTAGTTACTTAGAACAAAAGAGAAGTTATTCTCTCCATTACCATTTGATTTAAGAGCTGTTCTCTTGAGTTCAAGCCTTGTGTCGTATCTCTAAGTTTTGTGAAATATCACAAACTTTTTTGAACTTTTGTATTTGCCCTTCGACTTATTGCATATTGCATATCATCTCTCAAAAACACTTTTAGTTTGCTATATCCATTCCTCGATATACCTCAACACCAGTCTGACTCTCTCAAAACTCTTCAAACCTCTTCGAAACCCTTTGAACCTTCTTCAAACTTTTCAAATATCTTTGAGCATTTTTTGAATATCTTTCAAACCTTTTTGTATGCTCCTAAAGTTTATTTGCAGTGTGTCTCACCATTTCACACTTCTAACCACAACCTTTGGGTATCAGTGGTGATATTTGGTATGAACTCGCACCCTTCCTGTAGCCTGTGTTATACTTCTTAGATCTTTTAACAGGTTTTTGTTAGCTTTCCAGGTTGAGCATTATCATTGCCTTTGTGTTCACTGTCTTTACAGCCCTCCCCATTGTATCATTGTTGCTCTTCATTTGTGGTGTTGATGTGGCAGGTGGGGATGCTGGAGAATATTGGTCCCAGTAGATTTCACACGTCCCTTACGAGTGGAATCAGATGCATCAGACTTTGCTACTGGAGTAGTATTATCAATGCTATATGAAGATGACAAATGGCATCCTTGTGCATATTTGTCTCAAGGATTGAATGATGTGGAGAGGAATTACGATGTGCATGATAAAGAGATGTTGGGAATAATATGAGCATTGGAGGCATGGAGACATTATTTGGAGGGATGTACACATCAGATCAAAATCTGGACAGACCATCAAAATCTGCAGTACTTTATATCTGCTAAAAAGCTTAACCATTGACAAGCGCATTGGGCATTATTCCTATCGCATTTTAATTTTCACTTAGTCCACAAAGTGGGAAGCTTGATGAGGAAAGCAGATGCATTATCCAGATGTACAGATCATAAAAGGGGAGTGGAGGAGGACAATAAAAATATTACCCTACTCAAACCTGAATACTTTCGTATGTGTGCTATGCATCAAGGGCATTTATTGGTGGATAGCTCAGAGACAGAAATGTTGTCTAAAATTAGGCAATTTTCAGAGATGGATGATGAAGTGGTGGAAGCTGTGAAAGCTTTGAGGGGAGAGAAGAAAGGTAATATTAAAGGAGATTAATAGGTTGAAGAAGAAGGGTTAGTGTTGTTCAGAGGAAAGGTGTATGTACCAAAAGATCAAGATTTACAAAGGGAGATCGTATGGTTACATCATAACACGCCAGCTGCTAGACATCCAGGAAGGTGGAAGATGTTGAAGTTGGTGATGAGAAATTATTGGTGGCCTGGAATTTCAAAGTATGTGTTAGGGTATGTGGATGGGTATGATACGTGCATGAGGGGGAAGAAATTTCCAGAAAAGCCTGCAGGGAAATTAATGCTGAACCCTATACCTAAAGTGCCATAGTGACATATATCTGTGGACTTTATCACCAGATTACCTGAAGCTCAAGGATTTGATGCAATATTTGTAGTGTGTGACTGCTTCACAAAGGAAGTCTATATCATTCCTACTGCAGCAGAAACCTCATCGTTGGGCTTGGCATGCCTCTATCTAAATCAGGTATGGTGGTTACATGGATTACCTGATATGGTTATCTCCAATCACAGATCACAATTTGCTTCTGCATTTATGCGAGAGTTGAATAACATATTGGGGATTCAAATCAAATTATCTATGGCATGTCACCCACAAACTGATGGGCAGACAGAGAGAATGAATCAGGAGTTGAAGCAGTACCTATGCATGTTTGTCAATCACTGACAAACTGACTGGCCTGAATGGATAGCAATTGCAGAATTTTCCCACAATAATAAATTCCATTTGGCTACTCGCATGTCACCCTTCTTTGCTAATTATGGGCATCATCCCAGAATGGGAGTAGAACCTTGAAGGTAAGTCAAGGTACAGTCAGTGGAGGACTTTGTGTCAAAAATGTCAAAGGTGCAGGAGGAAGCAGAGGTGGCATTGATGAAAGCATGACATGACATGATGTGACATGTGGATCATACTCGAGCTGTTGCTCCAGAGTATAAAGTTGGTGACTTGGTATGGCTAAGTACCAAGGATCTTAATATTCCATGACCTTCAAGAAAGCTTACAGAGAAGCAAGTTGGCCCATATCTGATTTCTAAATAATTTCATCCAATGTGGTAGTGTTAAAATTACCTCAATCATTCAAGATTGATCCTGAAATTAACATTTTCCATTTATGCCCTTACTGTCCACCCACTATTCCTGGTCAACAAACTACTCCACAGCCTCCAATAATAGTAGAAGGTGCTCCAGAATATGTAGTGGAAGAGGTTTTGGATTCACATCTTCAATGAAATAAATTGGAGTTCTTAATCAAGTGGAAGAACTACACTGATGAAAATAATTCATGCGAACCCGAGTAGAATTGTAAGCGAGCATGTAAGACAATCACCCAATTCTTTAAACATAATCCAAATGCTCCATGTCACATTGCTAGAAATGGTGTATGAGGGGATGAATTTCTGGCCTTACCAGAATTTCACAGATACAATATTTTCTCGCCTGGAAGTCGAGGCATAAAAGGGGGGTGATTTTAGGAAACAGTCTCCTAACATGCCTATTACATAATACTATTTTTATTTTATTTTATTTTATTCCACCAAAATACACTACCAAATGCCTATACATGCATTATTTGTCAGCATGGGAATTTTCTATTTATACACATCAATATGTATGTGCATGTACATGCATGTATGCACACATCCATAACAACATACTACAATATATGCAACATAGTATATAATTCTAAAATAAATACTAGGAGACCTCAGTTGAGTTCTCTTAGGTATTCTATCCACAATAGTGGTGCAAAAAGCCTAATTCAGCCAACCAATCTATTTTTAACCTGTCACATCAAAGCCATCAAATCCCCCATCATGTGCACGCTGATAGGTCCACTACGTGCTTTAAGGTCTGGAGAACATTTCCACTTGCATCGAGACATTACGACACACACTCTGAATTGCTATGAATGCCACGAAATCGACTTCGAACCATTTTCGCATGATTTCGCACTATTTCAGCCAACTTCGAACTACTTCGAACTATTTCGCAATATTTTGCAACACTTTGAACGACTTCGGCCGCCGTATACTTGTCTTAAAACACTTTCGATACACGATACTCAACTGGAGTGAACTATTTAGTCACATATTGAGCACTACCAGACACAAGGAGAGACGATAAAAGAATTAGGGTATGATAATGGCGGTTCTGGGGTTTCAACAATCTATTGAAACAACAAGAGAAGTACTCTTACTATATGGCAACACCAAACATTTCACTTATTATCATTTTTCATTTGTTTCATGTTTTACAATACCTTTATTTGCTGTGCACATTGCCTCATGTTCTACAATTGTTATTATTTCCTTTTTAGTACTATTTCTTCAGATTGTATATAGACTTGTATTAGTTAGAAGAATAGAAAAATAACAAGTAATGGGGAACAGCACAAGTTACCCTCTCGCTATTGTCAGATTTAAGAATCATTCTCTTTAGTCTTATCTTTGGGTCACATCTCTAAGTTCTGCGAAATATCATGAACTTCTTCGAAACTATCATATTTGCTCTCCATTTTATCACCCATTGCCTACTGCCATTCGACAAACACTTCACATTCATTAAACTCGCTCTTCGATATACCTCGAACCTCTTTGAACTTATTTGAACTTCTTCGGACTACTTTGCATGACTTCGAACCTCTTTGAACCTTCTTTGAACCTTTTTCACACATCTTTGAACCTCTTTCGAACTTATTCGAACAATCTTGTATGCTCTTACAGATTATTCGAACCATCACTTACTATTTCCCACCACTAAACACAACATTTTGGTCTCAGCAGTGATATTTAGTACCACCTCGCACCCTTCCTCTGACTCATGTTATACCATCCGAAGCCATTTAGTAGGTTTTGTTTGGGTTTCCAGGTTGAGTACCATCAGCATGCCCCGCCGCCTTCTTGTAGGAGAGCCCGCACAGTCCAGCTAGCAGATTAGTGGGTGTCACCCTAACAGGGGTGCCCCGAGCATCTCAACAATTTTCTGCATTTGTTCCATATTTTTTCTCATCTTATCTTGCCCTATTCTGGATTTTCTATGATTTTCTATGATTTTCTATGATTTTATCTCTATTTTTTGATAATTTTTCTGTTTTACCCATATTTGTATATGTTGACAATTCTATTTTCAGAGGCAGAGCCCCTTTTGGATACCTACCCACTGATATGACATCACTCCATTACTTTGATCAGCCTATCTCCACCATTTTCTGTTTTTAGACTATCATTTGATTTTCAGGTCTTTCACACATACTAGGCATCAACAGATGGGTCCTTAAAAGTTTTCTCTTTAAATTCCCCTTTGTTAGGTGTTGCTTGTATTATGTAGTATAATACTTTGGATTCCCCTTTGTTAGCTCATTATTAAATGAGGCTTGAGGTTGCCCTTACACCTTCAGCATTGTAATCCCATCATAGTAACATCTATGAACCCTTTCTATCATTTCCAAATGCTTGTGAACTCTTTGAACATATTTGAACTTTGCAAATTCTACATGAAGCTCATTTGTATACTATTATTGGTTGACCACAGTGATATTTAGGACCAACTTATCCCCTTCCTCTGACTTGTGTTATACCATTTGAGGCCACTAACTGTTTTGTTTGGGTTTACAGCTTGAATCTCATCAACAACGAGATGTATAAGTGGCCAAAGACCATCTGAAATTCACAGTGCGAGCCAAGGCAGTGGCAGTGCAAAATCCGAGATCGGCCACTGCAATATTCAAAGTCCGACCAGCTAAAACTGCACAAATCGATATCTGACCCTTTTTTTTTGGCGGGTCCAGGTTGTATAAGACCGAGTCCTCAATACTGAGAACTCGGAATGTGACTGCCCCAGAAACTTAAAATCCAAAAAGTAGCACGATTATCTGCAGAATCTTTGGACCCAGATAATTCAAATCGCCTCCAGATGTAGGTGATTTGTAGCGGTCAAAGTAGGGTGATCATTGTGCGATTAATGGTGCGATTATTGGATGATTATGAATCAAAAATCGTGTCAATAATCCGAGTCACCTTGACCATGAGGATTATTGAGGGCGATTACGGGGCGATTATGGGACACAATTATTTTGACAGATCTATGACCTTCTGCATGATGTAAGCAAAAATGTAAGCACATCAAAGAATCGTTTTCGATAATCGTACAAATAATCGTCGAATCGCCTCTGGAGGCGATTCGACGATTCTGCGATTATTGCAATAATCGCGATTATCCATGTCCCAAAAATCGTGGACATAATCCATGGATAATCGCCCTACTTTGACCGCTACTATTAGTTGGCATGCTTACATTTTTGCTTACATCCCGCAGTCCGGTAATCTGCCCTCATTAATCGTCATGTCAAAGTGACCCATATTTTTGACACGATTTTTGATTCAGTCTAGATTGACCAAGGGGGTGTCGGGACGGGAATCCCGAACCAGATGTAGGGGGGGCGGTCCCACTGAAGCCTGAAATATTTTTTTTGACTTACATATTATTAGGCGCCACTGAACCCTACTAGGCTAGTGAGTTACTGAAACAGCCTTTAGAAGTCACCCTACGAACCTTTCAATAGATACATGACCATAATGAACTTTTGGTTGAGCTTGAGTTGGATGCTGCGCACGATGGCGAAGGAAGCAAGGTAAAGTGTGAAAGAAACCTTCAAGCCTAATCTCAATGATAATGCAGGTCCGATGATTCAAAAATAAAATATACAGAGACCAGAACGCTCAAATGCCCAGACTGTGAGCAAGACGTTCATGTAGGTACAGCTGGGGGAAAAAATCTTGTCATACACCGTGGTTCAAAAGATGTGGATGAAAAGCACAAGCCTAAGCAACAACAGAATGGGCTGCTTAGTGCATTCTTCAAGCCAAAAGCAGCTGTGAACTGTTCAACTGTTTATCTGAGGTTGAAATTCAAGGGGGAGATTCCGTGATGAAATCAAGGTCCACGGGTGCTAGACAGTCTGGGTGCACTACTTCGTTAAAATTCTGTGTTCTCATTGCTCACTAACACTCACTTGTATGTCTAGTATCGTATGAACTATGATTTTGCACCGAAACATTGGATATGCCCAAGTTGTAAAGCAAGCAATTCATCTAAGCGACGCCGAGCGTGATTTACTACCTACCTACTCTGCTTCGTGTACCGACAGTTCCGGTTTTGTCCAAATGTAACCTCTGCAAACACATATGACGTGACTAAACATACCATATATGGAAGGAAGGGGTCTCGAGGGCCGTGAAACAAAAACCGATGTCATATGAAAAATTCCCGTCCCGACATTCCCTTGACATTGACCGCTACTACTAATGTTGATGCAATGCAAGTATCGAGCGGAAGTAATATGCTTTTAAAGTCCTATGTACTGGTTCGAGTTCTATCTATCACAGTGCATTAGTTCGAAGGGAGTCGTACTTACATAATTAATAATAAGTAGTTGATAAGATAAACCAAGAGATCGAGAAAACAACCTTCGGCCACCGAGGGGCGCCGCCTGATACCTTGGATTGGCTCTTAATCTCTGTTCGGCTGCGTATTGTAGAAGCGTAACTACGCTTCACGATACGATGAGCTCCCATACCTCTGGTCCTTTGAGTGTTCCAGAGAGCCCCAAGAACCGATTCCTGCCCATCAGGTAGTCTATCCTTTTTACGCCCTTGCTCTCCTCAAGCTGACGGAGATTAAAATCTTCAATACGTCCGCATCGGCGATAGTAGGCCTCGTTTACATCCTGAGTTGCATCGGGAGAAGGTAGGTTCCCGTATTCTGTAGGGTGGACGGGCATACGTAGGGCACGATAAATTGATTCGAAAACGTCTAGGACAGTGATAAAACCACTCCCTGACGACGAAGAAATGATAATTGGCCATTCTAGGTATGGGCATGTGACGTAAAAGCTTGGCAGAGGCGGATGGGTTGCGGATTCTGCGAATTCCTCAGGGGAAATTTCGTGGTCCTGCGAAGAGGGAGGTAAAGAGAGGTCATAGTGGAGGGGAGGATCGTCATACGGGGAAAATGCGAGAAGAAAATGAATATGCATTTCCCCTGAGAGAGATTCAGGCACAGGGCTTGGTTTTAACGCGGTCTCTACGCGTGGGTAAAACACAGGGGTAAGTTCTAGCGGCGGCGGCGTCGGCGGTGTTGATGACGACGACAGGGAGGACATGGAGAGAGTAGGTGAGGGCGTTGGAGGAATAAGGGAGTATATGGCGTTGGCGGGTGCAAAGTGGACGTGTCTCATTGTGGCAGTGGGGGAGAAAATTTCACGTTGAGCCTTAATATATAATTCCCATGGGCCAATAGCGAATGGAGGACTAATGGGGATATCGACGATGTACAGTTGGGATCGCGGTATGACTCGTGGCTACGAGGGACGGAAATCTAGCTTGAGCCTTGATATTATGGAATAAATAAAATGAAGCAATGAAGAGGTATTGGCGCATACCCAAGAGTTTGCACACCAAGCAGCACGTACCAAGGCACAATTTGGCGTACAAATCTTCACATGGACGCCGGACTGTTATACATATATGCGTAACACTTTGTGAGTATAATTGTGTGGTGTCGACATTTTTTTGTTTTTCTTTGTATCGTCATGTGCGACTCCAAGTTGTGAGCGACAGGCCTAACGGACCAAGCGCAAGTATGGTAAGCCTCCAAAGACTCTTCCGCAATTCTGCGCACTATCGGAAAAGATCGACAGAATACGAGCAACTGTAATAACCAAGGCAACTTCACCGGGGTGCTGCGATCATGGGATAACTTCGCAATCTTCGGTAAGTATAACTTTTTTTTAGCCACGTGATAATTGTGAGACATAGATCAAAAATTGATGGATCCTGACGTTCGTTGGGGAGAGCTGGAACCTGGAACTCGGTTCCTTCACAGCTCCATAGATTGCTTAGCAACGTACTCGGGTTGAAAACTAAAAATGAGAGCTTGCAGTGTTACGTGGCAGTGTGCACGTGAAACTGGTTTGAGTGGGCTGTTGCTTTCAGCACGGCAAATCCGAGCTCTCCTACGTCTGAGGTCGCGACCTGTGAGTCGGATCGGCATGTTCCCAAATGAGCTATGTCGACGGCGTTGCCTTCATTCTACATGCCGTCATGTAATACCATTTCGATCAATTCGTCTGTCACGCGTCACATGGCCTATCGAAATGGACGACAAGTCAGGACCCCCGATAGTAGGTGGGGAGGCCTGATCTAGAAAAAAAAAATCGGGCTACATATGTTCGGACAAATTTAGGACATTTTGGTTCGGATAAAACCAGGCGTCCAATTTTTTTTTCAAAATTCGTTCGGACTACCGATCAAGCCTCAAAAATCTAAATTTTCGTTCGGATTGGTTGCGTAAACCTCTAGAATAGCAAATAAAGTGTCTATGTCTATGTCAGGTGCTCTAACTTTTAGTGTGTGGAACAGTGAGGCATTGAGCAGTGTTCCTCTTGTTAGTTAGTATAATTACTGATCAGGAATGTACTCCTTTCGTCAAACGAAGCCTTAGCCACAATATATATAAAAAGTGCTCTGCAGGTTTCGAACCCAAAAACTCAATATTTATGATAGTTCGCACCATCAGATTAATCGCTGGACTACGGGAACTCATGTTCGGGCTAAGATTAGGCATTCATATCACACAAAAATTTGGTTCGGACCATAGATCAGGCTTGTACCTAAATTTTCAAGATTTCGTTCGGATAAAATCATGCATGGACACTTTTTTCAGCCAAAAATCGTTCGGATGCCGATCAGGCCCTGCCACCTATTATCGGGGGTCCTGAAAAGTCAGGCTTGTCCCGGGTCACAAGCAGCCCATTCTTCCAATCTTAATCTCTTTGTCGGTGATCTCTTCATTTCTTCAATTGCTTTTACAACTGATTCATCCCTCTCTCTCAATTTTCTAATTTTTGATAAGATTCCTTCCTCTTCTCCTTCAATCAGCAGGTGTCCCTGTTGTAGCACCCATACAGCAAAAAACTTGGGTTTCAATAAAGTAACATCTTCCATCCCCTCTTTAAAGTCTGGCCTCCTGGACAGAGCATCTGCTTTTCCCATTGCTGTTCCTGGCTTTGGTATTAATTCAAAGTCGAATCTTGATAGGTACAGTGCCCATTGTGCTTGTCTCTGATTTAACTTCTTTGCTGTCATAAAATGTTTTGATGATCCAACCAAATTTCCACTTGTGCTTCGCTCCTTCAAGATGATGCCTCCATCTCTCCAATGCCCTAATGATTGACAGCATTTCTCTATCATGTACATCATAATTTCTCTCAACATCATTCAATGTTTTTGAGTAGAATGCACATGGTCTCCATTTCTCATGTTCTCCCTTCATTGACAAGACTGCCCCAGTTGCAAACCCCAATGAATCTGCTTCTATCCTCATTGGTCTTTCTGGATCTCAGTTTACCAATATTGGAAATGTTGTGAACCACCCTTTTAGTTCATCAAATGCACCTTGCTGTGCTTATGTCCATTCCCACTGCTGCTCCTTTTATAACAGCTTCTTTAAAAGTGTAACCACTTTCAAGAAGTCCTCCATGAACTGGTAGTAATAGTTTGTGAGTTCTAGAAACTGCTGTACATGCCTCATGCATGTTGGTGCTGGCCAGTCCCTTATTGCCATGACCTTAATCTCATCCATCTTTAATCAATCTGGTCTGATGACCACGCCCAAAAACTCCACCTCTTTCTGTTTGAATACACACTTCTCTGATTTCAAGTATAAATCGCTTTCTGCCAACTTCAACAGTTTCTCTACCATTTCATCATGACCCTCTTCAGTCTCTGTGTATATCATTATGTCATCTATATATACAACCACTTTCCCACTCTCAATTTCTATTCACAGAATCCCATTTATCATTGACTGTAATGTTCTGGGACTGTTTGTCAATCCAAAGTACATGACCAATAATTCAAATGCCCCTCGATGTGTCATAAATGCTGCCTTCCACTCATCTCCCTCCTTCATTCTCACATTGTTGTATCCCCATCTAATGTCCAGCTTTGTGAACACCCTTGCTTTTGCTACCTTGTCAACCAACTCATTGATCAATGGTCATGGGTAGTTGTTCTGGATTGTCTGCCCATTCAGTGCTCTGTAATCCTGCATGAAACATTTCTTCATTTCCTTTTTTGGCACAAAGAAGGTTACTGATGTTTGGGGTGATTTGCTTTCACATATATATATCCCTTAGTTAATTGATCTGACAAGAATGCATCTACCTCCCTCTGTTCCTGAGGTGATAGTGGAATGTCGTTTGCCTTCTTTGATTCAAACCCTGGTTTCAAGTCAATCACATGATCCCATGGTTGGTGTTTTGGCATCCTTTCTGATGCCTTCTTCTGGAACACCTTTAGGTATTTGTGGAATCATTTTGGTACCATCTCCTCAACTGTCTTCTGCACTACATCCTCCATTTGTGGGTTTATATCCTGGCTTCCCCACAATGCAGGTCATGCTGCTGTTTGAATGATTTCTTCCAAAATTATATCTTCATTCTCAACTACTCCTCCTCTCCTATGTGCCTGTGCATCCTTGTCCTCTATATTCTCTACTGATGGTTTGTATTTCCATTGTGCTGCCAGCTTCTTTTGATGCCTCTTCTTCTTTACTGCCCTTATGTACACATTACATTTGTGTGGGCATTGAATTATCTTTACTGCTCCTGTGATCCAGTATATCTCTGAATTATGTTTCCTCAACCAGGGGTATCCCAGAATCATTACTGCTTCCCTAAATTGCACACCTCAAACACCACTTTTTCTCAGTGTCCCTTGTGTGACAACATCAAGGTGACCTCTTTAGTGATTAACCCTCCTTGATTCTCTGTGCCATCCATATTGTATACCTTAATGGAATACTCCAGCATTCATGTTTTCAATCCATTGCAGTGCACAAATTCTTTGTCTATGAATAGACCAGTTGCTCCACTATCCAGCAGTGCCTTGACTGACATTGAGTCATGGGTATCTATGGTGGTGATAGCAACATCCATCAATATCTCCCTTTCTAATTTCATTGATCATACTAAGTGTCTTCTGATCAGTTCTCCCTTGCTTTTGTTCACTTCAGACTCCAATGCCTTATGTGAAATAGGAATTAAGCATGCCCCTTGTGCACCAAGCTCAGTTTCCTGAGTCCTCCTGGTTTTATAATCATTACATAAATCATCCACTACTAAATTACTATACCTGTTCTAAAGACTAAGTATGGGAGCTACTTGTCCTCACTTGGAAAATCCTTATTCCTGGCTTTCTCTTCTTCTTTCATTTTAAAGAAGTCACTCATTTTGTTGTAGGTTATGTTTTGTACATCTAATCTGACTCTACAATTCCTTGCCATGTGGCCCAGCTTGCCACATTTCCAACATTTTATTGGAAGTCTTACTCCTCTATGATCCACATCCATAGCATTTAAATCTCTTCTTGGCTGCACAGTTGGCTGCTGCACCTTGGGTGGTTTTTTCCAAAATGGCCACACTATTGGTGGCTTCACTGTCTGATTCCTGTGTTAGACAAACATCTGTTTCTCCATTTTTGCTTGTCACCATTGGTGGTCCAGCCTCATTTCTTCTGTTGATAATACTCAACCCAGAATCCCAAACAAAACCTACTAAATGGCTTCAGATGGTTTAACACGAGTTAGAGGAAGGATGCGAGGCCCTCCAGATGTCACCTGTCAGACCAACCATCAAATAGTTATAAAAGGACTTCCTGTCAAAGAAATTCAAAGCTAAAAGAATGTGTTTTGTAGAATTTCAGAGAATTTCATGGCTAGATCGATGAATTCGGAGTGCAAAAATACATTCGGATGCAAGATTGAGGGACTAGATGAGTAATAAAAGCAAAGCAAAGGTGAATCGAGGGAAATGAAAGTGAAAATGGCATAATGCAAGGATTTTCGAAGAATTTCAAAGAAATTTAGTGTAGATGCAAGACTTTGGACTGAAGAAGAGTAAGCTGAACTCTCAAATCACTGCCATCTGGGAGGAATATAATTGCTTGTCTGTTTTAGTAACTAGTACAAGTCTATATACATTTTTAAGGGATGGTACTAAAAAGAAAATACAACATGTGTAGAACATGAGGCAATATGCACAGCAATAAAGAACAAATCCTAAAACAAATAAGAAATAATAATAAATAAAATGTACATGGTCACAGTATATCAAAAGTACTTGCTTTAATATATCAATACATTATTGAAACACTAAAATGGACTGTCCTTGTTATAAATTGCATAAAACATCAGAAACTGCTTCACACTGATTGTATGCATGCACATGCAGTCGAAATGTGTTTGATATACTCAAAATAGTGCTCCATGTGTCCAGCAAACTGTTTGGATAGGAAATACTGTGTCCGGAGATGTTTTTTGAAGTTGGATGTTTTTCAAAGATTTTTGAAGTTTCTTCGGACTTGTTCAAAGGCTGATATAGCTGCGATATTGCTCAAAATTTATTCGGAAGTCATTGAAGGTGTTCCAAGTGTATATTCTGAGCTGTACAAAGTGTTCTAAGTTGATTGAAAATGTGAAAACTGATGTATCGGTGCTTAAACTGTGCTGGGGACCTATCACCATGTACCACCCAGTGATTGTGTATGGTCTCCATTTCAAGTTATTGAGTCATTTGTGCAGTGCCCAGTTAAGAGACAGCTTGAACTCATAGATCAGGGGCTTCCCAGTATAGCCCAATTTGTGTGCAGCAATCTTAAAGTCTTGGACATGTTCATCTGCAGTTTTACCACCCTGCATCATGGTCATAATCTTAAAGACTTGGGTGTCTGAAGGTCTCCTCAATGTTGTCTAGCAGTATTTCAGCTGTCTTGAATGGCATTACACCATGCATGATTTCATGTACAGTTACCTCACGCTATTTCAATGCTGTGCCACTCTGCAGAAAAGAGAGAATCCATATGACCTTGTATTCTTCTGTAGGAAATTCCTTGGTGCACCCATGCAGGTACATGTAGCATGCAGTGTGGAATGCATCAACTTCCTCCATCTTCTGTGTGAACACTGGTGGTAAGGCAATCTTCAGTGTCCTGCACTTCATTCCCTTGAGCTTGTTTTTAGTGAGGTCTAGCTCCACCTTCATCGACAAGAATTGCATGATGATCTCATCACATTCCTGCTTCAAATTTGCATAGTGTTCCTCTATAGAGGGTACTGGCTCTTTTGATAATTCAAAATCTTCTGACAAGTCACCCATGTTTACTAATAATAGGTTGGTGGATAGTGGTGCAGTAGGTGAAGGTGCCGATGACAGGGTTGTGTCAGATATGGCAGGTGAATGTGATTGGTGTTTGGAAAACATTTTTTATTCAATAGTTCCTTGGTCTGGGCACACAACCCTGAGTTGGACCTTAGGTATGTAGGAAAATTTATATGTTACACCAAGTGCAGTGTAGCCAGCAGACCCTGTTAGCCAACAGGCAGATCTAACACCCAGTGCAGAAAGATCCTCACTCCCTCTTTCAGAGCTCTCTTGTGAAACAAACCATCCCAAGTCTACTATTCATGTACTCAGCAGCAGCAAAATGGGTTTCTTTGAAGATCTCTCCAGCACTCCTTATAGGTAATCTCCTGAGAGTCAGGCTCAATGTTACTCTCAGTACAAGCGATCCCTTGATGTCTATCGTGAAGCTCTGAGGATCTTCTAATAAAATGATTAAGGTGCTTCAGGTAAAATGTGCATGTGGAGAAATTAGTGATAAGGTGCATAGTAGGCTCCTTGTCAAAACGTTCTGTGATGTGAGAGGTATGATGTGTGAGAGAGCATGTAAAGAAGTCAAGTTCTTCTGTTAAGGCAACACCAATTGCAACTACTACTTCAACCGAAGTTATACTGAGAGGCTCTCACAAGAGGTCATCGTTTGATAGAAGGGTTGTCTTGCAGTCTCAAGCATTCACACTTGTTATGGTGGAATCTTAAGAGAACTCGACTAGAGTCTCTTGGTATAATATTGCATCTTATATACTACTACTATACATACTGCATCCACATGGTTTGGCCATGCCTGCCCCATGTGTTGGATCAGTAAGCCCTCCCTTGCCATGCTGCATCCATGCCAATGCACAGCACCTGCCTCTAACCATGCTATCTGTAATCTACTAAGATGATCTGATATGATTAGATAAGATAATGTAAAATGTTGATTTTGCTCTCATAACATCTTCAACATCTGCCCAACAGATCTTGGAGGAGCTCATCTTGTCCATCAGGCATGAATTTATGGATGTATTGGCAGTGGGGACAGTTTTGAGCTGTGTGTCCAGTTTCCCCACAGTGGTGGCAGAGATCTAGCCTCTGAGCTCAACTATGGGCTGTGTTGACATCCATTGGAGCATGGGTGTTGGAGATTAAGGCTGAGGGCTGGTGCATAGGGATGGGGTTAAGATGAGGGGGTGCTTAATTAAAGGTGTGGGGAGCATTAGTGGTGGTAGGAGTGTGGAAGACTGCAGTGAATGCTGCATTTGTGAGTCAGTTCTTGTCACAGAGGGAAGCAGCCTTATACCAAGCATTTATGATATCATCTGCTGGGTGCCCTTCTAACATCTGTGCAATCTGGTCTTAAATTTTCTGATTAAGACCTCAATGAAACCTTACCACCATGGGTAATCCACTCCCATACCTCACCATGTTCACCAGGTCTCAAAATTCATCGATGTAATGACTCATCCACAGATCAAGCACTTGGTAGTAGGAAGTGGATTCAAGGCATGTTACAGCTTGTTGGCATTCATTGAGGGGGCAGAAGTGTTGTATGAACTCATCACAAAAGTTCCCTCAGGTGGAAACTGGAAGGAAGCCATGCTCCTTGGTTTGGCATAACATACAGTCGATGTAGAGGTAGGCATGCTCATATTTCATGTACATGAGGGCCCAATAAATTTTAGCAGCATCATCCACAAATTGGTTTGGGTGTAGACTGATGTATAACTCACAGGAATTGAGGAAGGCACATCTTTGGGAACATGCACCATTGAATTCTGCAGGAGGCATGGGTTTAACATGCATGTCTTTGCTTGGGTGTGCTAGGGGTCAAAATGGGTGGGGTCAAAATGGGTGGGGTGGGGTTTGAATGGAGAGTTCTAATGAAGGTTTCAATGTGTTAGGAAACAGTCTCCTAACATGCCTATTACATAATACTATTTTTATTTTATTTTATTTCATTTTATTTCATTTTATTTCACCAAAATACGCTACAAAATGCCTATATACACATTATTTGTCAGCATGGGAATTCTTTATTTACATGCATCAATATGTATGCACATGTATGCGCATGTGCATGCATGTGTACACATGTCCGTAATAACATACTACAATGTGTAACATAGTATATAACCCTAAAATAAATACTAAGAGATCTCAGTTGTGTTCTCTTAGGTATTCTATCCACATTAGTGGTGCAAAAAGCCTATTTCAGCCAACTGTTCTATTTTTAACCTTCACATCAAAACCATCAAACCCCCCATCACATGCGCGCATGCCGCTGCCTTCTTGTAGGAGAGTCCACACAGTCTAGCTAGCAGATTAGTGGGTGTCGCCCTAACACAATGGTAGATGTAAGTGTGTCAATTTGCACACAAATTTCAGCAACATTGCCTTCAAGTGCATCAATGCGTTCTGGGGCATCCATGGCACTAGGTGGCAGGTCAGGTGAAAAGCAGTGTGTACTAAAGGTGGGAGTGTCTGGGACAGTGTGTAGAGAATCTGTGGAGCTCTGGGAGTCATCTTCTACTTCGTACCTGCCTATCTTGGCAGAGTGTACAAAATTTCAAGCTTTAAGAGAGAGTTTTTTACTGTAAAGGCAACCTCAAGCCTCACTTAATAGTGAGCTAACAGAGGGGTATCCAAAGTTAACATTATACTACATAATACAAACACTTCAGGGGCATCTAACAGAGGGGAATCCAAAGAGAAAACTCTGAGGACCCATCTGTTGATGCCCAGTATATGTGATAGACTTGAAAATTAAATAGTAAGCTAAAAATAGCAAAAGGTGGAAATAGGCAGATCAAGCTGTGGGATGATATCACCTTGATGGGTAAACATCCAGAAGGGGTCACACCTTTAAGAATAGAACTGTCAACATGTACCAATATAGAAAAAGTGGAAATATAATCATAAAATAGGAATAAAGTCATAGAAAATCATAGAAAAGGCAGAATAGGTGAAATAAAATATGAAAAAATATGGGATGAATGCAGAAAATTGCCCAGACACCTGGGATGCCTTTCCTTTTCCTTACAGCTATCAGCACATGCACCATGCTGACATCCATTTTCTCCTCCGAGCCAGCCATCTGCAGTGTATTCCAACCTTCTTGACTCTTGAACTTCTCAACAATTGCCCAAGCCTTGGCAACAGCACCTTTGGTATGATATAGAAATGCATGTGGATGTGTGACTGCTTTGCAATTGCAACCAATACATCCAATCTTTCAGACAAATTTATCAACATCATCAGCCTCACCTATGAGAACCACATTTCAAGTGTACTGGCTGTTCCAATGAGTGTCTGTAGCAATGGTAACTAAAGATTGTTACTTGTCATTTGCAAATCCAAGGGTGTCTTAATTGTATGATGGCCAGTTGAGAGAATTGTGGAGATAGATGCACTTATCAACCTGTGACATTCCCTTGGATTTTTCTAGTCTCCAGAGATATGATATAACACAAAAGCCTAGTGAAATAGTTTTGCAAAAAATGATGGTGTTATCTCCTTCATCAAGAATCCAGTCTAGCTCATGGAAGCAGCAGCTTGCCAACCCACTTTTCAGCTCCTGAAAGATGATTTGGATGTCATGTTGTATATTTGAATGACAAAATGAAGTGATAGTGACCAGCAATAAGGCCAAGGATCGTGGACACAGCATCCATAGTAGGCCTGACATGTGAAGTGGCTATGGTAGCTATAAGTGGCATTTGATGCCTACCTATAATCAGCAGATGTGCACACAAATTTCCTATCTGATGGAAAGATGACCAGAACACATTTCCCCACCAGTACAGCAATCTACTCCGAGCATACATACTCTGTCACTAAAGGTTTTCTGGTCAAGAAGCTGACCAAAACCATGAGTAGTCAATTCTTCAGGTGATACAAGCACCATCGTATACCCAGTGTGTGCTTCAACCCATAGGTTTCTTCCTAATTTTTTGGCTTCTGCACAGGTATTGGCATTTGTTACTATGATGTTAAGAATGAAACAAGTCATTTTCTCTTCCTATGTTCCATCAATTAATGATGGACAGTATAGAGGGGAAAAATTGTATATGTACCATATCTATCTGCAATACTTTGGTTGGGCAGACCACTATCATTTCTGGATCTTCTGGAAATGTGATTTCTCCAAGTGCAAGACTTGGACCTTAGAAAATCACACAGTGATAGGTCCATTGGGCACCCTAGGGTCTGGAAAAGGGTTCCAAACATATTGACACATCACAACACCTGCTCCCAACCCCTACAAATGCTATGAATTTGGTTTGGAACTCATTTCGTACCATTTCGAACACTTTTAGATGATTTTGAATGACTTTGAATGACTTTGTGACACTTCGAACACCTTTGAATGACTTTGCACCACTTTGAATGACATCAGCTGCCATATATCTATCCTAAAACCCTTTTGATACACATGACACATTCGATATGAACTACAGCATTGCAAATCGAGCCCTACCAGACATGAGGAGAGATGACAAAAGACTTAGGATGTGATAATAGCACTTAGAGGTTTCAATGATATATTGAAGCAAAAAGATAAGTACTTTTACTATATGGGGACACTGTACATCTTGATTATTATCATTTCTCATTAGTTTTATGATTTACAAAGTCCTCATTGTTGTATATATTAGCCTTGTGTACTACACATGTTATATTTCCTTTTGAGTACCATTTCTTCAAAATGTATATAGACTTGTACTAGTTACTTAGAAGAACAGAGAAGAAGTTACCCTCTCCCTTATCATCTGATTTAAGAGCAATTCTCTTGAGTCTTAGCCTCACATCATATCTCTAAGTTCTGTGAAATATTGCAAACTTCTTTGAACTTTTGTATTTGCTCCTCAACTTATCGCACATTGCCCATCGTTGATGATACTTGACCTGGAAACCTAGCAAAAACCTGTGAAAAGGCTTATGAAGTATATGTACCTCAGGCTAGAGAAAGGGTGCGAGTTGGTACTAAATATTACTGCTGATACCAAAATGTTGTATTTAGTGATGCGAAATGGTAAGGGATGTGGTGAATAGTCTTTAAAAGCATACAAAGATGTTTGAAAGAGTTCGAAATAGGTTCGAAGACATGTGAAGTAGTTCAAAGTAGGTTTGAATGGGTTCAAAGTTGTTCAAAGTAAGTTTGAGGAGGTTCAAAGATGTCTGACTGGTGGCAAGATATGTCGAGAATGAGTATAGCAAAATAAGAAGTGGTTTTTGAGTGGCAATAGGTGACAGGCAATGAGTTGAGAGTGAATACGAAAGTTCAAAGGAGTTCGCTGTATTTTGCAGAACTTTAGAGATACGATGCAAGCTAAGACTCAAGAGAACTGCTCTTAAATCTGATGATAGTGGAGAGGGTAACTCTTCTCTGTTCCCCATTGCTTTTCTATTGTTCTAAGTAACTAATACAAGTCTATATACAATTTGAAGAAATATTACTAAAAAGGAAACAAGAACATGTGGAAAATATGAGGCAATATATACAACAACAAGGACTTTGTAATTCATAAAACAAATGAGAAATGATAAATAAATGAAATGTACATTGTCCCAGTATAGTAATAGTTCTTGTTCTATTGCTTTAATATATTATTGAAACATAAAAACTGCACTTATTGCAATCTAAGTCTCTTGTAGTCTCTCCTTGTGTGCGATGATGCTGGATATGTGACAAAATGGTTTATTCTGGATGTGCAGCATGTATCGAAAGGGTTTTAGAATAGGTATATGGCAGCCAACATTGTTCAAAGTAGTACGAAGACATTCGAAGTATCGCAAAATGTCACAAAATAGTTTGAAATGGTTTGAAGTCATTTGAAATCATGTGAAATGTTTGAAAAGAGGTCGAAGTTGATTTTGTGGCATTTGTAGAGGTTCATAGCATGTGTCATGATGTCTCAATATGATTGGAACCCCTCCCAGACCTTAGAGCATGCAGTGGAGCTATCATCGTCACTCAAAGAACACTTTCCATTTGCTATATTTGCTCCTCGATATACCTTGACACCAACCTGACTCTTTCAAAATTTCTTGAACTATTTCGGACATCTTCAACCTTCCTTGAAACAACTTCAAACATCTTTTGAACCTTTTTCGAGCCATTTCAAATGCTCCTAAAGTTCATTTGTGACATGTCTCACCATTTTATGCTTCTAACCACAACCTTTGGGTGACAGCAGTGATATTTAGTACCAACTTGCACCCTTTCTCTCTCCATAGACCTTTTAACAGGTTTTTGTTAGGTTTCCAAGTTGAGCATTATCAACGGATGACAAGCATAACAAAGATAGAAAATCCAGTTTTTCCAGTGCCTGTTGCCATGGTTGCCAAAACATCCTCACCATCCATAGCAGGACAGATACACTCAATCTGATAATCATGAGGTTCAAAGGAGGGTGGAAGACATTCTGCAAGGATCTTTTGAACTAGAGCATGGTGTTAGGAAACAGTCTCCTAACATGCCCATTACCTAATAGTATTTTTATTTTATCTTATTTTATTTTATTTTATTTTATTTCACCAAAATATGCTACCAAACACCTATACACACTTTATTTGTCAGCATGGGAATTCTCATTTACACACATCAATATGTATGTGCAGGTATGCATGCATCCATTGATGATACTCAATCCAGAAACCCAAACAAAACCCACTAAATGGCTTCAGATGGTATAACACGAGTCAGAGGAAGGGTGAGAGTTGGTACTAAATATCACTGCTGAGACCAATATGATGTGTTTAGCGATGCGAAATAACAAATGATGGTTCGAATAATCTGTAAGAGTGTATGAGGTTGTTCAAAAGAGTTCGAAAGAGGTTCAAAGATATGCGAAATAGATTCGAAAAAGGTTCAAAGAGGTTCGAAGTTGTGCAAAGTAGTCTGAATAAGTTTGAAAAGGTTCGAGGTATATTGAAGAGCAAATTTAGCAAACGTGAAGTGCTTGTCAAATGGCGATAGGTGATGGGCAATAAATCATAGAGCAAATACGATAGTTTTGAGGAAGTTCGCAATATTTCGCAGAACTTAGAGATACAACACGAAGATGTGACTCGAGACAATGGCTCTTAAATCTGATGATAGTGAGAGGGTAACTTATGCTGTGTTCCCTGTTGTTATATTGTTGTTCTAACTAATACAAGTCTATATACAATCTGAAGGAATAGTACTAAAAAGGAAATAATAACAATTGTAGAACATGAGGCAATGTGCACAGCAAATAAAGGTATTGTAAAACATGAAGCAAAATGAAAGATGATAATAAGTAAAATGTACATTGTCCAAGTATAGTAAGAGTTCTTGTTCTATTGCTTTAATATATCAATAAAACAAAAATCCGCACTTATCGTATCCTAAGTCTCTTGTAATCCCTCCTTGTGTCCGGTAGTACTCGAAATGCAGCGAATTGGCTTGTTCCAGATGTGCAGAGTGCATCAAAAGTGTTTCAAGACAGCTATATGGCAGCCAAAGTCATTCGAAGTGTTGCGAAATAGTTCAAAAGCATTCAAAATAGTTCAAAGTCATCCGAAATAGTGCGAAACAGATCAAAAAGTGTTCGAAGTTGATTTCGTGGCATTCGTAGTAATTTGGAGTGTGTGTTGTGGTGTCTCAATGTGAGTGAGAATATTCTCTAGACCTTATAGTGCACAGTGGACCTATCACCATGACAACATAGTACAATATCTGTAACATAGTATAAAACCTTAAAATAAATACTGGGGGACCTCAGTTGAGTTCTCTTAGGTATTCAATCCACATTAGTGGTGTGAAAAGCCTATGTCAGCCAACTCATCTAAAAACAACCCCTTGCATCAAAACCATCAAACCCCCCATCACGTGCGCATGCCCCACTGCCTTCTTGTAGGAGAGGCTGCACAGTCTAGCTAGCAGAACAGTGGGTGTCACCCTAACAGAAGAACTCAACTGCCCCATCAGTCCAATAAAGTTTGTGATATTTCACAGAACTTCAGACGTACGATGCGAGGTAAGACTCAAGAGAACTGGTCTTAAATCTGACTATAGTGGAGAGGGTAACTGATTCTCTGCTGTTTTACATAGCTAGTACAAGTCTATATACATTTTGAAGAGATAGTGCCAAAAAGGGAAATACAATAAAGGGGAATATGTGCAACAACAAAGGACTTTGTAAATTGTAAAAACAAATGAGAAATGACAATAATTGAAACATACTTTGTCCCAGTATAGTAAGAGTTCTTGTCCTATTGATTTAATATATCGTGAAACATAAAAACCACACTTATCGCATTCTAACTCTCTTGTAATCTCTCCTCGTATCTGGTAGTGCTTGATATGTGACTAAATAGCTTACTCCGGTTAAGCATTGTGTATCAAAAGTGTTTGAGGACAGCTATACAGCTGCCGAAGTCGTTCAAAATGTCATGAAATGGTTTGAAGTAGTTCAAAGTCATCCAAAATAATGCAAAATAATGCAAAAATGATTCGAAGTTGATTTCGTGGCATTCGTAGCAATTAGGAGTGTGTGTCGTAATGTTTCAATACAAGTGGGATCCTTTTCCAGACCTTAAAGCATGCAGTGGACCTATCAGTGCTCCCACAAATATTTGATGGTACCATGGAGAACACAAAATCCTTTATCAGCTCTATAGTCTTGTATATTATGGGAGAAAGCCTGAATTTCATATGACCAAGTCTAGGATTATGTTTGCTCTCTCATACATCCAAGGAGGGAAAGCACAGTTCTGGAGAAACGAAGCCATTAATCAAATTGCCGCAAGATATAAACTGTTTGCAACCTTCAGCCAATTTTTGGAGAGATTGGAGGCACAGTTTGGAAATCCTAACCCAAAGGTGACAGTGAAAGCAAAATTAAAAACCATGCACCAAGGTTCTCTGACTGCAGACGAATTTATTTTGCAGTTCAAAGCAGAAGCATCACAAACCGATATGGGAGAAGCAGTGTTGATAGAATATTTGAAGGCAGGATTAAATCCCTCATTATTCAAGTCTATCTATTGACTACCTTCTATGCCAGAGAGGTTGTATGAGTGGTATAATTGGGCAATGCGTCTTGATCAGCAATATCGACAGGAACAGGCAGAATTGAAATTGATATATGGGAATGCCAGATTTGGAAAGTCATCAGGAGGAAAGTCCGAGAAAGGAAGGATACCTCAGGTACAAGCTCTGAGGGCACAGCCACCAGCCATGGCAGTGACACCTATTGTTAAGGAGTCAGCAGCATCAATGGATGTGATGGATGTTGATTGAGTAGGGAGACGAGCTCCAGTTAAATGTTTTAACTTTGGGCAATTAGGGCATATGGCTTGAAATTGTAGACAGAAAAGGAAGATTAGGGAAGTGACTATCGAGGAAGTGAAGTTGGAGGAAGATAAGCAGAAGAATTTTGTGGAAGAGTCCCACTGAAGGTTTCCCCATTGGTGACCCAGAATCAATATAATGTATCAGTATCTGAGGAAACCGAGAGTGAACCTGAAAGAGAAATTGAAGAGTATGACCCTCATCATTTATCCGACAAGGAAAAATGCCCAGCCTTATTTCCAAAGACCCCTAAATTTTTTATTCGCTCAGTGCAGATAGAACCTGAAATCAGCTTGACAGTAGGATTGAAGACAGTGGACATGCATGCAGCAATCAATGTGGAGGCATTGCTTGACAGTGGTGCTACCGGATTATTTATTAATCGATCCCTAATTACTGGAAACGGTATTCACATGCATAAACTGCCACAACCTATAATGGTGTACAATATTGATGGTAAGATCAATCATGGAGGAACTATCAAGAAGGAGGTGACAATGATATTGAAGTATCAGGATCATTAGGAATGAGCCATATTTGAGGTGTGCGACCGTGGGAAAACCAATCTGATAATTGGATGTCCATGGTTATGAAAACATCATCCAGAAATTGATTGGACAACTGGGAAGGTACACATCACTCATTGTCCTAAATAATGCAATGTGTATGGGAAAAAAGTAAAAAAGGAGAAAAAGGAAAAGAAAGAGAAAGAATGTCCAAGGAAGTATTCCGTTATGATGGAGGAAGTCGAGGATGAGAATATGCCGAATGGGGAAGTTCCAATTATGACTAGTAAGGAAGAACAGAAGCAAACCTTTAGGGAAATTCATGGAGGACAGTCATGGAATAAAAATGTGGAGAAAGTGGAGAAGCCAGTGGAGGAGTGGGTGTCAAAAGCCTACCATAAATATTTGTCAGTTTTTTAGAAGAAGGAATCAGAGCAGATGCCAGTGCGAAAGCCATGGGATCATGCTATTGAGATGAAGCCAGGATTTGTGCTGAAGAAGTCAACAGTCTATCCATTATCTCCAAAGGAACAAGAAGAAGTGGATGCATTCCTTAATGAACAGTTGTGCAAGGGATACATACGACCTTTGAAATTACCACAGACATCACTAGTATTCTTTGTACCAAAAAAAGATCAGAGGAAAAGGATGTGTACAGATTATAAGTATTTAAATGAGTGGATGTGAAGAATGCGTACCCTTTGCCATTGATTTCAGAGATAATTGACAAGGTGGGAAAGGCCAAGGTTTTCACAAAATTGAATTATTGAGTTAGTTACAAAGTAAAATCAGTAAAATATAAGAGTTACAATTGAGTTCATTATGAAGTAAAGTCAACAAAAATTAGTATCAATACAAGGTCTAGAAATAAGTCCAAGGAAATAAAAATTACTTGAATACAATAAGTTTAATAATTGAGTTCGTTACAAAGTAAAGTAAGTAAAATAACAGTTACAAATGAGTTCATTATGAAGTAAAGTCAATGACAATTACTCTAGACATGAGTCCAAGGAAATAAAATAACAAGTTTAAAAATGAGTCAGTAAAAGATAAGTTTAATATATGGGTCAATAGAAAAAAAAAGGGGGGGGTTCGAAGCAAAGTTAGGTTAACAATACAAGTTGAGAGTTGACTTCTTTACCTTTGTACCAAGTCAAGTCTGTAAAATATGTAGATCTTCGAAATAAGGCATCAATAAAATTACAGTCATCATTATGAAGTCAAGTCAATAAAAATTAGTTCAATACAAAGTCATTATGCACATTGCTAACAATTATGAATTCAGTTTGTTACAATGGATCAAGTTCATTGTGATGTAAAGTCAATAAATATTACTTTAATACAAAGTCATAAAAATTGAGTTTAATGACAAAGTGAAGTGAGAGATTTTTTACAACATTCAAAAGAGAGGAGAGGGAGAAGAGCAGGGGTGAGGGGGTGAGGGGATGAAGTAGTGAGGGGGAGAGGGAGAGGGGGGGGAAAGGGGGTGAAGGGGGGAATGGGAGGTGGGAGTGGGTGAGGGGGTGATGGGGGAGGGGGGGGAGTGAGTAGGGGAGGGGGGAGAGGAGAGGAGGAGGATAGATAGACAGGGGGGAGAGGAGGGAGAGGGAGGGGAGTAGGGGTGAGGGGTGAGGGGGTGAAGGGAGGAGGGGGTGAAGGGGTGAGGGGGAAGGAGGGGGGAGGAGATGAGGAGGGGGAGAGTGAGTGAGAGGGGGAGGGAGTGAGTGAGGAGGTGATGGGGGTGAAGTAATGAGGGGGTGAGGATATGAGAGTGGGAGAACATAAGAGGGGGGGGGGTGAGAGGGGGAGTGAGGAAGAAGAGGGAGAGAGAGGAGAGAGAGGAGAGGGGGAGATTGGAGGGAGGAGGGGGAGGGTGCATGAGGGGGTGAGGGGGGAGGGGAGGAGGAGGATGGATGGAGAGGGGGAGAGGGAAGGAGGAGGTAGGGATGGGAAGGGGACAGGGGCAAGGTAGGTGGAGAAGGGGATGGGGATGGGGTAGGTAGAGAAGGGGATGGGGAAGAGGCAGAGGCAGAGGTGGGAGAGGGGGAAGAGGGAGATGGGATGGGGATAGGAGAGGTGGGGATAGGAGAGATGGGGATGGGGAAGGGGGAGAACAGGAAGGTGATGGGGGAGATGGGGATGGAGGAGATGGGGGAGATGGGAATGAGGGATGGGAATGGGGAGGTAGGGATGGGAAGGAGATAGGGGTGAGGTAAGTGGAGAAGGGAATGGGAATGGGGTAGGTGGAGAAGGAAATGGGGATGGAAGAGGTGGGGATAGGAGAGATGGTGATGGGAGGTAGGGATGGGAGGGGGATGGGGGTGAGGTAGGTGGAGATGGGGATGGGGAAGAGGAAGAGGGAGAGGGAGAGGTGGGAGGGATGGAGAGAGGTCTGGATAGGGGAGATGGGAATGGGGATGGAGAAAAGAGGAAGGTGATGGGGGAGATGGGGATGGGGGGGATGGGGATGGGGATAAACACCACAATCTACCAACTGAAGAGTTGTGTACTATCTAAAAGTCAACTAAACAGTTGTATGACTATGACCCCCCAAATGTTGACTTGGGCTGAAGGTTTAAAGGCAACTGAAGAGTTGAGTAACTGTAGTGGAATTAAGCATTGTGTTATGTATATGTGAGCTGGCCCATGAAAATGTACCACCACTCATGCATTCACAGACTGAGTCAAGAAATGCAATGAGATCTTGATAAAATTAATGAACAGTGAACAATGTGCACTGAAGTCAAAAAATGCAATGAGATGTTGATAAAATTAATGAACACAGTGAACAACATATGCCATACTTCACTCATAGGCAGTTCTATGTGGTGGTATCATGAGTAAGGTCTGTGCACAACATCAAGGCAATATGGCCAAGTGACAGTGGAAGTGCAAAAACCAAACATATTGTATATAATGAAGTACTATTAGACTAACATAGAAATGAAGTACTATGTATATAGAAATGAAGTCCATACTTATTAAACATGTTAACGTGTGCCAGAGGCACATTCCCAATCTTGTAAAATGAAATAAAATAAAATAAAAATAGTATTATGTAATAGGCATGTTAGGAGACTGTTTCCTAACACTCCTTCAGACAGGCAACAATGGCAGTGAACATCAGGACCTTGCCTTTTTCATCCTGGAACTGTGCCTGAAATGTGTCCTTGCTGCCTTCACGATAGCATTTGACCATGGCCTAGATACAATGTCAGCTACTGAAAGGGCCAGCAGAAAATCAGGGGTGCTGGACCTTCCAATATCCAAACTGGGTTTTGAGAGTGTTCCAGTCCCCAGGTCTCCAATGCGTGTAGACAACAGGCCAATAGACAAGAGTGATCAGATGGCCATGGATCCTGAGAACTGAGTCCCATTTCCAGTGCACACTTGTGTCATCCCACATACTGTTTAGGCAGGGGATGTTGTCTGTGAAAGTAGTGGTGGGTGGCAGAGGGACATCCTGTGTGGTAAACATGATGATGTGGCCACTGCCGAGCCTGAGCATTCATGATTTCTCATGCACCATGGATTGGGGGACACTGATAGGCACTGAAGCCGAAGTCAGGAGGCCGTCAAGCAACAGGGCATGGCTGGGTGGTGAATAGAGTGGTGGAGCTGTCACTATGACCATCATGTATGGCTGACCAGATGCATCCGAGGAGATCCTCATGTGAGGCAGTGCAGGTGGCAGCAACATAGCCAGAGGTGCTGCAGTGATGTGGGGAATCCTCAGCAGAAGCATGTTGAGCTCGGAGTGGATTTCCTGCAGCTCTGATGGGGTTGCTGGCAGCTGACAGAGGTAGGGATCACCAGACGGGAGATGAGGTACACCTACCATGTTTGTAATGACAGGCACAGAAGGGGTCGCAATGCAAGCAGGGCCATCAGGAGGGGTGAGGTGTTTTGCTACAATCCGGTCAGCCTGCAGATGATTAGAGCCCAGTAGTAACAGATCAAGAGAGGGAGCCAGCTCACCCAAAAAAGGATCTCATTGATTTCCTCCTCCATCTGATGATCTCTCGACACCTTTGTCAGAAGTGCATGCAACACCGTGTCACCCTTTGGCATGGGCCCATCAAAGAGCTGTTCACGATGCTGGTGAGACTGCTTTGTGAGGGTATTCTTGCCACCTGGCCACAGACTGCGATGCTGGCGATGTGCACCTGTTGTGAGGCTGAAAAGAGAGGGTAAAGTGTTGGCTTGAAACAAAAGAAGGAAGGAGTCAGAGATGACTCACCGGTCTTCCCAATTTTCCCTGTCCATGCTGAAGTCAATCAGGCGAGCCATCAATACAGGGATTGTGCCAGAGATAGGGAGGTGGAAGTCTTTGCACCATGCCGCAAGGGTCTTCCTGTTTTGTTTGCTGTAACAAGGAAGAGGGAAGTGAGCAGAGCAGAGCTGAGATAGGAAACATGCACATACTTACAGATGGAGGTGCTGCACATCGTACTTGCCATCAACAAGCTTGCCAGGGAAGTGAAGCAAGTGTGCTGGCTTTTCCACGGTCTTTGTGGCATCCCTAAGTTTTGCAGCAGCAGAGGGTGATTTCATGACCTCTTCCTCCTCAAACTCCTCAAATGGCAGGACAAGGGGCAGGATCAGCGTGAGCGAGACAATGGCGAGAGTGACACCGATGAGACAAGCAATGAATGTGCCAGTGCTGGCAGAGGCCACACCGCCCGATGATCGAGAGACCAAGCAGCCACCACAGAGAGCACCGAGTTCGATCATCGACCGATCACATAGGGAGCCTAGCAGAAACAAGCTGTGAGCGAATACACGAGTGACGACAGTGGTTGCAGATGAAGGGAGACGTGGCAAGGGGCAGCCATCAGCGGCTGACAGATGGAAATGATGGCTATCATGGACCCACCATCCCAGCAAGCGAACAGCAGTCCTGTCGATCGGCATCGATCGGCACCATGACAGGACTGTGGATCTCGTGAGAGAAGTTAAATATGAGGTCAATTCAGAAAACGACATGTCAATTAGCAGGCATGTCACGTTTGTTTGGCCTTGCATTTCTTTCATGTGAGCCTATTGCAAGCGAATGTTCCATCAATGGTTTCGACCCTGCAAGTGAAAACAGACTAAGGGGCAGCTAATTTTCTTATGTTTGTTCTCTGCACTCCCTCCCAGACAGACCATGATTGATTTGACCCCATCCAAAAAGTCTTACTATCCTAAATAAAACAGAAGCTAAAAATTTTGTTTTGCCCTTTGACATATTTCCTCAGCTATTTAGTCCATACCCCTGGAGCAAAACTTAGTACTATTCAGAGGAAAGGTCCATGTACCTAAAGACATACAGTTGAGGAGAGAACTGGTGAAATTGCATCATGACACACCAATAGTGGGACACCCAGGGAGGTGGAAAATGCTAGAGTTGATATCACAAAATTATTGGTGGCCAGGGATTACAAAGTTTGTATCTGATTACATGGATGGGTGTGATAAGTGGCAGTGGAACAAGAGCTACATGCAACCTCTGGCAGGAAAACTAAGGGCACCAGAGACACCAACAGAGCCATGGAAGGAAGTTGCAGCAAATTTTATCATAGGGTTACCAGAGGTGCAGGGTTTTGATGCACTACTGGTGGTGGTCAACAGGGCAAAGAAGCAGACACATGCAGTGCCAATAACAAAGGAGACAAGTGCATTAGAGCTGGCCAGGTTGTATCGGGATAATGTGTAGAGGTATCATGGATTACCTGAGTCAATAATCTCAGATTGGAACCACAGTTCACAGTGAACTTAATGAAGAAATTGAACCAGATGCTAGGAATTCAGATGTGGCTGTCAATGGTGTATCATCCACAGACAGATGGTTAGACCAAACAAACAAATCAGGACATAGAACAGTACTTGAGGATGTTCATGGCACACAGACAGGATGACTGGCCAGAATGGATCACAATGGCAGAGTTTGCATACAACAACAAGATGCATTCTGCAATCCAGACATCACCATTCAATGCAAATATAGATTACACCCATGCATGGGATTTGAGCCAAGGAGAGACACAAAGAATGAAGCAGTGGATGATTTCACAAAGAGAATGAAAAGGGTTCATGAGGAAGCAGAGGCCACATTAATGAAGACGCAAAATGAGATGAAGTGCTATGCAGATCAACACCATGGGGATGCACTGAAGTATGCAGAGGAACAAAAAGTATGGTTGGAGACAAAGAATTTGAACATTGGGCAACTGATGAAGAAGCTGACAGATAAATGAATTGGTCCATAAAAAATTATGGAGGTGCTGTCACCAAATGCAGTCAGGTTACAAGTACCAAAGACAATGAAAATACACCCAGTGGTCAATGTGCCATGAATAAGGCCATATAATAAAACATGAATTCCAGGGCACCAAGTCATGCCACCAGAACCAGTGATTATTGAAGGAGAGAAAGAGTATGAAGTTGAGGAGGTACTAGATTCAAGAATGAGGCGAGGGAGGTTAGAGTATCTAGTCAAGTGGAAAGACTACACAGAAGAGAACAACACTTGGGAGCCATTCCCAAGCCTTGGCAATGCACCAGATAAGGTGCAAGGATCTGACTGTCTGCACCCCTTAGCACCATGATGAATTTGAACACTAGATGGATTGAACTTTTGACCAATCAAAAACTTTACCACAACATGGGAAGGAATGCTCAGAAAGCAGAACATTGACTAGTCTCCTGCACAAAAGCACCTCCCCACTATGAGTTAAGACACACCCCAACTATAACTGTATGGTCCTCATTGGGTTGAATGGCACAACCACTCCTGACTCGTCCATTTGTGTGCCAAAAATTGACAACGTGTCCATGTGTGAGTTGCATGTATGGGTAGTGGAGGGTCACTGGATCAACTGGAGCTCGATGTCTGTGAAGACTGGGTGTGTGAGCTGATGAATGAGAGGATGAATCACATAATGTATGTGCAGTCTGCCAAAAGAGGCAGATGAGGGTGATAAAAAGAGCACTTCCACAGCGTGCTTTGAGGATGGCAAGTAACACATGGTTGAGTGACATTGGGGGAACTAGTGTTGAGGATGGTGCATGACAAGCAGAGTAGTTGGTGTTTGGAGATAAAGTTTCTCTCATGGCTCAAGTCCAGATGTCAATCGGGCTGATTGAGCATAAGAAGGGGGTACTGTTATGAGAGCAAAATCAACATTTTACATTATCTTATCTAATCATATCAGATTGTTAGTAGATTACATACAGCATGATTAGGGGCAGGCACTGTGCATCAGCATGGATGCAGCATAGCAAGGGAAGGCTAGTGATCCAACACATGTGGTAAGCATGGCCAAACCTCATGGATGCAGCATGTATGTCTAGTAGTATATAAGATGCAATATTATACCAAGAGACTTTAGTCGAGTTCTCTTAAGATTCTACCATAACAAGTGTGAATGCTGATAGGTCCACTGTGCACTCTAGGGTCTGGGAAGAGTTCCAAATGTATCGACATATCATGACACACACTCCCAACCCTTATGAATCTCATCAAACCAATTTTGAGCTATTTCAAATGACTTCATGACACTTCAAAGGACTTCACAACATTTCAAACCCCTTCAAATTACTTTGCAGCACTTCGAATGACATTGGACACCATATGGCTATCCCAACACCCTTTTGATACACACAGCACATCCAGTACGGGTTACTGCATTGCATATTGAGCACTACCAGACACGAGGAGACATGACAAAAAGACTTTTAGGACTCGATTGCAGCATTTTGGTGATATATTGAAACAATAGGACAAGTACTTTTACTATACTAGAGTATATTTGCAACCACCCAAATGCCAAATCTAACAAAAATTTGATGGCTGCTAACGAAAATTTAGCGAAAATTTGATCCTTCCCATTTGAGCAAATGTGACGCCTTGTCACTCTTCTCACGGTCGCGATAAGGCGCATCCACCAAGCGCCCACCATCGTTGATGTCCCGCCTGCGATCCGTCCACGATGGACACGCTAAAGCTGGCCCTCATGGCGGCTCTGATTCTTCTAGAACCTGTCCCGCCGCCTCCTGACCCTGATCCGGGACTTCTCGCTGCTATTCTAGGTCACGATGCTGCTCATGATCAAGTGACTGCCTTGATGCAGATCCAGCTCGAAACTCCGTTTACAACTCTTTCGCGGTGAAAGGCGCGATGCGTCGTGAACTAGTGGTCTTGGGCTGGGATGGCTCTGTGGACTGAGAAGGCACTGTCGCATGTGCAGGATCGAGGGGGGGTGTAGCATGAAGTCCCGCTGCCGAGTTGTGGTCAGCCATCCGAGGATTGGAAGCTGTGAGTGTCGCGACAGAGGGGTAGGGGGGATCAGAATCATCCACATCGTTGTGGTCCGAAAATGGAGTCAAAGGGTGCGGGAAAGGAGTGGCAGAGGAGTTGGACTGGGAGAAAGCGAGTGTGTGCTGAGAAATACGCGTCATTACGCGAAATGTAGAGTATAGAGGGAGATGCAAGATGAAGGAGAGATGTCGCGTTGAGGATTAAACAGAGTCACGCATGTCCAAATCCGGAATGTGACCCTACCAAAAGTGGTCAAGGAAAATTTCCATGCTTCTAACGAAATTTTGAAACGCAGTGCAAATACACTCTACTGTGACACTGTATGTTTCATTCAGTATTATTTCTCATTTGTTTTATGATTTACAAAGTCCTTTATTGCTGTGCATATTGCCTCATGTTCTCCACATGTTATATTTCCTTTTTAGTACTATCTCTTCAAAATGTATATAGACTTGTACTAGTTACTTAGAAGAACAGAGAAGAAGTTGCCCTCTCCCATTATCATCTGATTTAAGAGCCATCCTCTTGAGTTCTAGCTTTGCATCATATTTCTAAATTCTGTGAATTATTGTGAATGTCTTCAAATTTTTGTACTAGCCCCTTGACTTATCGCACATCCCCGATTGTCTCTCTAAAACTTCTCCAATTTGCTATATCCATTGCCCAATATCCCTTGAAACCGTTCCGATTCTTCCCAAACCCCTTGAAAGCCCTTGAACCTTTTTGAACCATCTTTGAACCTGCTTCAAACTATTTCAAACATCTTTGTAGCCCTTTCAAACAACTTTGTACACTCCTAAAACTATTTGCAGCATGTCACACGATTTTACACCTCCAACTACAACTCTTGGGTAACAGCAGTGATATGTAGTACCACCTCGCACCCTTCCTCTAGCCTGTGTTACACTTCTTAGGCCTTTTCGCAGGTTTTTGTTTGGTTTCCAGGTTGAGTATGTTACCCAAGGATTGTAATGACAGGCATGAAATAGTGAGAAGTGTTGCAAATAGTTTCAAGAGTGTATAAAAGTTGTTAAAGATGTTTGAAGATGTTTGAAGACATTTGAAAAAGGTTCAAGGAAGTTTGAGGACATTCAAAGACATTTGAGGAGTTCGGGGAGAATAGGAATGGTTTCAAGGGATATCGAGAAATGAATATAGCAAATTGAAAGGATTTTTGAGAGATGGTGATAGGTCCATTGCATGCCCTAGGGTCTGGGAAGGGTTCCAAGTGTATCGACACATTACGACTTACAATCCCAACCTCTACAAATGCCATGAATTAAATTTTGAACCTATTTTGAACTATTTTGGATGACTTCAAACTATTTCAAATAATTTCAAAAGACTTTGCAACACTTTGAACACCTTCAAATAACTTTACACCACTTTGAACAATGTTGGCCACCATATGGGTATTCCAAAACCCTTTTGATACATGCAGCACAACCAGAATAAGCCATTGCACTGCATATTTAGCCCCACTGGACACGAGGAGACATGACAAAAGATTTAGGATGTGATAAATGTGGTTTTGTATTTCAATGATATATTGAAGCAATAAGATAAGCACTTTTACTATACTGGGACAATGTACATTTCAATTATTATTGTTTCCCATTTGTTTTATGTTTTACAAAAACTCCTTTATTGTTGTGTATATTGCCTCATGTTTTCCACATGATATATTTCCTTTTTAAGTACTATCTCTTCAAAATGTATATAGACTTGTACTAGTTACTTACAAGAAGAGAGAAGAAGTTATCCTCTCTACTATCATCTGATTTAAGAGCTGTTCTCTTGAGTCCAAGCCCTTTCAAACAACTTTGTACACTCCTAAAACTATTTGCAGCATGTCACATGATTTTACACCTCCAACTACAACTCTTGGGTAACAGCGGTGATATGTAGTACCAACTTGCACCCTTCCTCTAGCCTGTGTTATACTTCTTAGGCCTTGTAACAGGTTTTTGTTAGATTTCCAGGTCGAGTATTATCAATGGTAGGCAATAGATGATTGGTCGAGAGACTAGTACAAGAATTTGAAGAAGTTCATGATAATTTGCAGAACTTAGAAATATGATGCAAGGATTGGACTCAAAAGGACAGCTTTTAAATCAGACGATGAAATGGGAGAGGATGACTTCTTCTCTGTTCTTCTAAGTAACTAATACAAGTCTATATACATTTTGAAGAGATAGTATTAAAAAGGAAATAGAACATGTGGAGAACATGAAGCAATATGCACAGCAATAAAAGACTTTGCAAATTATAAACCAAATGAGACATGATGATAAATGAAATGTACAGAGTCACAGTATTGCAAAAGTATGCATCCATTTGGAGACCATAATGGAAGGTGATGGCTAATGCAAAATTAAAAACCATGTGCCAAGGTTCTCTGACAGCAGATGAATTTATTCTGCAGTTCGAGGCAGAAGCATCACAGATGGATATGGGAGAAGCTGCATTGGTAGAATTTTTAAAAGCAGGACTAAATCCCTCTTTATTCAAGTCTATCTATCGACTACCTTCTATGCTGGAGAGGTTGAACGAATGGTATAATTGGGCAATGGATCTTGATCAGGAATGCCAACAGGAACAGGCAGAGTCAAAATTGATGTATGGAAATGCCAGATTTGGAAAGTCATCAGGAGGAAAGGCCAAGAAGGGAAGGATGCCTCAGGTACAAACTCCGAGGGCACAGCTGCCAGCCATGGCAGTGACACCTATTGTTAAGCAGTCAGCAGCATCAGCAGATGCAATAGATGTCGATCAAGTAGGGAGATGAGCCCCACTTAAATGTTTTAATTGTAGGCAATTAGAGCATATTGCTAGGAATTGTAGGCAGAAAGGGAAGATTAGGTAAGTGACAATCGAGGAAGTGAAGTTGGAGGAAGATAAGCAGAAGAATTTTGTGGAAGAGTCCCACTGAAGGTTTCCACATTGGTGACCCAGAATCAATATAATGTATTAGTATCTGAGGAAACCCAGAGTGAGCCTGAAAGAGAAATTGAAGAGTACGACCATCATCATTTATGCGATAAAGTAAAATGCCCAGCCTTATTTCTGAAGACCCCTAAATTCTTTATTTGTTCTGCATGGATAGAACCCGAAATCAGCTTGACAGTAGGATTAAGAAAGTGGACACGCATGCAGCAATTAATGTAGAGGCATTGCTTGACAGTGGTGCTACTGGATTATTCATTAATCGATCCTTAATCACTGGAAATGGTATTCGCATGTGTAAACTGCCACAACCTACAATGGTGTACGATATTGATGGTATGAACAATCATAGAAGAACTATTAAGGAGGAAGTGACAATAATATTGAAGTATCAGGATCATCAGGAATGAGCCGTATTTGAGGTGTGCGACCTTGGGAAAACCAATCTGATAATTGGATTTCCATGGTTACATAAACACAACCTGGAAATTGATTGGAAAACTGGGAAGGTACACATGACTCATTGTCCTAAAGAATGTAATGTATATGGGAGGAAAGTAAAAAAAGAGAAGGAAAGCAAAGAGAAAGAACATCCAAGGAAGTATTCTGTTACGATGGAGAAAGTGGAAGATGAGGACATGTGAAATGGGGCAGTTCCAATCATGACCAATAAGGAAGAACAGAACCAAACCTTTGGGAAAATTTGTGGAGGACAGTCATGGAATAAAAATGATGTGAAAGTGGAGAAGCCAGTGGAGGAGTGGATGCAAAAAGCCTACCATAAATATTTGTCAGTTTTTCAGAAGAAGAAATCAGAGCGATGCCAGTGCGAAAGCCATGGGATCATGCAATTGAGATGAAGCCAGGATTTGTGCCAAAGAAGTCAAAAGTCTAACCATTATCTCCAATGGAACAAGAAGAAGTGGATGCATTCCTTAATAAGAGATAACCATATCAGGTAATCCATGTAGCCACCATACCTGATTTAAATATAGGCATGCCAAGCCCAATGATGAGGTTTCTGCAGTAGTAGGAATGATATGGACTTCTTTATACCTGATTTAAATAGAGGCATGCCAAGCCCAATGACGAGGTTTCTGCAGTAGTAGGAATGATATGGACTTCTTTTGTGAAGTGGTGACGATGCGCGACCTGGAAACCTAACAAAAACCTGTTAAAAGGCTTATGTAGTATAACTCAGGCTAGAGGAAGGGTGCGAGTTGGTCCTAAATATCACCTCTAATACCAGAACATCATTTTTAGTAATGCAGAATGGTAAAAATGTGACAAATAGTTTTTGAAAGCATGCGAAGATGTTCAAGGTAGTTCGAAATATGTTCAAAGATGTCCAAAGTAGTCCAAAATAGATTCAAATGGGTTCGAAGTCATCCGGGTAAGTTCGAGGAGGTTCGAAGCCATTCAACTGGTGTTAAGATATGTTTGACAGACAAATATAGAAATCAAGAAGTGGTTTTCGAGTGGCGATAGGTGACGATGAGTTGAGAGTGAATACAAGAGTCCGATGAAGTTTGTGATATTTTGCAGAACTTCAGAGGTAAGATGCGAGGTAAGACTCAAGAGAACTGGTCTTAAATCCGACTATAGGGGAGAGGGTAACTGATTCTCTGCTGTTTTATGTAGCTAGTACAAGTTTATATACATTTTGAAGAGATAGTGCCAAAAAGGGGAATACAATAAAGGGCAATATGTGCAACAATAAAGGACTTTGTAAATTGTAAGAACAAATGAGAAATGACTATAATTGAAACATACTTTGTTCCAGTATAGTAAGAGTTCTTGTCCTATTGATTTAATATATCGTGAAACATAAAAACCGCACTTATCGCATTCTAACTCTCTTGTAATCTCTCCTCATATCTGGTAGTGCTTGATATGTGACTAAATAGCTTACTCCGGTTAAGCATTGTGTATCAAAAGTGTTTGAGGACAGCTATACAGCTGTCGAGGCTGTTCAAAGTACTGCGAAGTCATTTAAAATGTCGTGAAATGGTTCAAAGTAGTTCGAAGTCATCTGAAATAACACAAAATAGTGTGAAAATGATTCGAAGTTGATTTTGTGGCATTCGTAGCGATTAGGAGTGTGTGTCGTAATGTTTTGATACAAGTGGGATCCTTATCCAGACCTTAAAGTGCGCAGTGGACCTATCAGCAGTTGCATACTACAAATATTGCATTGTATCCTTGAGCTTCAGGTAGTCCTGTGATAAAGTCCACAGATATATCTCGCCATGGTACTTTAGGTATAGGGTTCGGCATTAATTTCCCAGCAGGCTTTTCTGGAAATTTCTTCCCCCTCATGCACATATCACACCCATCCACATACCCCAACACATACTTTGAAATTCTGGGCCACCAATAATTTCTCATTACCAACTCCAACATTTTCCACCTTCCTGGATGTCCAGCAGCTGGCATGTTATGATGTAACTGTACAATCTCCCTTTGTAAATCTTGATCCTTTGGCACATACACCTTTCCTCTGAACAACACTAACCCTTGTTCTTCAACCCATTCATCTCCTTTAATATTACCTTTCTTTTCTCCCCTCAAAGCTTTCACAGCTTCCACCACTTCATCATCCATCTCTGAACATTGCCTAATTTTAGACAACATTTCTGTCTCTGAGCGAACCACCAATAAATGCCCTTGACACATAGGACAAATATGAAAGTATTCAGGTTTGAGTAGGGTAATATTTTTATTGTCCTCCTCCACTCCCCTTTTATGATCTGCACATCTGGATAATGCATCTGCTTTCCTCATCAAGCTTCTCATTTTGTGGACCAAGTGAAAATTAAAGCACGATAGGAATAATGCCCAATGTGCTTGTCGATGGTTAAGCTTTTGAGTGGACATGAAGTACTGCAGATTTTGATGGTCTGTCCAGATTTTGATCTGATGCATACATCCCTCCAAATAATGTCTCCATGCTTCCAATGCTCATATTATTCCCAACATTTCTTTATCATGCCCATCGTCATTTCTCTCCACATCATTCAACCCTCGAGACAAATATACACAAGGATGCCAATTGTCATCTGCACATAGCATTGATAATACTGCTCCAGTAGCAAAGTCTGATGCATCTGATTCCACTCATAAGGGGTGCATGAAATCTACTGGGACCAATATTGGCTCTTCCACAATGTTCCTCTTCAACTCCTCAAATGCTGTGAGCTGTTGTTCTCCCCATCTCCACACTACTCCCTTTTGTGTAAGGTTGTGTAATGGTGCAGCAATTTTGAAAAAATTATAAACAAAGTGATGATAAAAATTGGTGAGTCCCAAGAAAGCCTGAACTTCCTTGATATGGGTAGGCATGGGCCACTCAACAATTGCCTGTACCTTGATAGGATCCATCTTGATTCCATCAGGACCAATCTTTAATCCCAAGAACTCAATCTCCCTTGCTCCAAATACACACTTCTCCAGTTTAATGAATAAATCATTCTCTGCCAACCTCTTCAACACCTCCTGTACTATCGCTTCATGATTTTCTTCATTCTCTGTGAATATCAAAATGTTGTCAATGAATATTATCACCATGCTTTTGTCTATCACATCCTTGAAAATGTCGTTCATCATATTTTGGAAAGTTGGGGGACTATTGGTCATCTCAAAAAACATGACTAGCGGCTCGAAGAATCCTTGACGTGTAGCAAATGCTGCCTTCTACTCATCTCCTTTCTTTATTTGTACATTGTTGTACCCCTAACATAAATCCAATTTTTTAAAGACCTCGGCCTTTCCCACCTTGTCAATTATCTCTGAAATCAACAGCATAGGGTACACATTCTTCACTGTCCACTCATTCAAATACCTATAATCTGTACACATCCTCTTCCTCTGATCCTTTTTTGGTACAAAGAATACTGGTGATGTCTGCAGTGATTTTGAAGGTCATATGTATCCCTTGCACAATTGTTCATTAAGGAATGCACCCACTTCTTCTTCTTCCTTTGCAGATAACAGATATACTTTTGACTTCTTCAGCACAAATCCTGGCTTCATCTCAATTGCATGATTCCATGGCTTTCACACTGGCATCCGCTCTGATTCCTTCTTCTGAAAAACTGACAAATATTTATAGTAGGCTTTTGGCACCCACTCCTCCACTGGCTTCTCCATTTTCTCCACATTTTTATTCCATGACTGTCCTCCATGAATTTCCCTAAAGGCTGCTTCTGTTCTTCTTTACTGGTCATGACTGGAACTTCCCCATTTGGCATATCCTCATCCTCTACTTCCTCCATCATAACAGAATACTTCCTCAGATGTTCTTTCTCTTTCTTTTCCTTTTTCTCCTTTTTTACTTTTCTCCCATACACATTACATTCTTTAGGACAATAGTGATGTTTACCTTCCCAGTTTTTCAATCAATTTCTGGATTATGTTTTTACAACCATGGACATCCAATTATCAGATTGGTTTTCCCAAGGTCGCACACCTCAAATATGGCTCATTCCTGATGATCCTGATACTTTAGTATCATCGTGACTTCCTCCTTAATAGTTCCTCCACAATTGATCATACTGTCAATATTGTACACCATTATGGGTTGTGGCAGTTTATGCATGCGAGTACCATTTCCAGTAATTAGGGATCAATTAATAAATAATCCGGTAGCACCACTGTCAAGCAATGGCTCCACATTAATTGCTGCATGCATGTCCACCGTCTTCAATCCTACTGTCAAGCTAAGTTTGGGTTCTATCTGCACTGAGCGAATAAAAAATTTAGGGGTCTTCGGAAATAAGGCTGGGTATTTTTTTTTGTTGGATAAATGATGATGGTCATACTCCTCAATTTCTCTTTTGGTTTCACTCTGGGTTTCCTCAGATACTAATACATTATATTGATTCTGGGTCACCAATGGGGAAACCTTCAGTGAAGCTCTTTCCCAAAATTCTTCTGCTTATCTTCCTCCAACTTCACTTCCTCGATAGTAGCTTCCCTAATCTTCCTTTTCTGCCTACAATTTCGAGCCATATGCCCTAATTGCCCACAATTAAAACATTTAACTGGAGCTCATCTCCCTACTCGATCAACATCCATTGCATCAGTTGATGCTGCTGACTCCTTAATGATAGGTGTCACTGCCATGGCTAGTGGCTGTGCCCTCGGAGTTTGTACCTGAGGTGTCCTTCCTTTCTCGGACTTTCCTCCTGATGACTTTCCAAATCTGGCATTCCCATACATCAATTTCAATTCTGCCTGTTCCTGTTGATATTGCTGATCAAGACGCATTGCCCAATTATACCACTCATCCAACCTCTCCAGCATAGAAGATAGTCAATAGATAGACTTGAATAACGAGGGATTTAATCCTGCCTTCAAATATTCTATCAACACTGCTTCTCCCATATCGGTCTGTGATGCTTCTGCTTTAAACTGCACCATAAATTCATCTGCAGTCAGAGAACCTTGGCATATTGTTTTTAATTTTGCATTCATTGTTGCCTCTGGGTTAGGGTCTCCAAACTGTGCCTCCAATCTCTCCAAAATTTCCCTGAAGCTCGCAAACAGTTTATATCCCATGGCAATTTGATTAATGGCTTCGTTTCTCCAGAACTGTGCTTTCCCTCCCTGGATGTATGAGAGAGCAAACATAATTCTAGACTCAGTCATACAAAATTTGGGCTTTCTCCCATGAATATGCAACACTATAGAGCTGATAAAGAATTTTGTGTTCTCCATGGTACCATCAAATATTTGTGGGGGCACATATTTAGACAAACGAATTTTTCCACTCTCAGATCTCTCCTCTGCATGCTCACCCTCCTGAGACATCCACTCCACTATCTCCTCCATCTCATCATCTTTATCTTCTACTGTCTCTGCATTTGTTTGTACTTGTTTGGGCTGGGATGCTGCTAATACTGACACTAATTGGGACATTTGTGCTGTGAGCATCAATTTTGGCTTCAAGAATGTGCATGAGAACAGAATTGTGTCCAGGATTCGAAGCTGCTTGTTCTGTCATGATGACATAATCTGGGATGAGCCACTTCTTCGGCTGAGTCAAGATTTGGCTGGAGAATTTTTTCGCAAAATTTCAAGTCATGTGATCAGCTATTTCAGGTACCAAACATGGCAAAAGATGTGATTTCGGCTATTGGGCACTTCAGATCAATAACCCTTCCAACAGTGCCTGATCTTGGGGTTATTACTAAATTTGGCTAGTAACTACCTAAAATAGTCATCCAAATTGAGTAATGTAAATCTTAGCTAAACCAGATCCAATCAGTTGTCTGGTTGCAGCTGTCCTAATGATGAGCACTGCCTTTCAATCACTGGTGGTTGCAATGTAAGGCGAGGCCTGGCGTCAGCTTACAAAAGCAAGGTAAATATGTATATACAATTAATTCTGGCTCTTGCTGAAATGATGAGTAAGCAGATGTGGCGCACTGAGACAAATAACGTATGCACATGTAAGAGAAGGCACACTGATAGGGTAGTTGAGTTCTTCCGTTATGGCAACACCCATGGTTCTGCTAGCTGGACTGTGCAGACTCTCCTACAAGAAGGTGGCAGGGCACGTGGCATGATTTGATGGTTTTGATGCAACAGGTTAAAAATAGAACAGTTGGCTGAAATCAGCCTTTTGCACCACTATTGTGGATAGAATACCTAAGAGAACTCAACTGAGGTCTCCCAGTATTTATTTTAGGATTATATACTATGTTACATATATTGTAGTATGTGGTTACGGATGCATGCACACATGTGCGCAGATGCCCATACATGCACATACATATTGATGCATGTAAATAGAAAATTCCCATGCTGACGAATAAGGTGTATATAGGCATTTTATAGCATATTTTGGTGAAATAAAATGAAATAAAATAAAATAAAATAAAAATAGTATTATGTAATAGGTATGTTAGGAGACTGTTTCCTCACACATGGAGAGCATGGGTGGTGGTAGGAGTGCAGAAAGTTGCAGTGAATGCTGTATTTGTGAGTCAGTTCTTGTCACAGAGGGAAGCAGGCTTATACCATGCATTTATGTTATTGTCTGCTGGGCATCCTTCCAGCATCTGTGCAATCTGGTCTTAAATTTCCTGGTTAAGACCTTGACAAAACCTCACCACCATGGGTAATTCACTCCCATACCTCGCCATGTCCACCAGGTCTCAAAATTTGTCAATGTAATCATCCACAGATCAATGTGCTTGGTAGTAGGAGGTGGATTCGAGGCATGTTATAGCTCGTTGGAATTCATTGAGGGGGCAGAAATGTCATATGAACTTGGCACAAAGGTCACCCAAGGAAGAGAGTGGAAGGGAGCCACATTCCTTGGTTTGGCATAATATATGGTCGACATACATACAGATAGGCATGCTCAGACTTCATGTATGTGCCCAATAAAGTTTAGCAGCATGATCCACAAATTGGTTTGAGCATAGACTGATGTATAACTCACAGGAATTGAGGAAGGCATGTCCAGGGAATGTGCACCATTGAATTAGGCAGGGGCCACTGGTTTAACATGTGCATCTTTGCTTGGGTGCACATTGGGCAGTGTGTGTGTGCTAGGCATGATAGGAGTTGAAATGGGTGGAGTAGGGTTCAACTGGAGAGTTCTAATGAAGGTTTCAATGGTAGAAGTAAGTGTGTCAATTTGCACATGAATTCCAGCAACATTGTCTTCAAGCACTGATGATACTCAACCCAGAAACCCAAACAAAATCTACTAAATGGCTTTGGATAGTATAACATCAGTCAGAGGTAGGGTACAAGTTGGTACTAAATATCACTGCTGAGACCAAATCATTGTGTTTAGTGAAGTGAAATAATAAGGGATGGTGCGAATAGTCTGTAAGAGCATTCGAAGAGGTTCAAAATAGTTCGAAGTAGGCTCAAAGAAGTTTGAAGAGGTTTGAAAAAGTTCAAAGAGGTTCGAAGAATATCGAGGAATGAGTTTAGCAAATGTGGAGTGTTTGTCAAAAGGCGATAGGCAATGTGCGATAAAATGTGGAGCAAATACGATAGTTTCAAGGAAGTTCATGATATTTCACAGAACTTAGAGATACAATGTGAAGATAAGACTCAAGAGGACAGCTCTTAAATCTGATGATAAGTGAGAGGGTAACTTGTGCTGTGTTTCCCATTGGTTGTTCTTTTTCTTAACTAACTAATACAAGTTTATATACAAAATGAAGAGATAGTACTAAAAAGGAAATAACAACATGTGTAAAACATGAGGCAAATATATCAAACAATGAGGACTTGTAGATCATGAAACAAATGAAAAATGATGAATAACTGAAACATATAGTGTTCCCATATAGTAAAAGTACTTATCTTGTGCTTCAATATATCAATGAGACACAAAAATGCACTTATCGCATTCTAACTCTCTTGTAATCTCTCCTCTGGTAGTGCTCAATATGCGACTAAATAGTTAGTTCTGAATGTGCAGCATGTATCGTAAGTGTTTCTAGACAGCTATACAGTGGCTGATATCATTTGAAATGCTGCAAAGTTGTTCAAAGTGTCGCTAAATAGTTCGAAAGCATTCAAAATGTCTCAAAGTCATCTGAAATAGTGCAAAATAGTTCAAAAATGATTCGACATCGATTTTGTGGCATTCATAGTGATTCGGAGTGCATGTCGTAATGTGTCGATACAAGTGAGATCCTTCTCCAGACCTTATAATGTGCAATGGACCTATCAGTGCATCAATGTGCTCCAGGGCATCCATGGTGTTAAGTGGTGGGTCAGGTGAAACACAGTGTGCACTACAGGCAGGAGTGTCTGGGACAGTGTGTAGGGAGTCTGAGGAGCTCTGGGAGTCGTCTTTGATTCCGTACCTGCCTATCTTGGCAGAGTGTCTAAGATTTCAAGCCTTAAGAGAGAGTTTTCTACTGTAATGGCAACCTCAAAGCCTCACTTAATAGTGAGCTAACAGACAAGAATCCAAAGTTAATACTATGCTACATAATACAGACACTTCAGGTGCACCTAACAGAGGGGAATCCAAAGAGAAAACTCTAAGGACCCATCTGTCAATGCCCAGTATATGTGATAGACCCAAAAATCAAATAGTAGGCTAAAAATAGCAAAAAGGCAGAAATACGCAGATCAAGCTATGGAATGATATCACCTTGATGGGTAAACATCCAGAAGTGGTCCTGCCTCTAAGAATAGAACTGTCAACATGTACCAATATGGAAAAAGCCAGAATGTAATCATAAAATAGGAATAAAATCATAGAAAATCATAGAAAGGGCAGAATAGGGTGAAGTAAAATATATAAAAATATGGGATGAGCACAGAAAATTGTCCAGACATCTAGGATGCCTTTCCCCTTACCATATAGGTTGGTCATCATCCAGGCTTTCACATTGTTTCAGTAGTAAAAGCCAAGCTGTGCATTAGTTTTGTTTTGGAATGCTCATGGCATCTTTGCCTTCACAATAATAAGAGGTGGCAGTTTCTCTGATCCATCTGCATTTGATGTGAAAGCATACATCAACTAAACCTTTTTTCCTTTGACCCCAGAAGAGTTGTTGGCGAGACCTCAATCAGGAGGCATACTGTCCCTTATATCATTATGACTGGAACCAATTCAAGGGAATAAAATGGTGCATCCACATAGAAGAGTCCTGTGTCATCCATGTTGAAAATGTCTCACAGCTCATAGCCATTGATATGGCTCCCTATCACCCTGTGCTCATACTATGGCATTTTTTGTGATTGTGCACACCTCTTGGATGACCTTTACTCAATTTGCACAGCACACTTTTGCATGCCTTTGTGCACTTTTGTGTGCTCTTGTGCACTTTTGTATGCTCTTGTGCACTTCTGTGTGCTCCCATGTGCTCCTATGCACTTTTGTGTGCCTTTGACCACTTTTGTGCACCTTTTACATTTCTACTGTGCCTTTGGATCCCCTATAGCTGCCCCCTACCATGTACCTTAAATGTGCCTTGTTATGCTTCAAACTGCTTTCGTGCACCCCCTATGCTCACTATCTGCCTTTCACAGTTACTGCATGCTAGATGTGCCTTTATGTGCTCTCTTATGCTTTACCAGCAACTCACATTCTTCACTGTGCACTCATTGCACTATTCATTTATCACACACAACAATCCTTTACCACATCTATTGCACTGCACATTGTGGCTTTCAGCTTACTAGAGTGCTTATTTGAGGCACACTGTGATCGCATCATGAGCCAACTGTGCATTCTCACATAATCTGGGTGCTTTGCACTTACTTGATGCTGGACTGTGCACACTTGGGCACTTTCACATAATTTGGGCACTTTGGTGCTATTTGGCATCACACAGCATCTCATTATAGTTCTTCTGCATTTCCAATCGGCATCACTTTATTTGGTAACCAGCACAGGTCAATCACATCACTATTACTAAGGTGCAGCACACAACACATAACACCAAAGTGGACTAATTGGGCAGAGCACATGGAGCCTATAATGCACCAAAAATAGAACATTGCACTGGAACAGTTGGGTATTGGGCTATAGTGTGCACATATCTTATTGGCTAATGTAGCAGCATCATGCAGTCAGGTTTAGATTGTCCAATGGATGGACTTGTGGGTAGTGCATGGCGCTTTCTATTTTTATACTTTATTTTACCACTTTTTATCACATAAGCCATTTGTACATAGTACCCAGGTGTTAGGGCAACACCCACTAATCTGCTAGCTGGACCGTGTCGGTTCTCCTACAAGAAGGTGGCGGGGGGCGTGCGCGTGATGGGGGGATTTGATGGATTTGATGCGAGGGTCAAAAATAGAATAGTTGGCTGAAATAGGCCTTTCGCACCACTAATGTGGATGGAATACCTAAGAGAACTCAACTGAGGCCTCCTAGTATTTATTGTAGGGTTATATACTATGTTACACATATTGTAGTATGTTATTACGGACGCACGTACATATTGATGCGTGTAAATAAAGAATTCCCATGCTGACAAATAATGTGTATATAGGCATTTTGTAGTGTATTTTGGTGAAATAAAATAAAATAAAATAAAAATAGTATTAGGTAATAGGCATGTTAGGAGACTGTTTCCTAACACCAGGTACATAGAGAATCCAGAGGATATTTCCCCCCTTAGATAGTTCACAGTTCATTCAGCATCACACATTGTCTGTGCACCATCATCCAGTTCATGCACCTTTGAAGTGCATCCCTCATATAGCTGCATTTCATCCCTCATTTGCATCCTTCATCTTTGTTTGTGCACTTTTGCAGTGCACCCTTCATATAGCCATGTTTGTGCATCATTTGCACTCCTCATTGTATAGCCATGTTTTGCACACTGTTTGTGCATTTTCTGCCTAGTTGCACTTGCACCTCACCTGCATTCCTAGCTTGTGTGCCACCCCTTAGACACACTCCAGTACTGTCCTTGTCCCACTAAACCTCCTACTTTCTACCACCCTCATCGTTGTGCATTTTTGCACTCTCATTGCACATTTTTGCCCTTTTGCATTGTGTGCTTTTTGTAGTCTTTGTGCCTTGAAGGATGATCAGAGGCCCTCTAAATGAGCCCCCTCATCCTGAGCACCCCTGCAGCTGTAGGTTTTATGTTCACACTTTCTGTTGAGACTCTGCACTGAGTACCAACTGAACACATCACCATATTTCTTGATGAGCTCTTGGATACATTGTCACTCCTTTTCAGCCATTTCCAGGCCCATTGATATGGCTTAACCATGACATTTGAACTCTTTCAGGCCATCCCTAGTCTTGAATCGAGCCAATCAATTGTTGCTCAGGTTGAAGCATTCATCCTTCAGGACATGCACAAGGTCAGCAAATCTTGTCCATTTTGGCATAAGACCTTGTGCAAGTGAGAAGGATGTTGTCTGATATTGCCTTCAATACCCAAAGGCCCATCATCTCAGTAACCTCAGGTGCTGAGTTTGTCAAGCACATTTCCCCATTTGTGTTGCACTGCTACCCCACTCTTCTCACCACCTTTCTTCCTCCTTTACCCACGCTGAGACTAGAGGCTGCTTGATTTTGAGGTTTGGATAAATTACATTAAAGTGTTTCATGGTGTTCACCATTAGCATGGTACCCAATCCAGGATCTTGATATGCTGTGATAGTGTTGTGTTCTCCTTCTTGGTAAAAACTGGCACTGCAGGGTTATCCTTCTTATTAGGCTCTTTGTGCACACATTCTGAACCTTTATTCAGTCAGTCATAGTCATGCACTGCAAAAAATATTAGACATACGTTTTCGCTTGCTGCCTACCACCTTGCTGAGATCACCTGCAGCCTCATGTAACTTTCTCAGAACACCCTTTTGTTCACCATCCAGTCTCTCAGCCCCCCTTTCATAGTCTGAGGCATTCTCCAGAGCCTCTAGGACCTGCTGTTCATCCACTAAGTTGGCATTGTGGTCAAGCCATCGCTCATCTTGTGATGAAATTGACTTCTTCTCTGCCAGCTGAGCCTGAAGGGTCTCCTTCCTTGTCTTGACTCGATTTTTGAGGGCTTTGAGCCCTTTTCTGAGAACCTCCAGTGGCTTTAATGCCATGCTGTGCACAAAATTTGTAAAAAAAAAAGAGTTTTATTCAGTGCTTTGTGGCGTATCAATGCTCTTATTTCATGTATGGGTCTTCAATCATGCAGAGGATGGGGTATGGGGTATTAGGAGGGTATGGGTTATGGACCAAGATTCCCTGCATACCAAGTCGGTAACTTAAAGAATCTATGGGGCATAAGAGAGTATGGGTTATCAGGGCTATGGGTTAAGAGAGCTTCGACTGTACTGTACTTGTAATAGTGATGTGCCTGGCCATTGGTGACGGCCCAGCAATGGCTTTGGCCTGGCTCAGGGGAGCTGAAAAGCCGCAGCTTTAGTCATACTAATTTAACCCATTGAGATATGTGTAAATTACAACTTTTCGAACCTTTTTGAACTGATTCTGTTTTGTAATTTGAAGTATATCATATAGCTCCTACGTTGACGATCGGTAAACAGCCATCAACAACGCGTCAGTGCGCGGCGGTCGGAGCTCTGCTTTTTTCCTATCATCTTATACTTAATTTCAATTAATTTACATGTCGTTCAAAGGGAATAGTGAGACGAGAGGCCCACGGCATGCCCTTCTTTCACATTTCGAGCTGTTCACTTTAATGCCCACACCCTGGGTATGGCAGAACTCGGTGAGTTCTGCTTCGTTTCTTATCATCCTGCCCTTGATTCTAATGTGTTTACATGTTGTCAGGCTGAAGGGCCCAGTGCAAGAAGAGGCCTGTGACGTGCCGTTCTTTCGCATCTCCAGTTTTTCACGATGTAGTGCCCACACCCTGGGTATGGCAGAACTCGGTGAGTTCTGCCTCATTCTTATTGTCTTAGACTTGATTCTAATATATTTACATGTAATTTAAAGGGGCTGGTGAGACGAGAGGCCTATGATGTGCCGTCCCCCCACATCTTGATGTTCTCACTATGTGGTGTGGCAGAATTCCATTTCTTATCATCTTATAAACTATATATATGTTATTTAATGCCCTCATGATCACATTCCAAGTTATTTCTATTCCACATGGGGCTTCCCATTATTTTTTCCATGCTATCTGCATTATAGATAAATTTGACGAGAATGTGTGCTAAAAGCCGCAGCTTGGGCCGAGCCAGGCCAGGGCCAAGCCGTGAGTGGCGGCTTTGGCTCGGCCCAGCTCTCGAGACAGCCAAAGCCGCGGGTTTTGGGCCAAGCCGGGCCGGAACATCACTAAAATTTATTGTAACTACTCGAAAATACCCAGCATCATCCTAAGTAGTCCAAAATAAGTAAGTCCGACATGGCAGGGATGCACAGTGGCGGGGTTTTTTGGTTTCAATCATTAATTACTTTGTGGCCCCTACTGGGAGGATAGTTAGCTCAATAAAATTTTTGTAAAATTTCATCAATTTGAGATCAAATACTAATATTTTAAACTGTGTATACTGTTTATTAAAGGGAATATAGATGGTTATACCGTTTAGGCTACCGTCTTCGTATACTTGACCTTCTTCGTGTAAACGTAAACTAAACGGTTGGAGCCTTAAAATTTAGTGAGTATCACGCCTCCGTGTCAGAGAATGTTTATGTAATCTTCGGACTTTGAAACTGCGTCGCGATCAATAGTTCATGTCTTGATATTCGATGGAATCCAATCATATTCCATCTTAAAATCTGATTTTTCACTTCTTGAATGATCTGAACCATTCATGACTCTTCAAATATGACTGCAAGAACCTGCAAGAACCCGCTGGCAGGACCCAATTGGCCTAGAGACAATCAATACCATCGTGAAGACGCTCATACCAACGTGGACGAACGGGCTGCTTTAGTACAGCTGGAACTAGTCTCGACGATTCTCGGACAGTTAGGTGAATGCTCTCGAAAACCAGGATGGAGAGTCGACATCTCGGAAGAAGCTCCCGGGCGGGCGATCGAACAATGGCGGCGATCGCAAATATGCGAATCCTCACCACATGCAGAAAGAAGGTGATGTTTTTAAGTACTTATTGGAGCATTAATATGACTTCCGGGTGTTTTCTGCTATTCCTTGTTTCTGATTGGTAGACGATCAGCGAGACATATTTTTGGCGGCGTTTGTGAATATGCGAGTCTTGTAAGCCTCTGGCCGGAAGGAGATGATGGATCCAAGACTCCTCGAGACTCCTTTGTGTTTGTAAACTATCACCTTTTTCTTCGAACATGTTACGCTGCAACTCATCTGCTGTCAATACACCGAATGACTGCGCAGCACAAGACATCCACAGGAGCATGCATGAGATGGACAAGGTTCGGTCTGATCCGTGTCTGCAAAGGCAGGGAATGCCCAACCAGACTGCCTTTACGCTCGAAGAAGGTTCTAGCTGTTTTAACTTTGCGACTTCGAATAAGTACTTTTTGGCTCACTATTCATGGCCAGATACAGCGGGGGGAATGGGTCGTCATCTGGGCGTGTTCAGTTGTACAATGTTGATGTAGGCCACCTTCATATTGGGTTATCAATGATCTTGACCAGCCTTTTCCAGTGTCGGCGCTGTAATCGGTACTGGTATCTTTTCTACCCCGTCATCTATTCTGGAATCTGTCGGCTCAGTCGGCGCTTCTCTCTTGCTGTGGACTCTTGGCTTCGTTCTTTCATTTTGCGGCCTATTTGTATGGCTTGAATTCGGGACTATGATTCCTCGTTCTGGCGGCGAGAAGGTATATCTCGAAGCAGTCTACAAGAAACCCAAGTATCTGGCGTCTGTCGTTTTCACTATGAATGCCATCGTCTTCGGAATCTCCGCAGCCCCATGTATTGTATGTACTTTTTGATCACCCACTGTTAATCATTGTTTCTAAATTAATTGTCATAGGTTTTTGCACAGAGGTAGGTTAACGGTGCTGGAGTGCCTTCGAAGCTTACATATATACTTTAGCATTCTTATTGCGGCTGGACGGAGTGCTGACAGATGGGTCATTCAAGGAATTGCAGTCGGAGGTGTGTCATATTATCGAATCTATGACCTATATCCATAAGCTTTCATTAAGTGATGATATTTATCACCCTTCTCCATGGCTTTGCTCCACGACTTGGAGTGTGGTCCATGAATGTGAGGTAAAACATTACCTTTGATGAATTATTATCAATATATTCCTGTAGATCCTGAGCGTCTTCAAAATAGTTGTTCTTCTCACCATTGTAATTGCAGGTAAGCTGTTTAGAAACACTTTTCTTGCATGAGTCTGATTCCACAATTTATAGGTTTCGTTGTTCTCTCAGGGAAAACATCAGTCAAGGACCCACACGCTAATTTTCGGAACTCCTTTTCTGATAGTTCACGGAGTGGAAATGATGTCAGTTATTTTCCTCTGGAAGTGCATGTATTCAACTTTTTCCACGGATAAAAGTATGCTACTGCGACTTTAAAAGTCCTCTACTCCTACACTGGATGGTCTATGATCAACTATGTCATGAACGATGTCAAAGATCCAGTTCGTACGCTGAAGATTGCTGGGCCTCTCGGACTTGCTATTTGTGCTGCTTTGTATATACTTGCTAATATTGCCTACTTTGCGTATGTCTGCTATCAATCTGTCTTCTTCAGCGGGGCTGACCCAGGTTACAGAGCTGCAACCAAGCAGGAGATCCAATTATCTGGCGTTGGCATTGCAGCCTTGTTTTTTAACAATGTATTTGGTGTCCAGGCTGAGAAAGCTTTGTCCGTATTTGTTGCTCTAAGGTTCGTATTGTACTATTTTTGCATTCCGAAAGAATATAACTTGCCAATCTTTTTCTTCTCAGCGCTCTAGGGTGAGTTTAATTTGTTTAATTTGCTGAGAGTTTTCCTTTTATGATTTCGCTTACTCAACATAATAGAGTATGTTGTTATCCTACCTGAGTGCTATGCAACGCATTGCTGAAATAATTGCTAGAATGTAGCAGTTGCGGTAAGTGAGGCCCAGCCGTGGTTCTATTAACATCTCTGATTCTTTAGGAAGACATTTGCTGCTTCTCGAGTGCTTCAAGGTCAGTCCCCATTTCTCATTATTTAGAAATCTGCTCAGAGCTTTTAGAACTGGCGAAGGAAGGAGTCCCTTTCCCTGGTAGCAATCAATTTTGGGCATCAAATTGGCCTACTGGTAAATCTCCCTTCGCAGGTCTTATCTTTCACCTGATACCCTCAGTGAGTTTGTAACTAGCAATTTTATGTCTGCTTTTAAGCATAACATTCAGATAATCCTTATTATTGCACTCCCACCTAACAATGTGTATTCCTTCATTGTAGACCTTGAGACATATCCACAACAAATTGTCAACTTATTTGTTGTCGCTGTAAGAGATGATGTTCATCATTTCTCTTTGATTCTCATGCAAAGCTTGTTCCAGGGGTTATTTTGGCTGCGATACAAGAAGCCAAATGTGGCACGTCCTTTCAAAGGTGCATTGTGCTTTAAAAAGACTATTGTTATTTATGTCTTGACATTCTTCAATAGTATGGCTACCACTGGCAGCATTCTTCCTTATAGTTCTTTTGTTCTGTATGTCCTCTTACCATATTCCAAATATGCTTGAGCCCTGACAATTGATCATCTTGATTTTAGTGGTTGTTGCCCCATTTCTTCGGCCTGCAAATGGGGTTGGAGACACTCCCTCTCTACCTTATTACTTGTATGGATTTTTGTTCATCTCTTCCACATCCGTTCAATGATTTTAAAGGTACTGTCTTGTGGGTATTGGTATCCTGTTCCTCGGTGTCTTCTACTGGGCAATATGGTGCATTGTCCTTCCGAAGTTCGGAAAATACAGACTTGTACCAGAGAAAGTGACTCTGGGAGATGGAACGGTCATAACAACTGTAAGAGTTGGTGAGCAAACAATCTAGGGGTGGCTAACATTTACTTTCAGTTCATCCACAAAAAGTTACATTAGAATCTTAAATTAGGCCTCATACCAGCAACCATCATTGTAAGACTCCAGGATTATGGCTGGTATCACTGCATACCATGATGGAATATTATTATATGGAGGATTTCGAAGTCTGAATATCCCATATTTAGAAGCTGTTGCATCATTTACTCAAGCTGATAGATAATAGCTATATTGGGATTTGAATCAGTCACATTTGCAACTCAGTATCAGTATGGGTCACTTACCACTGTCATTACTGTTACAAGGGCTCATGCCTCATACTGAGCACTGAAAGCTTGCTGAAAACATACTCTCATGTATTCCCTTCTGAACAAGGAATTTGCAATTTGCTCCAGTGATCAGGTAAGATCAACAACACTTTCTGTATGATTATGAGTCCAAAGGTACCAAGGGACTAATTCTTTCATCTGCAGACTGTGGAGTAAACACATATACACAAATGGCTCCACTATGATGTCAGCATTATGACATTGTATTTGTTCTTGTGGCAGCTTATTAATAACCTCTTGCTTATTTTGTACAGGGCCATGACAATTCATGAGATACCAGAAAGCTGGTAGGAAACATGCACAGTTGCCTACTATAATTTTTTCCTCATTTTTTCTTCTTTATTTGAGCCCATAACACCAGGTTATAGTCAATTATGGGCAGTTATAGTACATTATGCTATCATGGGAGCCATAATTCTCATGTGTCCTATATATAAAATATGTACATGACTGTATGCATGCATCATATTATCAATACTCAAATAGTGTAACACAATTGTAACTTAGGATGTAACATATATCACTAAGGGGCACCCCAGTTGTGTTCTCTTAAGATTCCCACCAGCATAGTGTGTGGAAAAGCCTATTTCAACCAACCAACCAACCAAAAAATAACCTTTCCCATCAGTTGCATCATTCTCTGATCACATATGTGATCAACCTCTTGCACCTTCTTGTAGAGCCCACATGTGGAATCCCTTAGTGGATTTGGTGTTGCCCTGACTCATAGCCTCATCTCTCCAGACTGTGCTTTCCCCCGCTGAATATAAGGGAGAGCAAACACAATTTGGAACTCTGTTGTGCAAAATTCTGGCTTCCTCCATGAATGTACAATACTATACAGCTGATAAATTATTGGGTATTCTCCATGATACCATCAAATAGTTAAGGTGGTACATCCTGAGGTAGGTGTGGCTTTTTATTTTTGGACTTCTCTTCCATCTGCACATCATCCACTCCACCATCTCCTCTATTTTATCATCTTTGTTTGTTTGACCCTCCACATCATGTACAGTGACTCACAAAACTGAGTCAATGTTTTGGACTTTTTGATTCATTATTGAATAGCTTCCCATAAGCAACAAAACCAAACAAGGTATTGGTGTACAGAATAACATACATGATCAGGGCTACCAAACAAACAAAGAATTATGTAATTTTAATCATCCCTCATGGAGATATGATTATTTTAATTCAGAGACTCATTGACTCAGTTTTGTGAGGGGTAGTCAGAAATATTAGAATCTGATGCTCCACCAACTGTATAATGTCAAAAACTTGACAGATGGTTTCTAAGGTGATGTGACCCTTTATGGGACCTTAAATTATAGTATTTAATTAGGACTAGCATTCTTCATACTTCAATATTCTCCAATGCATCCCATCTCCTCTGCTCAGAAGGAAAACATTCTTTCCCTGGCCTCCAATCATTATTCTACCCACAATATTGCCTCTAAACTCAACCTCAGCCAGTCTAGTGTATCCAGAACACTCAGGGCTCTCCATCCAAACCTGGATTCCCCCTCTGGTGGTCATCCTTCTAAGCTCTCATCTACCTCTCAGAGAGCCATCCTTACCCAAATCACCACTGGCAAGGCTGCAAATGCTGTTCAGGCCACCCATTACATCAACAGCATCATCCCCACTCCAGTCTCCTCAGAAACAGTCAGAAGAGTTCTCAGAAAAAACTCATTCAAGGCTGTGGTGAAGAAGAAAAAGCCTTTGCTTAGTATAAGGCATAGGAAAGCAAGATTGGCTTTTGCTCAGAAGTATAGAGAGTGGACTGTGGAGGACTGGAGAAGGGTTATTTGGTCAGATGAGACTAAAATTAACAGGTTTGGGTCAGATGGGAGAGAGTGGGTTTGGAAACAGAAGGGAGAGGGGCTGATTGAGAGAGAGGTGCAGGGAACTGTCAAATTTGGGGGAGGAAACATTATGGTATGGGGGTGTATGGGATGGAATGGAGTGGGGCATCTTGCAGAGGTTGAGGGGAGGATGAATGCTGACCAGTATGTGTCCATTTTGAAGGACCATATGCTGCCTAGCTTGGAGGAGAGTAAAATTTCTGGAGAAGAAGTGATTTTTCAACAAGACAATGACCCCAAGCATACCTCAAAAAAGGCCAAGAAATGGATGGAGAACAACAATATTACTCTTCTGGATTGGCCTGCCCAATCTCCAGACCTCAGCCCTATTGAACATCAATGGGTTCACCTCAAGAACCAGTTAGACAAGTATCCAACAGCGCCAAAAGGAATTTGGGAGTTATGGGAAAGAGTAGTGGAAGAGTGGAATAATATTCCATCAGAGGTGTGTCAGAATTTGATTGAAAGCATGCCTAGAAGGTTGGGAGCAGTTATTAAGGCCAAGGGAGGTCATACAAAATACTAGAATTACAATTTATCATAATATTGATACCACCTCACAAAACTGAGTCAATGAGTCCCTGAATTAAAATGATCATATCTCCATGAGGGATAATTAAAATTACATAATTCTTTGTTTGTTTGGTAGCCCTGATCATGTATGTTATTCGGTACACCAATACCTTGTTTGGTTTTGTTGTTTATGGGAAGTTATTCAACAATAAATTAAAAAGTGCAAAACATTGACTCAGTTTTGTGAGTCACTGTATGTCCCCCATCAAATGTCTCTTAGCATCTAGTGCAGGCTGTCTGCAAGAATGGTATCCTGAAATCCTTTATTTATTCTGTACTCTCTCACTGGTATAATTTTGAGGACATCTTCTGCAAGAAATCCTTCAACTCACTCATCAGAAAAAATGGTTTTGTACTCATAATATTCCCAGGTTTCCTGACCATTCTCAGGGTACCTGGCTCTTTCCAGGGTTTTGTTAGGGTGACACCCACTAATCTGCTAGCTGGACCATGCAGGCTCTCCTACAAGAAGGCGGCAGAGTGTGCGTGCATGATGGGGGATTTGATGGTTTTGATGTGAGGGGTTAAAAATAGAATAGTTGGCTGAATTAGGCTTTTCACACCACTATTGTGGATGGAATACCTAAGAGAACTCAACTGAGGTCTCCTAGTATTTATTTTAGGATTATATACTATGTTACATATATTGTAGTATGTTGTTATGGACACGCGTGCACATGCGCATACTTGCATGTACATATTATGTGTGTAAATAGAAAATTCCCACACTGACAAATAATGCACGTATAGGCATTTGGTAGCATATTTTTGTGAAATAAAATAAAATAAAATAAAATAAAATAAAATAAGAATAGTATTATGTAATAGGCATGTTAGGAGACTGTTTTCTAACATTACCCCCCTTTTATGCCTCAACTTCCAGGTGAGAAAATATTGTATTTGTCCCCTCTGCAAAATTCTGCTAAGGCCAGAAATTCATCCCCTCATACACCATCCTAGCAGTGCAACATAAAGCATTTGGATTACATTTAAAGAATTGGGTGATTGCTTTACACGCTCACTTAATTCTCTTCTGGCTCCCATGAATTATTTTCGTCAGTGTAGTTCTTCCACTTGATTAAGAACTCCAATTTATTTCGTCGAAGATGAGAGTCCAAAACCTCTTCCACAATATATTCTGGAGCACCTTCTACCATTATTGCAGGCTGTGGAGTAGGTTGTTGACCAGGAATAGTGAATGGGCAGTAGGGGCATAAACAGGAAATGTTAATTTCAGGATCAATCTTGAATGATTGAGGTAATTTTAACACTAGCACATTGGGTGACATTATTTTAGAAATCAGATATGGGCCAACTTGCTTCTCCATAAGCTTTCTTGAAGGTCGTGGAATATTTAAATCCTTGGTACTTAGCCATACCAAGTCACCAACTTTATACTCTGGAGCAACAGCCTGAGTATGATCCACATGTTGCATCATGTCGTCATGTGCATTCATCAATGCTGCCTTTGCTTCCTCCTGCACGTTTCGCATTTTTGACACAAAGTCCTCCACTGATTGTACCTTGACTTCTCTTCGAGGTTCTATTCCCATTTTGGGATAAAACCTATAATTAGCGAAGAAGGGTGACATGCGAGTAGCTGAATGGAATTTATTATTGTGGGAAAATTCTGCAATTGCCAACCATTCAGGCCAGTCAGTTTGTCAGTGATTGACAAACATGTGTAAGTACTGCTCCAACTACTGATTCATTCTCTCTGTCTGCCCATTGGTTTGTGGGTGATATGCCGTAGATAATTTGGTTTGAATCCCCAATATGTTATTTAACTCTCACATAAATGCAGAAGGAAATTGTGATCCACAATCAGAGATAACTGTATCAGGTAATCCATGTAACTGCCATACCTGATTTAGGAAGAAGCATGCTGATAGGTCCACTACACTCTATAAACTCTGGAGAAGCTTTCCACTTGTATCGACACATTACGACATGCACTCTGAATCACTACAAAGGCCATGAAATTGACATTGAACCATTTTCACACATTTTTGCACTATTTCAAACAATTTCGTGACACTTCAAATGACTTCGAACAAATTCGCAACACTTCGAACAACTTTGCAGCATTTCGAACGATATCGGCTGCCATATAGTTGTTTTGAAACACTTTCGATACATGGTGCACATTCGGAATGAGTTATTCCATCACATATCGAGCACTACTGGACACAAGGAGAGAGTACAAAAGACTTAGAATGCAATAAGTGCAGTTCTTATGTTTCATTGATATATTGAAGCACAAGATAAGTACTTTTATTATATATGGGAACACTATACATTTTATCATTTATCATTTTTCATTTGTTTCATGATCTACAAGTCCTCATTGTTTGATATATTTGCCTCATGTTTTACACATGTTCTTATTTCATTTTTACAGCGGTCGCATACTACAAATATTGCATCATATCCTTGAGCTTCTGGTAATCCTGTGATAAAGTCCACAGATATATTTCGCCATGGTACTTTAGGTATAGGGTTCAGCATTAATTTCCCAGCAGGCTTTTCTGGAAATTTCTTCCCCCTCATGCACATATCACACCCATCCACATACCCCAACACATACTTTGAAATTCCGGGCCACCAATAATTTCTCATTACCAACTCCAACATTTTCCACCTTCCTGGATGTCCAGCAGCTGGCATGTTATGATGTAACTGTACAATCTCCCTTTGTAAATCTTGATCCTTTGGCACATACACCTTTCCTCTGAACAACACTAACCCTTGTTCTTCAACCCATTCATCTCCTTTAATATTACCTTTCTTTTCTCCCCTCAAAGCTTTCACAGCTTCCACCACTTCATCATCCATCTCTGAACATTGCCTAATTTTAGACAACATTTCCAATATTCTGCAGAACCTAGAGATGTGACACCAAGATAAGACTAAAGAGAATGATTCTTAAATCTGACGATAGGGAGAGGGTAACTTGTGCTGTTCCCCATTGATCTCTTGTTTTTATAACTAACTAATACAAGTCTATATACAAAATGAAGAGATAGTACTAAAAAGGAAATAAGAACATGTGTAAAACATGAGGCAAATATATCAACCAATGAGGACTTGTAAATCATGAAACAGATGATAAATGATAAATGATGAAATGTATAGTGTTCCCATATGGTAAAAAGTACTTATCCTGTGCTTCAATATATCAAAGAAACACCAAAATGCACTTATTGCATTCTAACTCTCTTGTACTCTCTCCTCATGTCCAGTAGTGCTCGATATGTGACTAAATGAATTGTTCCAGATGTGTGGCGTGTATCAAAGGTGTTTCAAAACAACTATATGGTGGCCGATATCACTCGAAGTGCTGCAAAGTCATTCGAAGTGTTCACGAAATAGTTCAAAAGCATTTGAAATAGTTCGAAGTCATCCAAAATAGTGTGAAATAGTGCTAAAATGATTCTATGTTGATTTCGTGGCCTTCGTAGTGGTTTGGAGCATGTGTCGTAATGTGTCAATATGAGTGGAAAGCTTCTCCAGAGCTTATAGCACATAGTGGACCTATCAATGGATGACATTTTGATGCATTGCTGGGCAGCATGGGAAGCATAGTGGTATGTTTACAATGATGGATGATGCATTGCCAGTGTGGCAAGAGCTCTCGATGTGGAAGGATAGGCAGGAGGGTGCTATGTATGTGTATACCTACCAAAACAGGCTGAGGGAACTTAAATACATAAGTCTATATATGCACTGGGAAAGGAAATAATGCTGGTGTCAGGTTTTGATGGAATTGACTATTATAATAGTGGGTAAGGCACTGGATCACCTACTATCATAATACTGGGTTTGTGGGAAGATTGGGTGTGTGCTGTATGTATCAGAAGGGTGGTGGGATAGGCATATGGTGGCTGATATTATTTGAAGTGTTGCAAAGTTGTTCAAAGTAGTTCAAAATAGTTCAAAATAAGTTTCGTAAGGTTCATAAGGGTTTGGAAGGGTTGGGAGTGTGTATTATGATATGTCAACTCATTTGGAAGTTTCCCCAGACCTTAGAGTGCAAAGTAGACCTGTCATCACTCATCCACAAGCAAAGGCAGTGGTGATGGAGTAATTTACCAATTTTGTGTACATACATTCCATAAATAATATTATCATTGTCGACCATCAAGGTGGCTAAAGCTGACAAGGCTGAGAGAATCAGAGAAATTTAGCCATCTTAGAAACACTCCTTATGGCTTTTGATGATATTTGTGTGCTTTTAATGATATTTCTGTGCTTTTGATAATATTTGTGTGCTTTTGATGATATTTATATGCTTTTGATGATATTTGTGTGATGTTGAGATGTCTTCAGATACCCTGGCAACCTGTTAGAAAACAGTCTCCTAACCTGCCTATTACATAATACTATTTTTATTTTATTTTATTTTATTTCACCAAAATATGCTACAAAACGCCTATACATGCATTATTTGTCAGCATGGAAATTTTCTATTTACATGCATCAATATGTATGCACATGTGCGTGCACGTCCATAACAACACAGTACAATATCTGTAACATAGTATATAACCTTAAAATAAATACTAGGAGACCTCAGTTGAGTTCTCTTAGGTATTTCATCCACAACAGTGGTGCAAAAAGCCTAATTCAGCCAACTGTTCTATTTTTAACCCTCACATCAAATCCATCAAACCCCCCCATCACGTGCGCATGCCCTGCCGCCTTCTTGTAGGAGAGCCTGCATGGTTCAACTAGCAGATTAGTGGGTGTTGCCCTAACAGAAGAAGTTCAACTATCCTATCAGTGTGCCTTCTCTTACTCACACGCATACGTCATTTGTCTCAGGGTGCCACATCTGCTTATGCATCATTTCGGCAAGAGCCAGAACTAATTGTATATATGTATTTACCTTTGCTTTCATAAGCTGATGCCAGGCCTCGCCTTACATTGTGACTGCCAGTGATCGAAAGGCAGCGCTCGTCATTAGGACAGCTGCAACCAGACAACCGATCAGATCTGGTTTAGCTAAGATTTACATTACTCTATTTGGATGACTATTTTAGGTAGTTACTAGCCAAATTCAGTAAGAGCCCTGAGATCAGGCACTGTTGGAAGGGTTATTGATCTGAGGTGCCCAATAGCCGAAATCATGTGTTTTTCCATGTTTGGTACCCAAAATAGTGAGGTCACATGACTCGAAATCACAGATTACATAATCATGTCAGAACAAGCAGCTTCGAATCCTGGACACAATCCTGTTCCCATTGTTGAAATTAAATTCTGATACATGCTGCATACATGAGGCAATGCATGCAGCACACACATGTTACTGCACTTACTGTGCATACATGTGGTAAACACATTCCTGAGTCATGTGACATCCTTACTATTATGTATATAAGCAGAACCTGTACGATAGTAGATATACAGTGTTCTTACCTCTGCTAAACCCTAGCTCTAAGACTAACTAAACCCCAGGTAGGTTATAAGGAATGTGTCATCTCTTCCTCTGTGCAGCATATGTAGTCTGCTCCAACAGGTTATGGGCCCTGCTAGGCATGTTGCGAATGCACCTTAACTGGCTGCGAATGACGTTGACTTCATTGTCTCCAAATTGTAACCTTGCGCTCTTCGTGAGCTGCATTGCGCTACCTGCGAGCTGCATTTAAAAACCCAGGTTGACTAGGGTTAACCACTCTGAAGGAGTGTTTTTGCCTGTGATTATGGAACGTTGATAGGTCCACTACGCTCTTTAAAGCCTGGAGAAGCATTTCTACTCATATAGAGACATTATGACATGTACTCCGAAGTACTAAGAATGCCACGAAATCGACTTCGAACCATTTTCGCACGATTTTGCACTATTTTGGACAACTTCAAGCTACTTTGAATTATTTCGCGACATTTAGAACGACTTCGCAGTACTTCGAATGACTTCGGCGGCTGTATAGTTGTCCTCAAACACTTTCGATACACATTGTACATTTGGAATAAGCCAACTTGCCACATATCAAGCACTACCGGACACGAGGAGAGAGTACAAGAGAGTTAGAATGCGATAAGTGCATTTTTGTGTTTCATTGAAGTACTTTTACTATATGGGAACACTGTATGTTTCATCATTTATCATTTATCATTTATTTTTGATCTACAAAGTCCTCATTGTATAATATATTTGCCTCATATTTTACACATGTTCTTATTTCCTTTTTAGTACTATCTCTTCATTTTGTATATAGACTTGTATTAGTTAGTTAGAACAAAAATAGAACAATGGGGAACAGCACAAGTTACCCTCACAGTTATCATCTGACTTAAGACCCATTCTCTTGAGTCTTAGTTCGCGTCGTATCTCTAAGTTCTGCGAAATATCGCAAACTTCTTCTAAAAACTATTGTATTCACTCTCCGTTTTGTTGCCCATCACCTATCGCTATTCAACAAACATTTCACATTCGTTAAACTCAGCTTTCGATACACCTCGAACCCCTCCAAACTTATTCGAACTATTTCGTGCATCTTCGAACTTATTCGAACCACTTCGCACGCCTTCGAACCTTTTTCGAACTCTTTTGGACATATTCATACGCCTATAAAGACTATTCGCACCATCCCTTATTATTTCACGTTGCTAAAAACATCATTTTGGTCTCAGCGGTGATATTTAGTACCACCTCGCACCCTTCCTCTGGACTGTGTTATACCATCCAAAGCCATTAGTAGGTTTTGTTTGGGTTTCCGGATTGAGTATCATCAATGTGTTTTCTTGAATAGAGGACTGATTGAGCGCTTTTACCAGCTGCCACTATAACATCATGTCTTCAACTCTTGAAAAACTCGTACAAACTTTTGATGGCTCTAACTACATTCAATAGGCCGACTCAATGAAGGCATGGCTCAGGTCTCAGGGCCTATGGCAAATAACTAGCGGGATGGAACTAAAACCACCCCTGGCGCCTTCTTTGATGGTGACAAATGCTGCACTAGTAGCAGAAGCTAATGCCAAGCTCCAGACCTGGAGCAACAAGAATGACCAGGCTATTGGTAGCCTAGTGCTCTACCTGGCCCCCTCTATTCGGCAGCATGCCAACACCAAGGACACTGCTGAGGAGGTGTGGGATCTTATCCACACTGACTATGGTGTCGATGGCCCCTCCCAAGTCTTTGTGGACTTTAGGTCTGCAATTGCAATCAAAATTCTGGCTGTGAATCCTGCACCAGAGATTGCCAAAATGGCTGATAAATTCGAGCGCCTTACAGCTGCCAATGTCTCCATCCCCAAATTAGTACAGGCAATGATTCTACTTGCTGCAATGCCACACGAGTATGATTCTCTATCTGCCATGGTCCTTAACATGACCGCTACTAGAGCCTTGACATTTAAACATGTCAAGGACTCCATTGTTGCTGAGGCCTCATGGTGCACAGCAGTTGGAAAGCCCATCAGCCCACCTCAGGCCACCAAGCTTTCTGCTGTCAAGTGCAAAGGGGGAAACCCCAGATGGCAATCTCATGGCAACAATGGAGATTCGTCCCGAAAGCGTGGACGATGTGGGGACAAAAATACTAAAGAGGAAAAGCCTAAAGAGAAACATACCCACCTCACCTCAAATGCCTTTACTACCATAAATGGTAATGGCACCATCATACTGCCGATGCCACTCATCCAGTGCATTGAGAAGCATGAACATACTCTCACAAGGGATCCTCGCCGCCGACCGCCTGCACAGGCATACACGGGCGTGGCCTCTACCTCTCGTTCGGTCTATACCGAATATCAGCAGGCTCAAGACACCCTCGAGCAAATGAATCTCCCGTGCAGTGCAAAAAATCTGTGACCGCTGGAAGAGCACCTAACAGTGCAAGAAAGTAAGAGGAGGAGGATTGAACCAGAACCAAGGATCGTAGAGGTAGAAGACGATAGCGTCTCCCTTGGATTGGAGCCTGCAGTTTCTGATGAAGAAGTATGGAAAACTGTCAATGAAATGCTTGTTGATGAACCGCTTGAAACAGGTACATATGATGAAAGGTCAGTCCTTTTCCCTGCCACAAGCACAAGAATTAACATTCCACTGATCCCAGCGAACTTTTCATGTGAAATTTTACCACTACTAAATGTATCATGGAACAATTTACATCTTAATATATGTGTTATGCATGCAAATGGAAATTGTAAGAAAGGTGCTGACTGGATCATGGATTCAGGTGCATCAAAACACTTTACTGGTGAAATGAAAGATTTTGCTTCTTATGAACCTTTACTGAGAAAGGACTCTACCCTGGTTCAAACAGCCACGGGTACTACTCATATAGTAGGGAAAGGAGCAGTCTTCATTAGACATCAGGTAGTATGTCACGGGAAGTCAGAGACACGTGAAATGCAATTATACCCCATCTACTACATACCCGACTGTAATGCTCGATTACTGTCAATGGGCATCTTCTTGCAAGATGGAAGTGATGTGCATGGTTCCTCTGCACACATTTCATTTTTCAAGCAAGGAAACCCAATTATGGATTGTGTCCCTCTTATGAAACATGACACTATTCATTGGGCTTGGACTCATATATTGAGCACCAAGGGAATCAATGTCGTGACAATGTACATCGCAGACTACTCGACTTGGCATAGACGACTTGGACACCCATCCAAAGAGGCGCTAGGGAAGATGCCTAATAGCACCATAAAATTCCTGAGGAATTTAATTATTCCTAAAGACAAAATTATATGTCCAGGGTGTGCTGAAGGGAAAATGACCTCAAAATCTTTTCCTGAATCAGATTCATGTGCAGAAAGACCCTTTGAATTAATACATTCCGATCTGAAGGAACTCCAAGTACTATCGTACTATAAACATAAATACTTTATTGTATTTCTGGATGACAAAATGTCACATATCTGGGTCCAATGCCTTTAAAAGTAATCTGATGCTGCTGCAGCCATCAGACAATTTTGGGCAGTGGCTTCAACACAGTATGGCGCTACAATCAACCGCTGGCGTGTTGATCCAGGGGGGGAGTTCAAAGATCGTGAGCTACAAAATGTGCTCAAGGACTTTGGCATCAAAATAGAGATGTCTGCACCCCACGTTCACCAACAGAATGGGCGCGCAGAGCATGCCATAAGAACAATAATGGAAAAGTTGCAAACCCTGCGATTTACCGCATGTCTACCACAATCATGGTGGGAATTTTGCATTGAACATGCAACACACCTATACAACCGAACCCCGATAAGGCACCTGAAATGGCTGACACTGGTTGAGGACCTGACAAAGGACTGCCCAGATCTAAACAATCTGAAGGTTTTCAGTTATGGTGCTTATGTCTACCTACTCAAGGAGAAGCATCCAAACACATTGGCTCCTCGATCAGAGTTGATGACATACCTTGGATTAGAAGATGGCATTAAAGCATACCATTTCATGCGACCTAGTAGCGCAATATTCATTGGTGCTACGGCACTATTTGATGAAACATTGTTCCCATGCTGTCCTGGAGCTAAAACTCCTGCCAATACAGACCTTGGTGATTTTCCACCTCCAGAACCAGAAGATGATGACCACTCATCTGGAATGGATGGCGATGATTCTATACCGCCACAAGATCCGCCCCTTCCTCCATCATCAGAAAATAATGATGATGATGTACCAAGTGAGCAAAAGGTGCATGACGATGTGACAGATGCTCCTCCTCCACCACCTCCAGCAACCACTGAGGACTTTTTTCCAAGATGTGATGATCAACAGGAATGGCAGCAATTGCCCCATCGATCAGGCAGGCAGAGGAACATCCCAAACCATCCTGGCAATACCTATGGAGAGAAGCGACTCCCCTCTGACATAGAGAGAGACATTGCATGTGATCGATATTGGAAGAGATCTGTAGGTCAAGATTTGGATCATAACCGAACACGACCACAATCTCAACAGAAAGAACCAGTTGCTGGACCGAGTTCGGCACCCCACAAGAGTGTGCCTGATTCCAATGATCAAGAACATGATCACCCAATGGGGGAGCTGGACGAAGCAGGTTATATTAAAAAGATAACCAAGGAAGGAGGAGATAAGCTTATTTGCTGGCTGTTGTCAAAAGCAGTCAAACCATCAAGCAAAATAAGCCAAGTTCCAAACCAATTTCGCGATATTGCATGCCTACTACAGCAGCAGCAACATGAGTGGAAACAAGCTTGTCATGAAGAATTAGAGGCTCTTCATAAGTGACAAGTCTATGACATCATCAATCTTCCACATGATCAAAAAACGATCAAAAATAGATGGGTTTTCTCCATAAAATTGGATGGAAGAAAATGAGCCAGACTCATGGCCAAAGGCTTTTCACAAGTCAAAGGTGTTGACTTTGATGAGATTTTCTCACCAGTAGTCCGCTACGAGACCGTACACCTCATGGTTGCACTTGCATCTCTATAGGGCATGTATATGACTGGCCTAGATGTAAAAACCGCATTTTTATATGGCAAACTAGAGGAGGAGATCTATATGGATCAACCTGAGGGTTTCAGACTCGAGGGAAAAGAGCGCAAAGTAATGTGCTTACGCCGAGCATTGTATGGCCTTAAACACACCTCACTTGCATGGTGGAAAGAGCTAGAGGCATTTATGCGCACCATTGGGTTTGTGTGCACCAGCTCCAATGCCGGCATTTTCATACACAAGGATCCTAAGACAGGCAGCATTGTTATTGCACTCGTCTATGTTGATGATGGCTTGTTCATGGGGAAGAACAAGAAACTTGTGAATGAAAAGAAAAATGCTTGTCTAAAGCATTGGGAGTGCCATAGTACTGAAAAAGTCACAGAATTCTTAGGCATGCGCATCACCCAGACTGCAAGCAAAGTCAAACTCAATCAAACTGAATATCTCACCAAAGTGCTTGAGAGATTCGAGATGACAAATGCCCAAGCGACCCCCACTCCACTCCCGACTGGTTACAGACCATCGGAAAACACAGCAATGCCCAACGCGATGCTTAGATCAAAATATCAGTCTGTGATCAGATCTTTATTGTATCTGATGCTCAGAATGCGACCTGATATCGCTTATGCGGTAATCAAGATGTCACAATTCTCGGCTAATCCTAGCCAAGAACATCTAGACAAAGCGATGTACATCATGCGCTATCTGGTGGGAACCCAGAAATATAACATTGTCTATGATGGTGAGAAGTCCGAGGGGCTACAGGCCTTCACAGATTCTGATTGGGCAGCTGACACTGTCAAACACCGATCTACAATGGGCTACTTTGCTACTTTAGCAAGTGGCACTGTGTGCTGGCAGTCCCATTTACAAAAAACTGTAGCACTGTCATCCACAGAAGCCAAATATATGGCTCTCTCTGACACTTGTCGACAGATAGTGTGGATAGAGTCCTTATTCCAGGAACTTGGATATGTACGGAAGCATGTACCAATCTGCGCTAAACTATTTTGAACCATTTTGGGACATTTCACAACATTTCAAATGACATAGGCCACTGTATAGTTGTTTTAAAACACTTTTGATACATGCTGCACATCCAGAACAAATCATTTTGTCGCATATCAAGTGCCACCAGACACAAGGAGAGACTCCAAGAGACTTAGAATGTGATAAGTGCATTTTTATGTTTCAATGATATATTGAAGCAAAAGATAAGTACTTTTACTATATGGGAACACTACACATTTCAATTATTTATCATTTATCATTTGTTTCATATCTACAAAGTCCTCATTGTTTGATATATTCCCTCATGTTTTACAGATGTTATTATTTCCTTTTTAGTACTATCTCTTCAATTTGTATATAGACTTGTATTAGTTACTTAGAATAGAGAAGCAAAGCAATGGGGAACACATAATAAGTTACCCTCTCACTTATTGTCTGACTTAAGGGCCATTCGCTTGGGTCTTATCTTTGCATCATATCACTAAGTTCTGTGAAATATCATGAACTTCTTCAAACTTTCATATTAGTCTCTTGACTCATTGCCCATTGCCTATCTCCATTCAAAAACCACATCACATTCGCTAAACTCATTCCTCGATATACCTCGAACCTCTTTGAACTTATTTGAACTACTTTGCACATCTTCGAGCTTATTTGAACTATTTTGCACATCTTTGAACCTATTTTGAACTATTTCAAACTTCTTCATATGCTTCTAAAAGACTATTTGCCACATCCATTACTATTTCGCGTCGCTAAACACAATGTTTGGGTATCAGTGGTGACATTTAGTACCAACTCACACCCTTCCTCTAGCCTGTGTTATCCTTCCTAAGCCTTTTAACAGGTTTTTGTTAGGTTTCCAGGTCTAGTATCATAACTGTACAATCTCCCTTCATAAATCATCATCCTTCAGTACATAGACTTTTCCTCTGAACAACACTAACCCTTGTTCTTCAACCCATTCATCTCCTTTAATATTACCTTTCTTCTCTCCCCTCAAAGCTTTCACAGCTTCCACCACTTCATCATCCATCTCTGAACATAGCCTGATTTTAGACAACATTTCCATCTCTGAGCTATCCATCAATAAATGTCCTTGATGCATAGTGCAAATACAAAAGTATTCAGGTTCGAGTAGGGTAGTATTTCTATTGTCCTCCTCCACTCCCCTTTTATGATCTGTATGTCTGGATAACGCATCTGCTTTCCTCATCAAGCTTCCTGCTTTGTGGACCAAGTAAAAATTAAAGAACGATAGGAATAATGCCCAACATGCTTGTCAATGGTTAAGCTTTTTAGTGGACATGAAGTACTGCATATTTTGATGGTCTGTCCAGATTTCGATCTGATGCATACATCCCTCCAAATAATATCTCCATGCCTCCAATGCTCGTATTATTCCCAACATCTCTTTATCATGCACATCATAATTACTCTCCACATCATTCAACCCTCAAGACAAATATGCACAAGGATGCCATTTGTCATCTTCACATAGCATTGATAATACTGCTCCAGTAGCAAAGTCTGATGCATCTGATTCCACTCGTAAGGGACATGTGAAATCTACTGGGACCAATATTGGCTCTTCTATAAACTTCCTCTTCAACTCCTCAAATGCTGTCTGCTGTTGTTCTCCCCATCTCCACACTACTCCCTTTCATGTAAGGTTGTGTAATGGTGCAGCAATTTTGGAAAAATTATGCACAAAATGACAATAAAAATTGGCAAGTCCCAAAAAAGCCTGAACTTCCTTAATATGGGTAGGCACAGGCCAATCAACAATTGCCTATACCTTGATAGGATCCATCTTGATTCCATCAGGACCAATCTTTAATCCTAAGCACTCGATCTCACTTCCTCCAAATACACACTTCTCTGGTTTAACAAATAAATCATTCTCTGCCAATCTCTTCAACACCTCATGAACTATCGCCTCATGATTTTCTTCATTCTCTATGAATATCAAAATATCATCAATGAATATTATCACCATGCCTTTGTCTATCACATCCTTGAAAATGTTGTTCATCATATTTTGGAAAGTTGGAGGACTATTGGTTATCCCAAAAAACATGACTAGTGGCTCAAAGGATCCTTGATGCATGGAAAATGCTGCTTTCCACTCATCTCCTTTCTTTATTCATACATTGTTGTACCCCAAGCATAAATCCAATTTTGTAAAGACCTTGGCCTTTTCTACTTTGTCAATTATCTCTGAGATCAATGGCAAAGGGTATGGATTCTTCACTGTCCACTCATTCAAATACCTGTAATCTGTACACATCCTCTTCCTGTGATCTTTTTTTGGTACAAAGAATACTGGTGATGTCTGCGGTGATGTCAAAGGTTGTATGTATCCCTTGCACAACTGTTCATTAAGGAATGCATCCACTTCTTCTTGTTCCTTTGGAGATAATGGATAGACTTTTGACTTCGTTGGCACAAATCCTGGCTTCATCTCAATAGCATGATCCCATGGCTTTTGCACTGGCATCTCCTCTGACTCCTTCTTCTGAAAAACTGACAAATATTTATGGTAGGCTTTTGGCACCCACTCCTCCACTGGTTTCTCCACTTTCTCCACATTTTTATCCCATGACTGTCCTCCACGAATTTCCCTAAAGGTCTGCTTCTGTTCTTCTTTACTTGTCATAATTGGAACTTCCCCATTTTGCATATCCTCATCCTCCACTTCCTCCATCGTAACAGAATACTTCCTCAAACATTCTTTCTCTTTATTTTCCTTCTTCTCTTTTTTTACTTTCCTTCCATACACATTACATTCTTTAGGACAATGAGTCATGTGTATCTTCCCAGTTTTCCAATCAATTTCTGGATTATGTTTTCATAACCATGGACATCCAATTATTAGATTGGTTTTCCCAAGGTTGCACACCTCAAATATGGCTCACTCCTGATGATCCTGATACTTCAATATCATGGTCACCTCCTTAATAGTTCCTCCATGATTCATCGTACCATCAATATTGTACACCATTATAGGTTGTGGCAGTTTATGCATGTGAATACCATTTCCAGTAATTAAAGATCGATTAATAAATAATCCGGTAGCACCACTGTCAAGCAATGCCTCCACATTAATTGCTGCATGCGTGTCTACTGTCTTCGATCCTACTGTCAAGCTGATTTCAAGTTCTATTCGCACTGAGTGAATAAAAAATTTAGGGGTCTTGGGAAATAAGGCTGGGCATTTTTCTTTGTCGGATAAATGATGATGGTTGTACTCCTCAATTTCTCTTTCGGGTTCACTCTGGGTTGCCTCAGATACTAATACATTATATTGATTCTGGGTCACCAATGGGGAAACCTTCACTGGGACTCTTTCACAAAATTCTTCTGCTTATCTTCCTCCAACTTCACTTCCTTGATAGTCACTTCTCTAATCTTCCTTTTCTGCCTACAATTTCGAGAATTAAAACATTTAACTGGGGCTCATCTCCCTACTCGATCAACATACATTGCATCCATCGATGCTGCTGACTCCTTAACAATAGGTGTCACTGCCATGGCTGGTGGCTGTGCCCTCGGAGTTTGTACCTGAGATGTCCTTCCTTTCTCGGACTTTCCTCCTGATGACTTTCCAAATCTGGAATTTCCATACCTCAATTTCGATTCTGCCTGTTCCTGTCGATATTGCCGATCAAGATGCATTGCCCAATTATACCACTCATCCAACCTCTCCGGCATAGAAGGTAGTTGATAGATAGACTTGAATAAAGAGGGATTTAATCCTGCCTTCAAATATTCTACCAATGCTGCTTCTCCCATATCGGTCTGTGACGCTTCTGCTTTGAACTGCAAAATGAATTCATCTGCAGTCAGAGAACCTTGACGCATAGTTTTTAATTTTGCATTCGCTGTCACCTTTGGGTTAGGGTCTCCAAACTGTGCCTCCAACCTCTCCAAAAATTCCCTGAAGGTCGCAAACAGTTTATATCCCATGGCAATTTGATTAATGGCTTCATTTCTCCAGAACTGTGCTTTCCCTCCCTGGATGTATGAGAGAGCAAACATAATTCTAGACTCAATCATATGAAATTTGGGCTTTCTCCCATGAATATACAAGACTATAGAGCTGATGAAAGATTTTGTGTTCTCCATGGTACCATCAAATATTTGTGGGGGAGCATATTTAGGTAAACACATTTTTCCACTCTCAGATCTCTCCTCTGCATGCTCACCCTCCTGAGACATCCACTCTACCATCTCCTCCATCTCATCATCTTTATCTTCTACTGTCTCTGCATTTGTTTGTGCTTGTTTGTGCTGGGATGCTGCTAATACTGACACTAATTGGAACATTTGTGCTGTTAGAGCATCAATTTTGGCTTCAAGAATAGGCATGGGTGTTGGAGCAGACTACATACACTGCACAGAGGAAGAGACGACACATTCCTTATAACCTACCTGGGGTTTAGTTAGTCTTAGAGCTAGGGTTTAGCAGAGGTAAGAACACTGTATATCTACTACAGTACAGGTTCTCCTTATATACATAATAGTAAGGATGTCACATGACTCAGGAATGTGTTTACCACATGTATGCGCAGTAAGCGCAGTAACATGTGTGTGCTGCATGCATTGCCTCATGTATGCAGCATGTATCAGAATTTAATTTCAACAGGACCTATGGAGGATCAAGTGCTAGTACAGATGACGGCTGCGCAAGAAGGATCTTGTCCTTCAGCCTTGAAGCCAGGGAAATGAACTGCTGTACTTGACTGAAAGGGAGCTAAGGGTGCTGCTCTGTAATGTGAACCACATCCTGCAGCCTTAGTGAGGACACTGCTGGAAGCTTTCAGCCTCACAAACAGAAGCCACCTCTATCGACCCCGTATGCTACCACCATTCCACAAAGAGAAGGCTGTGAGACTAATCGGGAGGGATCGGGTGGGACGGGCGGGGCCTGATCGAGAATCTCCATATCCAGAGGTCCTCACTGTAATGGGGTAAACCGTGGCGGTGCAGCATATCAGGTGTTCAGTTATTAAATATCTATGATCTTAACTGTCCGCCTGGAGGCAATGCTCATAGCCTCGTACACGATTGCCTTCAACACTTATCTGCATCCATGTGTCCCTACTGAGTCGTCAGTATCATATGTCGATGACTCACACGAACGTTTTACAGCTTTGTAACAGATTCTGATATCCTGGGCTTCCTGGCGTGGTGCGTTTAGGCAAAACATGAGTTGATTGGCTCCAATCGCCGTGGATTCGATAAGAAAAAACCATCTTCAGAATTATGATTTATTGCCACCGTGAACTGTGGATTCCCCCAGGCGGTATTATGGGCCTGACGTACACACCTGTGACCAGCATGTGAAGATCTTAAGCACTTCCCCGTCACATTTAAGCAATGTCCTTTTCAACCAACTCTGCGCTGAAGAATATTTTTTGTTCTCAGTCCGTGCGCTCCGAGCAGGTCTTTCTTAGCCTGTCCATGATATCAGGGGGTTTCGAAAGCTGTGCAGAGCCGATTCTCTGGGCGAAGTTACATAGCAAGCAACCTTCTTTGAGGAAGATCCGATCCTTCAATATATGGGTGCCCCTTCATGCATTTAGGTGCTTAGCCGGAAGAGCTCCCGCTGTTCCGCAGAGTGTCCGTATCCAGATACCGCTCTGTCCATTCCACTGCCACCTCTCAAATTTGCTGTTGGTAGAGCTCATCTACCAGCGGAAATTCGGGCGTTACTCAGAAGTACTGTGATTTCTGAACTTTGGAGCATGTGCGCGCTTCATCCCCAAATAGTACCATTGAACCGGGCGTAAGTAGCTTCGTATCCCTTGACTGTCAATGCGAATCCTCTTTTGGTTGTCAGTTGTGTGAAGCAACGAGGCGGTACAACGAGTTCGAGTCATACCTCAGCAGGTAGAAGAAAACTCGCATATAAACCGTGGTGCTCTCAATTTCAAATCAAAAAAAATCATCTTCCTCAAGTGAAATGCCCACAAAACAGGTCCGCTTCTCTAGAACAACCACGGTTCACGCTCCACCGACACCCCTAACACCCACATTATCGTTCGGGTCGCCGTCGCCGCTGTCGCCGCCAGGCCCCCTTACTCCTCCGTTGCTCTCACTGGGCCTCCCTGGGCCCACCCCATACGCTGTTCCCTATTCTGTAAAGAACCCATCCACAGGACTGCGCCGCATGCGCCTGCATACCCTCCTCCAATCCTCGCACTCTCCCATCTTAAATTGGGATTTAACGCTCCAGCCCTCCACCATCTCCACCCATCATCGAGGACTTTCGCGGAGGGTTCTAGCAGAGCCTGCCACGAGCCCACCACTCGGGACACTATCCGTGCATTCCCCACATATGCCATGGAGCATACAGGTCGCTGCTTCGCACCACGGGTTCGTCAGCGTCGGTGATGTGCTCGACACCATATATGGCACACTCCGTGTCAATGTCGCACCTCGGGAGTTTCATGCACTTCCGAGCCGGAAGGATGCGCAGAGAGTCACTGCTTCGTATGAGCAGCGGTACCGCCATATGCACAGTTCGAAGGAATATGACAGTGAGAAACAGGGGGGCCTGAAACGCGTAGACTTCCTCATGGGTCATACCACATTCACGGGGCTCTCCCCGATGACTTGTGGTCCAGATGTTTGGGCACTAAATACGTCATGACATTACTCTTCAAAGCGGGCTTCTGGTCAAGGCGTTTGATTTGTAAGATACCCTGTGGGACCGCCATATACCTTATTCCTCTGCTCATTGATGACTATGGCAGTAATCTTGTTTAATCTTTTTTATTCGTATCGTTCAAATTCCTGTAGAGTAGTTGTATCAGTAAATTATGATAAATTCTGGTAACCAGATTGAAGCGATGGGAGACCAGAGGCCCAGGGAGGGCATCACTTGCAGCAAGCAAATCTTCTGTGAATCACACATAGGTAAGCTACAATGTATCGAATGATCTGGGTTCAGTGGACACTGTTGAGTGCTCTATATGTATGTACCTACTTTAGTAACCAACGATTGCACTATTGGATAGCTTTGTGGATAGTACAGTACATTGCAATACACTAGATGATTGAACATGTAAGTTGTATACATGGTAACCAGTGAATTGGGGACACATAGAGAATGGCAGGGGTAACCCTGGGGTATTCTGAGGCTACCCTCCAAAACCCCTTACCCCTTGAAAGGGTCAGGGTTTTGAGGGGTATGGGTAAGGGTATGGAGGGGTATGGAGGGTACACAATACCCCCAGGGTAGTGCACCCGGGCATTGTCACAAGATGACTTAAATCACTTTTACTATGAATTGTTTCAAAAAAAAGGGCTTCTGGCCATTTTTAAGTTGTTGGTGTAAGGGTGCTGTGTAGTAACTGTTATAAACCAGACTGGCACAAGGAAATGGCCAATCTTAGGAACAGAAATCCAATAGCAGCAACACTGGCATGTGCAGCTACAAGCCACAGACAGACAGTGGACAGAATTTGACACAGATTGGGGGGGGGGGACAGGGAACAGATATTAGAATTGTTGATTGTCAGCAAGGGCATGTTGGGATCATAGCAGTAACACATTCTCAGTTGGCAGTGGTGAGGCACAGTTTGTAAACCCAATAACATCAAAACATTAATCTAAGGTAAATGGAATGTATATTATCTAAATTTACCATAACCTTAATCTCACCATTCCTTCTTTCATGTTACTGCATAAGTCTTGATGCAAGTTATCTTTATTATATGCCCCAATCCAAAAATTCTACCTACCCTCAGACCCCTCCCAAGGGTAAAGGTCTGTACCCTCACCCTTACCCTCACCTACCCTTGACAAATACCCCCAGGGTTTTGCATACCCCTTCCATTCACTAGGGACACAGGCATCAGCATCAGCATCAGCAGTAGGCAGCTGAGATTAGCTGGGATTGCACCAGTATTTACACAGTACGATACCCATTGATGGGTCCACTGCATGGTTGAAGCTCTGAAATGACTTTCACACATTATGGCAACCTCGTTTCAAGCCTTCTATGGCACTACAAATACTCACAAATGTCTGTGAACCTTGTGAAACCACTTCAAAATAATTTCTCACTACATCGAATATTTTCATGCTATTTCGCATTACTTTAAACTATTCCACAGCACTTTGAACACACTCAGCTGCTGCATCCTTATCTTCCAATCTCACTTGGCACTCCTTCTGTAAGGGGAAGGGGAGGCATCCCAAGTGTCTGGGAAATTTTATGCATTCATGCCACATTTTTTATATTCTATTTCACTCTATTCTGCTTTACTAAGATTTTCTATGATCTTATTCCTATGTTATGACTACTTTTCAGGTTTTACCATGTTGGTCAGTGGCTCACAAAACTGTTTTAATATTTAGTTGTTTTGGACAGATGGTTTGGTGCAGAGTGATGACATAATCACTAGTCTTGGCACTCCTGTCCAACACACTATATCATCTTGGCTTTCTAAAACACCTTGGGTCATGTGATTTGGATAAATACTCATGGAGTAATGAGCAAAACCAAGTTGTGACTCATTGGGACAGTTTTGTGAGCATCTATTATTTTAGATGTTTTCCCACTTTTGCAGCTGAAATAATGCTTTAAGTGACTGTGGGAACCATAAACAATGTCATGTGACAATAATTGTATTTATTTGACATGTTGAAATTCAATTTGACCTCTTACCACCACCATGAAAGCCACTTCTACTGCCAACCATGCTTCTGTCATCTCTTTTCTTGAACAGGGATATTCTGTCAGAGATATTGAGAGAAGGACTGCTCTGGGGAAGTCTAATGTGGGTAGAATCAAGAAACATATGGATACAAACAAAGAAAACAACCCTGGTGGATGTCCTTCCAAGCTTTCTGCTCATAACAAAACATTCATTATTCATCAAATTCAATCAGGGAAGCTGTACACTGCTGTTCAGGCTACTCATTTTGTTAATTCTACTATTCCACACCCTGTCCACCCACAAACAGTCAGATGGGCATTTCAGGAGAGTGGTTTCCACTCTGCCACAAAGAAGAAAGTACCCATGTTGAAGAAGACTCATCATCAGAGGCGGCTGGAGTTTGCACAACAGCATGAAAACTGGACAGTAGCTGATTGGAAAAGGGTCTTGTGGACAGATGAAACCAAGATAAACAGGATTGGGTCAGATGGGAAGGTGTATGTATGGAAACAAAGGGGGGAATCCATTTCAGATCACACCACCTCACCAACAGTAAAGCATGGAGGAGGGAATAATCTTATGGTATGGGGGTGTATGGGTTGGAATGGTGTGGGGATGCTTATAGAGGTTGAGGGAAAGATGGATGCTGTCCAGTATTGTTAGATTTTGGATGATGGGGTGGTGGAAAGCTTTGAAAAGCTGAAGATGGAGAAGGGTGTTATGGAAAGGAATGCCAAAAGGGGGGACATAACTTTCTCATCATTCGTTATTGTTCTCTACCGGTTTACCCATGCTATTGTCTTACTATCTATAAGTTCTTATTGTCTTGCTCGTGCTTATTGTTCTATACTCTATTGTTCTATGACAGACCATAGCCACACACCCCTAATACTCATCATTACCTTCTCACACTATTTTAGTAGTCTGTGGACATGCTCATTCCTTCTCACGTTATTGTTTGTACATTCTTATTGTCTCTGTCTGATTGTACTCTCATGCTTGTAGTATTTAATCTGCAATGTAAAGACCAGGCAAGCTCATCTTGACCTGATCATATTAACGTTCTCAACAAACTATCGGAAGTCATCCTCAACTGTCGCTTATGAGCTTCAGAGAATATACAAACAAAGAACTATTGATCCTAAAAAAATGTCAAGCTGTCCTAACTCTGCTGACTAATCTAAGTTTAGGCAGCCGCCACTAAACTAAATGATGAATGCACTCTTACGAGAGCCAGACACTACCACAAATGATGACAGCGATTGCTACCCCCACTGTTCCCGAAGCACCCATTGCACCTGTCTGGACAGGGGGATAAAGATGAGGGCACCTACTGACTTCTCAGGTGACCAAGCAAAAACAATGCTCTTCCTCTTGGAGTGTGGGGCATACATAGATGCCAACCCTCAGGCATTCGAAGATGACCGATGAAAGATTCTTTTCATGTTCATACATGAATGGGGGGACAGCTGTGCCATGGAAGGAGGCCTATCTAGAAGAATGACACATCGAATCAAAGCCCTGGGATACGTTCCAGGAGTTCATCACGAAGGTATGAGCAGCATTCTCACCAATCGTGTTATAGTCAAAGCTTCTAAATCAAATATAAGCCAGAGCTCGTAAGCGTCGACGTTTAGTGAAGGTTCAGATCACCGAAGCTCGTAAGCAACAGCTGAGAGAGACTTAGATCATAGCTTGTTAGAAGCGTATGAAAGACTAGGTCAAGCTGAGCTCAACCAGTCCTGTATTCATCATTTAAATAGTACAATTGTAGATCGTAGATGACGAGTCGTGCTACGAGAACAATAAGGACATAAAGACAATAACGGTGAAAAGACAATAGCAAAAAAGGTGTCTGTGGTGTACACTACGATAAGGTGGGAAGACGGAGTCGTAAGATTAAAGGTTTGTGGTCACAGACAATATAGCAAAGAACAATAGCGTGAGACGTGAATGTAGAACAATAAGGACAAAAAGAGTTTGATTTTCCCCATGCCTCTTCGTAACATTAGCCCCTCCTCAATGTTTCGAGTTCCAACCGAAACTAAGTTCTAATCATCCACATCGGGTCAAAAGACGTCATATTGTTGGTCGTCGTGGTGAACGTGCTGAAGGATGTAGGAGTCGGGGTGTCGTGGGTGTAGACCCGGGTCAGTAGTTCAATGTCGTCTCCCCCAGCGAAGCACACCAAGGTGCCGGTGACGATGGTAGAGAGTCGTGGGAGATGAGGGGCGGAGACAATTTTAAATAAAATAAGTATGTAGCAGAGCATCATAAGAAAAATTGATGCGCCGAAGACGGTGCCGAGAGTGATGATGATGTAGACATTGTAGATCATGGTGGTTTGCTTTTAAGTAGTGCGATGACGTGGTGGGACATCACGTGTCGGATTGTTTGGACAGAAGAGCACAGAGTGCTCGGGTCGCCACCATCGACAGTGGGGGCATTGGTATTTGGGGCAGTGTGAAGAAAAGTGCCCAATTTGTGCACAGGTGAAACAGACTGAGTTACGCATCCACGAAGGTGCAGGCGCGTGTTCAGCGGCAGGGTGGTTGGGATGTGGGGTGGGCGCTCATCGTGGAGAGGATTGTGAGGTTCGTGGGGGGAGAGGAGGGTATGGTGGAAGTCATGTTTCTTCGGGTGCTTCATCTTCTTCGTCACTCAGCGGCTTTATAATAAAAATTCATTGAGGAGTGGGGACCCGCTCTCTGGGTCCATAATGCAGGGCCTGCTCGTCCAGGCTTCTCATGAGTGGGAGTATCTCTAGATAGTATGCCTCTTCCGTTAGTCGCTGAAACATGCGTTCCAGGATGGAGATGGCCCAGTAGGTCTCGAAGAGGTTCCGAACGGTTCCGTGCTGCAGTGCGCGGTCTTGGGTTACAGTGAGCAACCTCTCCTCATTTCGAATGTCGTCCATGTCTCGGACGAAGCTCAGGATCAATTTGAATGTCCTGACAGGGTCAGGGTCAGGTGTGGCAGTCATGAAAAGATGAAGAGGACGACTCATGTTGAAGGGAGGTTGTGAGTGGATTTGTATTCGTCAAGTATTTCAGCAGCGTTTTTTAAATGAGTTGCTGGCTCCCAAGTGTTTTCTGCCATGCTGTATCCCTTCCACTTCACCAGGAATCGAATTCTTCTGCCTATTCCTTTGTGAGCCAAAATAGCTTTAACCTTGTGTTCCAGTTCCCCCTCGATCAGATCGGGTGGTGGAGGAAGAAAGTTTGGTCCGTGAGTTTCATTCTCCTTGAAACGTGAGAGAAGCGAGGCATGGAATACGGGGTGGATTCTCCACTGAGAGGGGAATCTTAATTCATAGGCATGGGACGAGATTACCCGTGTGATGGGGAAAGGTCCCTCGCGTCTAGGGGTGAGCTTTCTGGTTGGGTATCCTAGCTTCAAGTTTTTAGAGTCGAGCCAGACCCTCTCCCCCACCATGAATGGGTGGAACCCTCATCCATTTCGCCTGATCATTACCTGTCGGGAGAGTTCGTGCGCCGCCAGGGCTTCCCGCCATGCTTTTCCTAGTTCGGCTATCCTTTGTTCGGTAGCCGGTACATTTGTTTTTTGGTAAGCTGTGGGAATAGCTCTAGGGTGTGCTCCCATCATTACATAAAACGGGGTGTTCTTAATTGCCAAATGATGCTTCTGGTTGTGTGTGAATTCGGCGGTGGTGAGGTGACTTTTCCATTGTGATGGTTTGTTCGCACAGAAGACTCGGAGATAGATCTCAAGCTCCTGGTTTACCCTCTCTGTTTCCCCATTGGTTTGTGGGTGATAGGCCGTGCTCATCACTAGTCTTATTCCCAGGAGCCTTCCCAGCTCTTGGAATGCATTTGAGGCGAAGTGTGGGTCCCAGTCCGATATAATTTTGTCTGGGAGGCTGAATCTCTTGAACACGTTGTGCAGATAGAGATCTGCTGCCCCCAATGGATCAATGTTTTTGTTGCAAGGGATAAAAATTACCCCCTTAGTAAGCCCATGGTCTACCACGACCATGATGGTATCGCATCCATCACTCATTGGGAGATCTGTGATAAAGTCCATCGTGACTAGTTCAAATGGTCGAGTGGCGTTTGATTTGATTGGTGATAAACCCAGTGTTGTCGAGTGTGTGTTCACCTTCATTTGTTGGCAGGTGGCACAGCCGTCAATGTAATTTCGGATGAAAATTGTCATTCCTGGCCACCAGTAGTCCCTCCGTATTAATTCTAGGGTTTGAAATCGGCCAGGATGCTCTGTAAGTATGTTATCGTGGTATTTTTCCACGATCTTTTTCCTTAGTTCCTTGTTGTCTGGGACGTAGCATCGATCTTTGAAGAAGACCATCCCATCATCTTCCATTTTCCAGTCTTCCACCACCGACTTGATCGGTGGAGTTCCTCCTTCCTTGATGGCCCTTACTATTTCTTTTAGTAAGTCATCTCGCATCATGCTTTCTGCCAGTACTTCTTTTAGTTCGGTGTCTATCATCCATGTGAAGATCTCGTCCTGTAGTAATGTGATGTCATCGTTGTCATTGTCGGTTTCGGGTATGTGGTCTCCCCGCCGCAATAGTGCATCAGATTGGATCATCATTTTTTCCGGGACATGTACCAATTGCAGGTTAAATTGCGATAGGAACAGGCTCCACCTGGCCTGTTGCCGATTTAATTTATGTGCCGTTCTGAAATACATCAGATTCTTGTGATCCGATAGGATCATCGTTGGATGTTCAGATCCCTGGAGATAGTGTCTCCAGGTTTCCAGTGCTCGTATTATTCCCAGGAGTTCCCAATTGTAAATTTCATAGTTTCGTTCGGTCGTAGTCAAGGAATTGGAGATATAGCTGCAGGGGTGCCAATCTCCGTTGGTGTCGGTTTGTTTTAAGACAGCACCTGTCGCATACTTAGAGGCGTCACTCTCAATTACAAACGGCTTCTCGGTGTTGGGCATTAGTAGGATGGGTGCCTCGGAGAACTTCCTCTTTAGTGTGATAAATGCTTCTTGGCATTCGTTTGTCCAGTTAAAGGGTTGATCCTTTTTGGTTAGATCATTGAGTGGCTTCGTAATCATGGCAAGTTGCCGATGAATCTGCGATAGAAGTTTCCAAAGCCCAAGAACGATCTGACCCCTTTGACATTGGTTGGCGGTGGCCAATCCTTGATTCCGCTCAGCTTAGTGGGGTCCATAGCTAGTTGGTTCAGTTGCAGAATCAGTCCAAGGAACTCGACTTCCTGCATATCAAATCTAGACTTTTCAGGTTTTAGGTACAGGTCGTTCTCCCTAAGCCTTGCCAGGACTGTTCTCATTCTCTCTTCATGTTCCCCCTTATCCTTAGAGAAGATGAGAATATCGTCCATGTAGATTACCAACCATCCTTCGTTTAGCATATATCATTCATCATTGCCTGGAAAGTTGCCAGGGAATTACAGAGGCCAAAAAACATGACTTTGGGTTCGAACAGCCCCTTGTTGGTTTTGAAAGCCGCCTTCCACTCATCTCCCTTCTTTATTCGGACGTTGTGGTATCCCCATCTGATGTCCAACTTAGTGAACCATCTTGCCCCTTTCAGCTTATTGAGTAGATTGCCAATCAATGGAAGGGGGTAAGAATTTTTGATGGTTCCTTCATTCAGATAATGGTAGTCTTGGCATGGTCTGAGTGCATCAGAGTCTTTTTTTGCCACGAAGAAGAAGGGCGATGCCATAGGGGATTTGGATGGGATGATGTATCCCTTCCTCAGGTTGTCATCGATGAATTTGTCCAACTTCTTCTGTTCTGCTGGGGTGATCAGATAGACCTTGCAGACCTTCAGGATGAAATCCGGTTTAAGTTCGATCGCATGGTCCCATGGTCTCAATTCGGGAAATCTCTCTGATGCCACCTTTTCAAATACATCGCGATACTCCTTGTATTTCTCGGGGAGTAACTCATTGAGCGATTGTTTCTTCTTGTCATCCTCCTTCTCGTGAGCGAGCCTCTGCGAGACAGAGGTTTTTGCTCGGATATGAGTCGTGTGGGAGAAGGTGAATCTGCCGGTTAATCAAGATCGAGTGATGCAAGAGATGTGCCTGAGTTTCTGGTAATTTGGGGAAATATAGTCATGTTCGATCATGAGGGGGGAATCCTCAGTTCTGAACACCCCGATCATTGGTTCCCCTCGGATGTAGGCAAACAATGCATCTGTCCCATCATTATTCCCTTCAGTGTCAAGCGATAAGCCGATGTCGGAGTTGTCTAGTACAGAGATCCGTGGATTGATCTTGGGATAAATGTCCATTACCGTGTCCATTGCCAGGTGTGATCTGTCTTCATCGGGTTCGTCTGTGGTGCAAAGTCCTTTTGCAAGATGAACCGTCCCGAGCCTACTCTTCACGTGCTCAGCGGCGGCGAGATGGGTTTCCCCGAAGGTCTCCCCAACGCTCCTTTTAGGTAGCCTCCCGAGAGTCGGACTCAACGTTACTCTTGGTGCAAGCGGCCCCTTGTCATCTATAGTGAGACTTTGCTTACCGATCGTGGTTCATGTTCGTTCGATCATGGTCCGGATTTTCCCCATAAGGGACCTTTCAGTTTGTCTGTTGGTAAGGGTCCCCTTTTCCCAGTCGATGATTGGGTTATGTCTTTGGAGCCACGAATATCCCAGGATCATTCTTTCCTTTCTGAGCCTGGTGATCAACATTCTGATTTTCTCTACTCCTCCTCCGATCTCCGTGTTGACAAGAATGTAATGGGAGATTGTTCCGTTCTTGTTGAGAGTTCCATCGACGTTTTTGGCAAGGATTTGTCTGACGAGTTGGAGTTTTTCTAGTCCGAGTTTCTGAACAACTCGGTGGTCGATGAATGTTTTGCCCACTCCTGAGTCGATCAGGGTGGGAACTTCAGCTTTGTTGTTTCCTAGCAGGTAGTAAACTGGGATATGCATGGATTGGTGGCTTACGTTCACTACCATTACAGTTGAAACAATTAGTCTGGCAGGCTCTGCTGCTGATGCAGGCCGCCGCTTTAAAAACCCTCCTCCACCATTAAGTCCAATACTTCTTTTTTTTCCTTCTCCTCCAGCTCATTGATGAGTGCGCGGATCTTGGTGAAGTGGTCTCGTGGCGTTTTTTTTGTTTCGGTTTTCTTTTCATCTTTTGAGGGTGGTTCTTTCCCTCCTCTGTGATCGCTAGCCCTATGTCCTGTTTTATGACAAATAAAGCATTTCCCTTTTTTCATGTGTTCGACCCTCTCTGTGTAAGAGAGGCATGTTGTGTCAATATCCATAGCATTGGGGTCCTTCAAGGAGCCACTTGCTCCTCCTCCCCCTACCTTACTGTACGTTCTTTCCTTAATTGCCTTTGCCCTCTTCAGGTGTCCCTCGGCCCTCGCTGCATGGGTGTACCACCCTTCGATCGTATCGGGTGGGTTCTCCATGCCAAAGACTTTGTCCAGCACCTTGTTGTTGAGCCCGTCGACAAAGTACTCGATGAGGGCGGCGTCTTCTTTGATCTTTGTGCAGTAGGCAAGTGTCTTAAACTGCGCGATGTATTCATCTACCCCCCTTCCTCCCTGCGAAAGTGCTCGGAGTTGGGTGTGCACATTCCCTGCATCGTCAATGGGTGAGAACGCTGCATGTACTTTTGCGATGAATTCTTGGAACGTGTCCCAGGGCTTGGACTCGATGTATCTCTCTTCCAAGTATGCCTGTTTCCATGGTCCTGCTGTCCCCCCATTCATGTAGGACAGCATAAACAAAATCTTGTGTCGGTCGTCTGGAAATGCGGCTGCGTTCGTGTCGATGTAAGCTCCGCATTCGAGGAGGAAGAGCATGGTCTTGGCTCTGTCCCCTGAGTAGTCGGTTGGTGCCCTCATTTTGATCTCAGCGGGGCAAGCGGGGGCAGTGGGTGGAGTAGGAACGGTGGGAGTAGATGGAGCTGCCATGATTCATTTTATGGGGAGTGGTCGAATAGTTCTCGTAAGAATCTTGTCGTATAATGAGTGCTGCCTAGACTAGAGTTTAGTCGGCAGAGTAAGAACAGCTTGACCTTTTGTTATAGTCAAAGCTTCTAAATCAAATATAAGCCGGAGCTCATAAGCATCGACATTTAGCGAAGGTTCAGATCACTGAAGCTCGTAAGCAACAGCTGAGAGAGACTTAGATCATAGCTTGTTAGAAGCGTACGAAAGACTAGGTCAAGCTGAGCTCGACCAGTCCTGTATTCATCATTTAAATAGTACAATTGTAGATCGTAGATGATGAGTCATGCTACGAGAACAATAAGGACATAAAAACAATAACAGTGAAAAGACAATAGCAAAAAAGGCATCTGTGGTGTACACTACAATAAGGTGGGAAGACGGAGTCATAAGATTGAAGGTTCGTGGTCGCAGACAATAAAGCAAAGAACAATAGCATGAGATGTGAATGTAGAACAATAAGGACAAAAAGAGTTTGATTTTCCCCACACCTCTTCATAACAAATCGACAATGCAGGAAATGCATGAACACAACTCAGAGCACTCTCACAAGGAGCGAGAGGAGTAGATGAATATATCACCCAGTTTAAAACACTGGCATACTGCACCAAAATCAAGGAAGACACCACCCTGATTGAATACTTCGTCAACAGACTCAACAACTGAGTCCTTGACAAGGTCTTCAGCATGGAGAACGCACCAGACACAATTGAAGGATGGTATACCCATGCAGCGAGGGCAGAGGGGCACCTGAGGAGGGCAAAGGCGATTAAAGAAAGAACTTATAGCAAGGCAGGAGGAGGAGGAGGAAGCTCTTCTAAAGACCTGAACACCATGGAAATCGACACGACACACCTCTCTTATGCAGAGAGGCTGGAACACATTAAAAAAGAAAAGTGCTTTATCTGTCACAAGGCAGGGCACAGTGCCAGCGATCATAAAGGAGGAAAGGATCCTCCCATGAAAGAAGAGAAGAAGACAGATGAAAAGAAGCCAGAGATGAAGAAGACACCCAGAGACCACTACCAGCAGATCCAAACCCTCATCAACAAGCTGGAGGAGAAGGAGAAGGAGGAGGTCCTCAACCTGATGGTAGCAGAGAGTTTTTAAAGTGGCAGCCTGCATTTGCAGCAGACCCCGCCAGGTTAATAGTCTCAACTATATTGGTAGCACAAGTAAGCCACCAATCCATGCGCATTCCCATTTACTGAATGTTAGGAGACGAAAGAGCTGAACTACTTGCCCTGATTGACTCCGGGGCAGGAGAAACACTCATTGATCACCGAGTAGTCGAAAAACTCGGACTGAAGAAAATACCCCTCATCAGAAGAATACTCACCAAAAACATCGATGGGACACTTAACAAGAATGGAACAATCACTCATTATATCTACATTGACATGGAAATTGGGGGAAAAGAGGAAAGAATCAGAATGCTGATAACTGGGCTGGGAAAGGAGAGAGTAATCCTAGGTTACTTCTGGCTTCAGAAGCACAACTCTGCCATCGATTGGGAGAAAGGGACCCTTACAGCCAAACCGACTGAGAAGCTCCTAATCAGAAAAATCTATACCATGATCAAACAAGTGCACACTATCATTGGTAAGCAAGTCCCACTATAGATGACAAGGGGCCACTTGTATCGAGAGTAACATTGAGCCTGACTCTTGAGAGGCTACCTATAAGGAGTGCTGGGGAGACCTTTGGGGAAACCCACCTTGCCACCACCGAGCACATGAAGAGTAGGCTTGGGATGGTTCATCTTGCAAAAGGACTTTGCACTGAGGACTAACCTGATCACAATGGACCACACTTGACAATGGACACACACCCTGAAATCAACCTGCAGATACCAGTATTAGACGTGGTGGGCACCAACATATTGCTCTGCACTGGGGAAAATCAGGATGACACAGATGCACTTTTTGCTTACATTTAGGGGGAACCCATGATTGGAGTATTCAGAACTGGGGAATCACCTCTCATGATCGAACATGACTATATCCCACTGAATTACCAGAAGCTCCAGCGGATCTCCCACATCACTCGATCTTGGCTAACCAGCAGAATGGCTTACTCTAACACTACCTACATTTGAGCAAAGACCTCTATCTCACAGAAACGTGCCCAAGGAACTGAGGGCAAAGAGGAAGGGCAATCGCTTGATGATCTACTCCCTGACAAGTACAAGGAGTATCGAAGTATGTTTGAAAAGGCAGCATTGGAGAGGTTCCCTGAATCAAGACCATGGGATCACGCAATTGAGCTAAAACCGGACTTCATCCCAAAAGACTGTAAGGTCTACCCCATCACCCTGGGTGAACAGAAAAAGTTGGACAAGTTCATAGACGAGAACCTGAAAAAGGGGTGCATTGTCCCATCCAAATGACTTATGGCATCTCCATTCTTTTTTGTCGCAGCAAAAGACTCTGATGCACTATGACCCTGCCAAGACTACTGGTATCTAAATGAAGGAACCATCAAAAATTCCTACCCCCTTCCATTGATCGGTGATCTACTTGATAAACTGAAAGGGGCTAAATGGTTCACAAAACTAGATATCAGATGGGGATACCACAACATCAGGATCAAAAAGGGGGATGAATGGAAAGCCACGTTCAAGACCAACAAGGGGCTATTCGAGCCCAAGGCCATGTTCTTTGGGCTTTGCAACTCTCCAGCCACCTTCCAGGCCATGATGAATGACACCTTTCATGACATGCTAAATGAGGAATGGCTGGTGATCTACATGGATGACATCTTGATCTTCTCAAAGGATCAAAAGGAACATGAGGAAAGGACAAAAAGGATTCTGGTGAGGCTAAGAGAGAACAATCTCTTCCTAAAACCCGAAAAGTCCAAATTCGATGTGCAAGAGGTTGAATTCCTCGGATTGATCCTGAGACCAAATCAACTGGCTATAGACCCAACCAAGCTTAGCAGGATTAGGGACTGGCCATCCCTGACCAATGTCAAAGGGGTCAGATCATTCCTGGGGTTTGGTAGCTTTTATGAAGATTCATCAGCAACTTTGCCATGATCACAAAGCCACTAAATGACCTGACAAGGAAGGACCAACCCTTCAACTGGACAGATGAATGCCAAAGTGCATTCGAAACCCTAAAACAAAAATTCTCCAAAGCGCCAGTCTTACTCATGCCAGACATGGAAAAACCATTTGTGGTAGAAAGTGATGCATCTAAATATGCAACTGGGGCTGTCTTAAAACAAACTGATACTAATGGGGATTGGCACCCCTGCAGCTATATCTCTCATTCGCTCATCGCCACTGAATGGAATTATGAGATTTACAATCGTGAACTGCTGGGGATAATATGGGCCCTGGAAGCCTAGAGGCACTATCTCCAGGGATCTGAGCACTCTACCACCATCTTATCTGACCATAAGAACCTGATGTATTTCCAGATGGCATGGAAGCTAAACTGACAGCAAGCCAGATGGAGTCTATTCCTGTCACAATTCAACCTGCAACTGGTATACATGCTGGGGAAGATGATGGTACAATTTGATGCACTATCACAATGGGGAGATCATGTACCCAAAATAGATAATGACAACAACGATGTCACATTACTCAAAGATGAGATTTTCACATGGACAATCGACATGGAATTGAAGGATCTATAGCAGAAAGAATGATGGGGGATGACCTACTAAAGGAGATAGTAAGAGCCATCAAAGAAGGAGGAACACCACTGATCAAGTTGGTGGTAGGAGACTGGAGGATGGAAAATGATGGGATGGTCTTTTCAAAGACCGATGTTATGTTCCAAATGACAAAGATCTGTGGAGAAGGATCATGGAAAAATACCACGATAATCTACTTACTGGACACCCCAGCCAATTCCAAACACTGGAGTTGGTCCATAGAGACTACTGGTGGCCCGGAGTGACTATTTTTATCAGAAACCATGTTGATGGCTGTGCCACCTGTCAACAAATGAAAGTGAACACACACTCCACAACACCCCCACTCCTCCTGATTAAGTCTGAAGCAATGTGACCATTCACATTAGTGATGATGGACTTCATCACCGACTTACCAGCCAATGATGGAGCTGACAGCATCATGGTCATGGTAGACCATGGACTTACTAAGGGGGTGATTTTTATCCCTTGCGACAAAACTATCGACGCACTAGGGGCAGCAGACCTCTACCTTCACAATGTATTCAGGAGATTTGGTTTACCAGATAAGATCATATCCGACCGCGACCCTAGATTTGCCTCTAACACATTCCTGGAGCTGGGAAGACTACTGGGGATCAAACTGGCCATGAGCATGGCTTATCACCCACAAACCGATGGGGAAACAGAATGGGTCAATCAGGAGCTAGAAATCTATCTCCGGATCTTTTGTGCAAATAAACCCTCACAATGGAAGAAACACCTTACTACTGTCGAATTCACCCACAATCAGAAGCATCATTCGGTGATCAAAAATACCCCTTTTTACATAATGATGTAAACCCACCCCAAAGCCATCCCCACAATGTATGAGAAAATGAATGTGCTGGCCACTGAGCAAAGGATAGCCAAACTGGGGAATGCATGATGGGAAGTCCTAGTGGTGCACGAACTGTCCCAACAAGTCATGATTGGGAGAACCAGTCAAAACTTCCACCCATTTGTGGTGGGAGAAAGGGTTTGGTTGGGCTCCAGAAATCTGAAGCTGGTATACCTGACTAGGAAACTCACCCCGAAGCAAGAGGGGCTATTCCCTATCACCTAAGTGATTTCCTTTCATGCTTATGAGTTGAGGCTTCCTTCACAGTGGAGAATCCATCCAGTCTTCAATGGCTCGCTTCTCTCATGTTTCAAGGAGAATGATATACATGGACCCAACCTTCTCCCTTCACCGCCCAAACTGATCGAGGGAGAATTAGAACATGAGGTTGAGGCAATTCTGGTTCACAGGAAAAGAGGCCAAGGAACCCAGTTTTTGGTAAAATGGAAAGGCCATGGCACAGCCAAAAACACTTGGGAGCTGGAGACACACATAAAGAATACCTCAGAAATCCTGGGGGAATACAGATCCACCCACAACTTTCTTTAAATATGAGCCATCCCCTACACTTTGTCATGAGCATCACCCCTTACCCCGATCCAGTACGAACCTTCGATGCAATCTTGGAATATGTCTGAGACCTGGATGACTCTTGGAACGAGGAGAGGTTGCTCTTTGTAACCCATGACTGACCACTGCTCAATGGAACCATGCAGAACTTGTTCGGGACCTACCAAGCCATCTCCGCTCTAGAGTGGATGTTTCAAGGCCTTTCACAGGAGGCATACCACCTTGACCTACTCCCCCTTATCAGAGATTTAGATGAACAGGCGAGATGCTATAGACCCGGAGAACGGGTACCCATGCCCTACCAGGTATTCGTTGTTGAGAGCCCTGACGATGAAGAGGAAGAACAATTCACCATGGTGCAAGAGTCACCACCACCACCACCACCACCATGCACACCAACACCCCACCCAAGGGCACCCACACCTGATCATGCTCCTGCACCCAGATGGATGCAGAATTCTGTATGTTTCACCTGTGCTCAAATTGGGCACTTCTCATCCCACTGCCCACGATACCAGTGCCCTCACTGTTGAGTTTGGCAACCAGGACATTTGGTGCTACTCTGCCCCAGGAACCCTACACATGATGACCCACCTCATCACCAAATGACTTGAACCAACACCATCATAATCACCAACCTCCACCTCATCATCTTCCTCGGCACTATATTCAGCACCACCATTGTCATTATGCTCGTCTTCTACTTATTCATCTCGTTCAGAGTCCTTACCTCCACCCCCCTTCCCCGCATCACCACGCTCATGACCAGCACCTCCGTGCAGTTTGCAGGTGTGCATGCAGACAAAATCGAACTGCCTATGGCAGTCTATTCTTATGATGCACCCACAGTCACAATGATCAGCACCTTTACTGTGACTACTGATGAAGAACAAATGCCGGCGTTCAATCCGATGGGGACGATGCAACCATGATTTTGGGTGGGTACTCAAAATCTTAGAGGGGAGCTGATGTTATGAGAAGGAATGCCGACAGGGGAGACATAATTTTCTCATCATTCGTTATTGTTCTCTACCGTTTTACCCATGCTATTGTCTTCATCTGTCTATAAGTTCTTATTGTCTTGCTCGTGCTTATTGTTCTATATTCTATTATTCTATGACAGACTGTGGCCACACACCCCTAATACTCATTATCACCTTCTCACACTATTGTAGTAGTCTGTGAACATGCTCATTCCTTCTCATATTATTGTTTGTACATTCTTATTGTCTCTGTCTGATTGTACTCTCATGCTTGTAGTATTTAATCTGCAATGTAAAGACCAGGCAAGCTCAGCTTGACCTGATCATCTTAACATTTTCAATGAACTATCAGAAGTCATCCTCAATTGTCGCTTATGAACTTCAGAGAATATATGAACAAAGAACTATTGATCCTAACAGAGGGTGAGCGGTACTTTCAGCAGGACAATGACCCCAAACACACATCTTGGAAGGCCACACAATGGTTTAAAGACAATGATATCCAAGTTCTATCATGGCCAGCACAGTCTCCAGACCTTAATCCCATTGAACACCTCTGGGAACATCTCAAATGACAACTTTGCAAGCATGAAACTCCACCCAAAGGAGCACATGAATTGTGGGACAGATTGGTTGATGAGTGGAATAGAATTCCACCAGAGGTATGTTAAGGCCTCATAGAAAGTATGCCCAGGTGCATACAGGCAGTTATCAAGGCAGGTGGGGGTCATACCAAGTACTAGACAGGGAAATAATAGATGCTCACAAAACTGTTCTAATGAGTCCCAACTTGGTTGGGCTCATTACTCCATGATTTTTTATCCAAATAACATGACCCAAGGGGTTTTAGAAAGCTGAGACAATGTAGTTTATGGGACATGAGTGCCAAGACCCTAGATTATGTCATCATTCCACACCAAGTGCATCTGTCAAAAATGACCAAACATTGCGACAGTTTTGTGAGCCACTGTACATGTTGACAGCTTCGTTGTGGTAGGGTGACGAGTTCCACTCGTCAACCCAACCATTTCTTGATTTTCCCACAAAGTCTTTTGTTGTGCCACGACGGCTCAGTGCCATAGCACTTTCTTCATATTTTTTAGATTCTTTTATATTTCATTTTACTGACTTATGATCTGGCATTTTTATTTTCTAGATTTTCTATTTTATTTTTAGGACAATGTTTCATCTACACGACGCATCAGTCACGCGTTTTGTGCACATTTTCCTGCTTCCTCGGCATCCGCATCAACAGCATCATCTGGTTCGAAGATGCGGTGCCGGCGTTTTCATTTTATTTTCATTTGCTTTCTGTAGCTACATTCTACGTTACTTGTGCCTGTTTTCTGCTATTATCCGCAATGTCAACTGTCAACACCAAGACCGGCTAAAATCCGAATTGACGGGTTGAACAACTGGATGGTAGGGTCGAGGGGTGCCACTTGGGTGTCCTCCACGCTTGCTGGGGGCACAGACGATGTACCGTCAATAGAGGAACCCAACGGTAGCTTCTCCCCAAGACATTCCTAGTTGTGAAAACCTCGAGACGAAGATCCAAGAAGCCATGCCTCAAAAGCTTCTCACAGGAATAATCATTTATTTTTGACTTTTGCATTGCATTCCTGATTCGTTGACTTCTCTACCTAGTTAGTTTTCTTTGTTTGGTTGCTCAGACTGTCGGCACAAGAGGACGTGCACGATCAGATTTCGCTTCGTAGACAGTTAGTTTTGTATATAGGTGAACTCCCACCTCTCGAATGAAAAACATTCCTGATCACTCATTTTTTTTTACGCTCCCCTCTCTAAGTTTTCCCCGTCTCTCAAGTCTACTGCACACCAAGGTGCAGTAATCAAGCTAAGTACACTAGTTCCCAGTTTCACAGGCTTGTTTGGCCTTTTACTCAAGTCAAAGCCTCATTTACTACATACATTATGTGACTCAACTCATTTCCTTTGGTTTTCCCTACTGTTTAACGACCTCGGTGCACTTTGCATTTGACGGCCCGTGTTTTCAACACGTGCTTCACGTGACTCCATTGAACGTGTTCGCGTTGCTCATTGTTAATCTCGTAACTCTCGTTTCGTCAACCCCTCGGTTTGGGACCGTGGTATTTAACTACTTATCATACGATGGGTCATTTCTTCCTTGTTCTCTTTTCTTTACCCATCCACATGCCACCGCTTACCTCATTTCTCGCGACGTGATGACCATCATCAACGGACCCCCAGTAGATCAATTCCCCTACAACAAGTAGTGACTGAGACAGGGGACATCGGTTTTCCATGTATCCATCATATATCTAACTCAGGTAAGCCCGTAACACCCCACCCTCACTAATTCATCGGTTACAGAACTGCTGAACCTCAAAACTCGCACAACCCACCAAATTATCTCCTGATTCGCATCCATCACCATTCTGGGCTAGCCCCGAACGCTACCCTCTTTATTCGAAACTTTGACATCTTTTCATTCTGTGCATCAATTGTAGAGCCGTTGGCCATCAAATCCAACTGCCCCATTCACTTCGGTCAAGCTGTCTTCTCATAGGCCGACTGGACCACCACTCCTAACCCAAAAAAGAGCTGCGCAACAAAATTCTGCAATACAAGCCCCACTGAACCAAGTATCCGCTTCAACACCAGCAATGACTCAACCTCAAGCGTCGACTACCACTCAAGTACTGGCTAGCGCCCAAGCACAAACGGGAGCGCAGCCCCAACCTCAGCTCGCCATGCATTTCATCACGCCTATGCCAACTCCAGGCTCTCCGCATGCTCCCCTTTTCAAAGGCGAATGTGTTACTGATTTTTTAGACTCACTAGAAGTTTTCGCGAACTCAGCTCAAATCAACCTCAACAATCTACCGGCCTATGTACTCCGCTACTGCAACCGCCGTGTCAGGTATGTAATAGAGTCAGCCACCATATGGATGCAAAACGACTGGGCGGCAGCACAGACTTATCTCATCAAGCTCTATGGGTCAAACAACAAGAAATGACATACAACCCCTGACAAGCTGCGCAAATGGGCCAAGAAACATTCGGAAAAGAAAGCTTTCTCTCATTTACAAGACGTGGACCGCTACTACCGCGAATTCACAGCACAAGCTTCGCGTCTTTGTGCAAGTAATCAACTTACCGAAGACGAGGCTAATCTACTATTTTTCAGAGGTATACCAAAGTCACAACAAAAGATGATACGATGCAAGCTCCCAGCAGCTCAGATGAAGATTCAGTCTCCCCCACCCAGGGACGACGTTTTAGCGCTCCTACAAAAACAGTTTGATGAAGACGACATCATTGAGGATACTGACGCTCTTGAATCTTCCTCAGATTCAGATGACTCAGATTCCAAATCAGACAGGAGTTCAGAGGACTCTGACTCCAATGACGAAAAGCCCGCCAAGAAGACTCGCAAGATGAAAAAGAAGATACGTTTCAGCGAGAAGAAGACCTCATCAGTGCCAGTCATGGAATCGGCAACTCCTACCGCAATCGAAGTCCTCGCTAAGCAAATGCAGGAGCTTCAGCTTGGCCAAACACGACAAATTCAAGAATTACAACAGAGCCAAGCAAACATTCTCCGAGAGCTCGCTGCAGTGCACACCGCTGGGACCAATGCAGCGCCTGCCAATCATAAGTGTTGTTTTATCTGCAGTGAACCTGACATGCATAGATTAGGTGTACACAACTGCCCGGAGGTTCCTGCCCTCATCAACGAAGGATTAGCCACCTTTATGCCCGAAGGGAAACTCATGCGTCCAGGTGGTGCACCACTTCCCCGTGGCGTACCAGGGGGTGGCGTGGCCAAAGCATTAAGAGATGAGCGAGCCGCAACCGTCGCATCCACCAGTTCTTTAAGAGGTAAAGGCCGGGAGGAACGCGACCTACCTCCCCACATGGCTGCTATAGTGGGTCTCCAGTCCAATGGCAAAGATGTCCTTGGGGGCATCATATATGGGGTGTCTTCCTTTTCCCATCCAGCCTGGCGCGAAGTGTTTCCAGCCACACATTCTCAAGCAAAAGAGGCAAAGAAAGGTAATACTACTGACAAGAATGCAGAGCCGATTCCCAAGGCTACGACAACGAATCTCCCCAAGCCTCAAGTACCCTCAGCTCCTCGACCTCAATCAACCCCGATGCAACAACCTCATCCAGCAAATACAGAAGAGGCATGGTGTCAACAAAAGACCATACCGAAGACTACAAATACGCAAGCGCCTGTAGAGGCTGATGCTCAAGATCCAAACAAGACCGGCGTGAAGTCAACAAGTGGCTATCATTTTATGTCATCCATTCAAGAAATGATAGACGGTGATGTCGTCCAGCAGAAAATCCTTGATACGCTGATTATGCTGCCTCTTAAGGAAATTTTAGGTATTTCGCCAGATATGCAGAAGCACTTTTCAGGCCTTATGAAGACACGGCGTGAATACACGTCGAAACTGGTAATTGCTACCTGTAATGATGATGACTCTGATGGTTCACAGGAAATATACTCGCCAGAAATGAGAGCTTCGAATGAAGCCATCTCCAACCCCTTTGAGCATTCGGAACTTCATGTTTCGTTTGATGAGGGAACAGAGAACGTCGAAGAGATTCTTATACGGTATTCCTCAGCAGTAAAAATTCATACTAATCCACTTTTTGCGATGACAACAGGTCATTTTGAAGGGACTCTGGCAGGCCATTACATCTCTTTCATGATCAACACAGGTTCCGAACTTAATTTGATAGCTGATGCGCTTTTTAGACAAACTAATCTCGCACTTGATCTTGACAGTGCACGTTGGTCCCTCAAAGGGATTAATGGGGGCGCAGTCCCTCTAGTCGGCTGCTGTCACGATGTTCACGTATCCTGCGGTGGTCACCGCTTCGACCACCACTTTTTCATCAGTAGAGAAGGCACAGGACGACAGGACGTAATCCTTGGACAACCTTGGCTTCAATGGTACTCGGCCACACTCTGTTATTCTCGCTCTGGCACCGTCAAAATGTGCTTGTGGACTGATGGCGATAGGGATAAAGGGCGAGCTCCCACAGTTGCAATCCAGCTTGTAGCTGCCAATGCTCCTCGTAATACTGACAAGTTAACATTTCAGGGAAGACATGCGAGAGTCGAAGATGCTTCGGATTCGGAAAACTGAGGTTGGGCATGCAGTCCAGGCCTGACGAACATCAGGATGTGCCTATACCCTCCGTTGGGCGAACTTTATGATGCTTGGTAGGAGAGTGCTATGACAAAGATGTTTCCTTATTCTGTTCCCTTTCACCTCCTGAGACTTACGATTCTCTTCTTAGAATTTTTGCTTATGTAGCGCCTTCTTCCTTGGTGCCTCAACATACTTCTTGGACACATCAAGCATTCATGGAAGATTCTACGTGGTACGTGCATGCGGCAAGGAAATATAAGCCTGTCGACCACAAAGTCTGCCCTGTTCCAACATACATGCCCGACCCAGCTGGGCAGGTCTTTAAGCCTATTGATATTCCAGAACTTCAGCCTTTGTCCCTCGATCCCCCTTTTCTTGAAGATTTTGAACCGACGATGCAGCTTACTCAAGAGCACCTCAACTTTATTCTTGCAACCGTTCCAGAAGATTTTCTCTCTCCACGCGAAATTGACTTATTAGTTTCTGTACTTAGATCTCGAGACCTGGCCCTGGCATTCACAGATGCTGAACGCGGTACGTTTTCCCATGAATTTTATCCTGACTACGAAATCCCTGTGATAGAACACATACCGTGGGTTCAACCACCAATCCGGGTCCCCAAGGCCATTGAGGAGACAGTTCGAAAAATGTTATTGGATCAAAAAGCCACTGGCAAGTATGAGTATTCGGCTGCGTCTTACCATTCTAGGATTTTTACAGTCCTCAAGAAACTGGGCCTCCGGATCATTCACGATGTACAAGAACTCAACAAGATTACAGTCAGAGATTCTGCCCTTCCGCCGCGTGTGGATGACTTTGCCGAAGGACTAGTCGGCAGGGTTATTTACGGCTTGGAAGACCTGTTTGCAGGCTACAATGGCCGCATTCTAGCAGTCTCCTCACGCCCCCTTACCACTTTTAACTCCATTATCGGTCCACACAGACTCACAGTGCTCCCTCAAGGAGCAACGAACTCAGTACCAGAATTTCAGCGGTGCATCCAGCATGTGCTTCGACAGGACATCCCAGAAAATGGTGACGTATTTATTGATGATGTCAGTTTCGCAGGAGGAACTTCCACATATGACGACGAAGAAGTCGCACCAGGGATTTGAAGGTTTGTTTATGAATACGCAACTACAGTTGACCGATTTCTAGTACGGTTTATCGCCATGGGCATCACTGCTTCGGGCTGGAGGTTCGTCCTTGCAACACCAAAACTCAATGTGGTGGGCATGACCGTCTCTCGAGAAGGCTGGCACCTCAGCCATGGCTTAGTAACGAAGATCCTCAACTGGCCTGAGCCACAAAACGTCTCCGATGTCCGCAGATTTTTGGGAACGGCTGGCGTTGGCCGAAAATGGATAAAGAGTTTCTCTCTCATCGCAAAGCCGCTAACAATTCTCACAAGGCAGACTGGCCTTGAGTTTTACTTCGACGACGCTGCCCATGAGGCATTCGACAAGCTTAAAGAATTAGTATCAACAGCTCCCATCTTGGTGCGCCTCAATTATGATACTGCTAAGCTGATTACTGTGTTACCCAGATCTTCTGATGATGGCCTCGTGGTCGTGGCCATCGACTCATGTTTGAATGGTGCTGGCTGGGTGGTCTACCAATACGTCGAAGAAGAGAAGCACCCAGTCATGTATGGGTCTTGTACCTTTAGCAAAACGGAATCTCGCTATTCCCAACCGAAGTGTGAGCTTTTCGATGTGTTCCGCGCACTCAAGGATTTGCGTCACCGAATATGGGGTATACATTTCTGTCTTGATGTCGATGCTAAGTTCTTAGTAGAAATGATCAAGTCGCCTGACCTCCCAAATGCACCTATGACACGATGGGTAATGTATCTCTCCCTCTTCAATTTTGAAGTTCACCACATTGCCGCGGATAAGCACCAGGCACCTGATGGACTCTCAAGAAGAAAGCGATCTGACCAGGACTCTGATGATGAAGATGCCGAAGGGTACCTAGATAAATTCATTGGGTCCGCAGATGGCTCGCACTTTTGCCCTTTATTCCCTTGTTCTTCGCTCACAGCTTTGGCTGCTAATTGCTTTGATCTAGTCATGAATTCTTACTGTCCCCGGCTACGTGTTCCATATGCTGACTTTTGCTCACCCATGGTTTTGGCGACAGTTTCATCTCTCCAGTTTGATGAAGAGGACAACCTCCACGACTCCGATGTTGATGCTATCAGGAGTTACAATGGGTTCGGTTTTGACCCTTCATGTCTTGACTTGGCCCAGCACAAAGGTAATTTGTTAATGTGGTCACTTCTAAAGAGTACAGACTCCCTTACCTACACGGGCCATGAATTCGAAAATCGCCACACGCAATCTTCTGCCGCGGTCGAGTTTTTACTTGGTGAAGAATTGGTTGCCCTCGAGGTGACAACCTACAGCTATGAGTACATGTCCACTCTTCGCGAAGGTGCGCCCTCAGTTGCTCCTTTCAATTCCTACAGTGGGGCTGGTCTTGTCGATGCCCAAGAGCGTACAGACACCAGACTGAACTACGAGAATGTGGACCCAGATGGGTACATCGCATGCATTTCTCATGCTTATGGGACAGCTGACTTCGAGTCGCCAGAGCTCTGGCAGGATATCCTTGCCTATCTGAAGGATGGCGTTATACCTGTGCATTGTGACAGTTTGTGAGAGCGAAAGAAATTCTTGTCACGGGCGCATGCCTTTGTGTTTCATGATGGCTGCCTCTGGAAGTCACAGAAGGGTGGAAAAAGTCCCCACCTAGTCATTACTGATTTCGAAAAGCGAAAATCTCTCCTAGCACAGGTACACAATGAAGTTGGCCACCGTGGACGCGATGGTACCTACAAACTCCTCTCAGAGCGCTACTACTGGCCCAATCTCTACGATGACGTTGCCTACTTTGTGCAATCATGTTACAGCTGCCAATTACGCTCGAAAATGCGCCCGAAGATCCCCTTCTCCCCAACATGGAATTCGGCAATCCTTCGCTGCTTCCACCTCGACACTGTCCACATGGATAGAGGCCGTGGTGGGATGCAGTACTTACTACATGCACAGGAACCCGCAATTGAATGGCCAGAAGCTCGTGCTGCCTGACGAAACACTTCTGAAGTATGGGCCGATTTTATTTATCAAGACATTATTTGCCAGTTTGGGTGCATACCTTATTGCATTGTTGACCGCGGGCCAGAATTCAAAGGTGCTGCAAGGATTCTTTTTGCACGGTATGGAGTTACTGTTATTCTCTCTTCCCCTTATCATCCACAGGGTAATGCTGTTATCGAACATGCACATCAAGTTCTCGTCAATGCACTCGTGCATGTTTGCGGTGACCACCCATCGTGGTGGCCCCTTTATCTTCATGCCGTTCTTCTTGCTATTGGTTGTACTGCCTCACGCATGACAGGTCACTCACCTTATTATTTACTCCTTGGATGACAACCCCTTCTCGCCTTTGACATTGCAGACTAAACTTGGGAATCCCTTGATTGGGATAAGGTAATTACAACTGAGGACTTAATTACTATCCGAGCCCAGCAGATTGCGCGTCGAGACAATATCCTTGAAGAGGCTCTCGAGAAGCAGCGGTGTGAACGCCAACACACCGTGGATGACTTCAACAACAGGTATGAGAAGTATCTCGTTATTAATGATTTCAATATAGATACTTGGGTACTTGTTCATGAAACATGGCTCGACAACCAAAAAGGCCATAAGTTAGCACCGCAGTGGACTGGCCCATTCACGATACATCGCAAACTCAGTGACACGACTTACCAGATCAGGGAGATTGATGGAACCATCAAACGAAGTAAGGTATCGAAAGATCGACTAAAGCTGTTCTATTACAGGAAGGAACGTCAAACCGTCAAGTCTGTCTCGTCAAGCTTTCCCATCTTCGGCTTGGGGCCAATGCCTATACATGACGGCTTCCCATACACTGTGGCTGAAGTACCACTGGATGGCCCAGATCATGGAATGTGGATGGTGCCTCACAGTGTCAACCTTGTCAAGTACCCGATATTCCTCATAGGTAATCGCAAAGAGTATATGCAGTCTATGATTGGCGAGCTTGATGACGTTCTTGGAACCGAAGATGCTGATGAATGCTCTCTCCTAGATTTAGTTTTTCCCCTTCCTCTCATTCGCGTTGACTCTACTCGCCGCTGACACAATATCGCCGATCTTCTTGAGATGACTTTTGAATTCTTGCATTCCTCTGCTAGTGTTTTACGCTAGTTACTCTCATTTGGTTGATTTTACATGTATCTTTTCTCCTGTCGTTTCTTTCTTGGTTCTGGCATGATGGGGGCATCATGCAAAGTCTCCCCCACCTGTGGTAGGGTGATGAGTTCCACTCGTCAACCCAACCATTTCTGGATTTTCCACAAAGTCTTTTGTTGTGCCACAATGGCTCAGTGCCATAGCACTTTCTCAATATTTTTTAGATTCTTTTATATTTCATTTTACTGACTTATAATCTGGCATTTTTATTTTCTAGATTTTCTATTTTATTTTTAGGACAATGTTTCATCTACACGACGCATCAGTCACGCGTTTTGTGCATGTTTTCCTGCTTCCTCGGCATCTGCGTCGACAGCATCATCTGGTTCAAAGGTGCAGTGCCAGCATTTTCATTTTATTTTTATTTGCTTTCTGTAGCTACGTTCTACATTACTTGTGCCTGTTTTCTGCTATGATCCGCAATGTCAACTGTCAACACCAAGACTGGCTAAAATCCGAATTGACGGGTTGAACAACTGGACGGTAGGGTCGAGGGGTGCCGCTTGGGTGTCCTCCACGCTTGCTGGGGGCACAGACGATGTACCGTCAATAGAGGAACCCAACGGTAGCTTCTCCCCAAGACATTCCCAGTTGTGAAAACCTCGAGACGAAGATCCAAGAAGCCATGCCTCAAAAGCTTCTCACAGGAATAATCATTTATTTTTGACTTTTGCATTGCATTCCTGATTCTTTGACTTCTCTACCTAGTTAGTTTTCTTTGTTTGGTTGCTCAGACTGTCGGCACAAGAGGACGTGCACGATCAGATTTCGCTTCGTAGACAGTTAGTTTTGTATATAGGTGAACTCCCACCTCTCGAATGAAAAACATTCCTGATCACTCATTTTTTTTTACGCTCCCCTCTCTAAGTTTTCCCCGTCTCTCAAGTCTACTGCACACCAAGGTGCAGTAATCAAGCTAAGTACACTAGTTCCCAGTTTCACAGGCTTGTTTGGCCTTTTACTCAAGTCAAAGCCTCATTTACTACATACATTATGTGACTCAACTCATTTCCTTTGGTTTTCCCTACTGTTTAACGACCTCGGTGCACTTTGCATTTGACGGCCCGTGTTTTCAACACGTGCTTCACGTGACTCCATTGAACGTGTTCGCGTTGCTCATTGTTAATCTCGTAACTCTTGTTTTGTCAACCCCTCAGTTTGGGACCGTGGTACTTAACTACTTATCATACGACGGGTCATTTCTTCCTTGTTCTCTTTTCTTTACCCATCCACGTGCCACCGCTTACCTCATTTCTTGCGACGTGACGACCATCGTCAATGGACCCCCAGTAGATCAATTCCCCTACAACATCGTTCTCAGAGATGGGGCCCCTTTTGGATGCTTACCCATCAGGGTGATGTGAATCTGCAGCTTTGATCTGTCTACTTCTGCTTTTTTTATTTTTAGCTTATTATTCAATTTTCAGGTTTTTCACATATACTGGGCATTGACAGATGGGTCCTTGGAGTTCTCTCTTTGGATTCACCTCCGTTAGGTACATCTAAAGTGTGTGTATTATGTATTAAAATGTTAACTTTGGATGCTCCTCTGTTAGCCCATGATTAAGTGAGCCTTGAGGTTGCCCTTACGCTTAGACCTAGTGGCACTGCATGGCAAGTTTATAGAAAACAGGACAAGAAGGAAAAACACTTTTAGGATACAATGAGGCTTTTTGTGAGTTTTGGATGAACTATTGGAACAATAAGATATGTGGTTTTTGGACATATTACAATTTTGGCTGTTCTCTTTCCCTATCAGTTGTTATTTCCTCAGTGATACAGGTTATCCTTCTAGTTGTATATCTTGCCTCATGTATACCTCATTTCATTTTCTTTTTAGTACTGTCTCCTCAGAACCTATACACTTTGTCCTAGATACATAGTTAAAACAAGAAAGATTTAACCTTCACATCGAGATCCATTGTTTGATTTAAGAGCCATCTTCTTGTGTCCAAGCCTCACATCTTAGCTCTGAGTTTGACAAATTATTGTGAACTTCCTCAAAACTTCATACTAGCCTCTTGGAACTATTATCTATCATCTATCACACCACATTATTATCACATATTATCATCATTGATTCATATCACCTATTGACATTATTTGTGACCTCAACAAACATTTCTAAATTGCTTTGAACTTCTTTCAACTTTTTTTGTACTGCTTTGCAGAACTTTGTACCTTTTCAAAGCTCTTTGATCCTCTTCAAAACTCATTCACATACTCCTGGCCAACTGCAGTGATATTCAGTACCACCTTGCATCCTTCCTCTAACTCGTGTTATACCATTTGAAGCTATTTTGTAGGTTATGTTTGGGTTTCTGGGGTAGGTATCATTATTTTTGGAGCACACTGCAAGGGGTTTCTAAATTATTTCATTGCCTACACCACTCCAAAATTTGACCCTACTCAACCTCAAAAACTTCACAGATATTTCAATGAGCTCAAAATACTCTTCTCAGAAGGTGGCATCACAGATTCAGAGAGCATGAAAAAACTTGCACGTTGCTATGTTGATATCAACACTTCCAAACTTTTGGAATCAATCCCAGAATACATCAGCAGTGTCTCTTTCAACAGTTTTTGCATTGCCATCCACAGGCTTTATCCCAGTTCTGAAGATAATTACAAATGCACAATTGTGGATGTGGACAAACTCATTGGTGAACAATTTTGAACTGGAATAGAAATCTTTGATGTGAATAATATAGGGTCTTACCTTTGAGCATTTTATAATATCATGAAGGTTCTGCACACCAAAAATCACTGTGGTAGCCACAGGTGATAGGCATGCAACCCAATGCATTTGGTGATGAGGAATGGTCCATGGAAGTTGTGAATGAGTTTCTTAAATGGTCGCATCATGGAAATGTAACTGGAGTTGAGGTAGACACAGTCACCAACCTTATATGTGGGTGTTGGTGAATGATGTTGGTTGTAAAAGCATGCCATGTCATCCTTTGCCTTAGCCAGAGCTGCCTTTGCCTCCTCCAAGGTGTCCTTCATCTGCTCTATGAACTTGTTCACTGTCTCCAAGTGCGATGGTGTTTGATGAGGTTAAAAGCCCATGCATGGGTGTCATCTTGTGTTGAGGAGGAAGGGAGTTTGTTGGGTAGAGGAGTGGATGTGATTGTTGTATCCAAACTCAGCCATGGGGAAGAGGTCCTTCTAATTGTCCTGTCACTTGTTGATAAATATGCAGATGTACTGCTCTAGTTCTTGGTTGACATGCTCCATCTGTCCATCTATCTGTTGGTGATAGGCAGTCAGGGCCAGTAGTTTGATTTCCAGGAAGCAGTACAGCTCTTGGGTAAATTCTGCAATGAACTGAGGCCCTCAATCACAGAGAAACATGCCTGGTAATCCATGGAGCTTCCACACATGGCACAAATAGAGTTGAGCTGCTGCAAGTGCAGTGACAGTTGTATGAGTGAGGATGAAGTGAGCTAACTTTGTAGCAGAGTCGACCATACACATTACCATGTCAAACCCATTGGATTCAGGTAGATCCACCACAAAGTCCACATTGACAATGTTCCAATCGTTCTCTGGGACTGTGTCAAGACCCATTTCACCTGATTGGATTCCCAATAATTCCCGATTCGTTTCCAATTCTTTTCTGACCTTGTCTATTGGCATCCTGGCCACACCATCTTTTAGTCATCAAACAGGTCATCATGTGCTTTAGTAATCACATGATTACTCACTTTATTTCTAATACAGTCTTACCAATTTTGGTCATAGACACTTACCAAGACCTGTTAGTAAACTTCTGCATTACCCATTATTCTTCCAGCCCTCATTATTTAAGCGCCCATAGATTAGCCTTAGTCTCCAGTTTGCAAATTACTTGTACCTGTACTTGTACTTGTGATTGTACTTGTACTTGTGATTGTACTTGTACTTGTGCATTACATTGTCAATTGCTTGTATCTTGCTGTAAGGGCAACCTCAAAGCCCCACTTAGAAGTGAGCTAACAGAGGGGAATCCAAAGTTAATATTATACTACATAACACAGATACTCTAGGTGCACCTAACAGAGGTAAATCCAAAGAGAAAACTCTAAGGACCCATCTGTCGATGCCCAGTATATGTGATAGAGCCGAAAATCAAATAGTAAGCTAAAAATAGCAAAAAGGTGGAGATAGGCAGATCAGGATGTGGGATGATGTCGCCTTGATGGGTAAACATCCAAAAGGAATCCCGTCTTTAAGAATAGAACTGTCAACATGTACCAACATGGAAAAAAGCGAAATATAATAATAAAATAGGAATAAATTATAGAAATCATAGAAAATGCAGAATAGGGTGAAATAAAATATGAAAAAATATGGGATGAACACAGAAAATTTTCCAGACACTTGGGACGCCTTCCTTTTCCTTTACATTACCCCCCTTCTATGATGCATTGCCCCAATGCATTCAAAACCATATTTGCCCGAAGTCAGACACTTGGATGCACTGAGGCATGGAGGAATGTCACCAGTGGAACTCCCTAACTGGTCATGGGGTGCTTACATCAGACTCTGTGACCCAGGAGTTCTCCTCATACCCATAACCCTTCCAGTGCACCAGGTATTCAAGTTTACCTCAATCCAAATGGCTGTCTAAGATGGACTTGACTTCATACTAAGGTTCACCTTCAATAACTGTAGGCAGTGGGGGAGGTTGTGTCATGTGTCCAGGAAATGTATCTGTGGGTGCAGGCAGCAGTTTTATGACATGGAAGACAGGATGGAGTCTGGACATGGATTGTGGTACCCATGGACCATAGGCATGCAACCCAATGCATCTAGTGATGAGGAACAGTCCAAGAAAATGGTGGGTGAGTTTCTTAGATGGGCATGTTGTGGAAATGTCACTAGAGTTGAGATAGACATGATCACCAACATTATATGTGGGTGTGGATGAGTGACACTGGTTGTAGAAGTGTGCCAGGTCATCCTTCGCCTTGGCCAAAGCTGACTTCGCCTCCTCCAAGATGTGCTTCATCTGCTCTGTGAACTCATTCACTGTCTCCAAGTGTGAGGGTGCTTGTTGAGGTTAGAAGCACATGCATGGATGTCGCCCTGTGTCGAGGAGGAAGGGAGTTTGTTGGGTGGAAGAGTGGACATGTCCAAACTTGGCCATAGGGAAAAGGTCTTCCCAGTCATCCTGCCACTTGTTGATGAAGACATGGATGTACTGCTTGAGTTCTTGGTTGACTCATTCCATCTGTCCATCTGTCTGTGGGTGGTAGGCAGTCGAGGTGAGGAATTTGATTTCCAGTAGGTGGTACAGCTCTTGGGTGAACTCTGTCATGAATTGTAGTCCTCTATCACCGAGAAATGCACCAGGCAGTCCACAAAGCTTCCACACATGGTGCAGGTAGAGTTGAGCTGCTCCAAGCATAGTGACAGTAGTATGAGTGGGGATAAAATGAGCTTGCTTTCAAGCAGAGCTGACTGTGCACATTACCACGTCAAACCCATTGGACTCTGGCTGTTCTACCATGAAGTCCACACTGATGACATTTTAGCGATTCTCTGGGACAGGAAGGGGTTGTAACTCACCCATGGGCTTGCGCTGTGGAGTCTTGGTGCATAAGCAGAGATTACAGGTGTTAGGAAACAGTCTCCTAACATGCCTATTACCTAATAATATTTTTATTTTATTTTATTTTACCAAAATATGCTACCAAATGCCTATACACACATTATTTGCCAGCATGGAAATTTTCTATTTACATGCATCAATATGTATGCGCATGTGCGCATGCATCCATAACAACATAGTACAGTATATGTAACAAAGTATATAGTCATAAAATAAATACTAGGAGACCTCAGTTGAGTTCTCTTAGGTATTCCATCCACAATAGTGGTGCAAAATGCCTATTTCAGCCAACTAATCTATTTTTAACCCATCAAACCCCCCCATCATGCATGCATGCCCTGCTGCCTTCTTGTAGAGGAGCCCCCAGAGTCCAACTAGCAGAACCATGGGTGTTGCCCTAACAACAGGCATGACAGTACTAATCAATGAGTCGAGACATCTGGGGCCACCAATAATTCCATGATATGAGTTCCAATGTTTTCCAATGTCTGGGGTGACCAGCAATGAGTGAGTTGTGGTGCTGAAAGATGAGTCATCATTGAAGCTGGGGATTGTTAGGAATGTAGATGCAGTCACAGAAGTAAAGGATGTCATCCTTCTCTGTCCACTCTGCTGCATGAAGCAAAGGGGTAGATCCCTTCCTCAGCTCCTTCACTGCTATAGCCACAGCATTCTCATGTAAACTGCTATGGTTCGCATGATGAATGTCACATAGAATACTGTGCTCCTCACCCTCCAAGGCAACACCTTCTAATGCATGGAGTGTAAACAGATCAGGTTGCAACAACACAATACCTTGATTGTCGTTGCTTCCATCCCCATGGTCCAGGCAAAGAGAGAGGGCATCAGTCTTCCCCATGCTGTGTCCTGGGAGATGATGTGGGCAGAAATCGAACCTGGAGAGGTAAAGGGACCAGCAGGCTTGGTGACAATTAAGCTTCTTGGCAGTCATGAAGTACTCAAGGTTCTTGTGGTCCATCCAGAACTTGACCTTATGCTGAGCACCCTCCAAAAAATGTTACCACTCCTCCAATGCCCACATTGTTGCCAGCATCTCCTTGTCATGGATCTCATAATTGCGTTCCACAGCACTGAGACTCTTTGAGTAGACGGTGATAGGGTGCCACTTCTGGTCCTCAGGAGATCATTGGGACTGTACTGTGCCCATTGCAAAGGCCAAACTGCCAGCTTCTACACAGAAGGGGCAATAGTAATCAGCAAAGGTGAGGATTAGAGTGGAAGTGACCATCTCTTTGAGCTTCTTGAACGCTTCCTGCTGGGCAATCTCTCATCTCCATCCCTCCTTGCCAGTGAGGTTAAATAGCAGGTGGGCATGGTGGGAAAAATCTTTAATAAAGTGCTGATATAAGTTGATGAAGTCCAGAAAAGACTGCACCTCTTTCTTGATTGTGGGTGTTTGTTATGAAGAGGCGTGGGGAGAATCAAATTCTTTTTGTCTTTATTGTTCTACATTGCGTACATCTCACGCTATTGTTCTTTGCTTTATTGTCTCGCGACCACGAGCCTTTAATCTTACATCTACATCATCCCACCTCATCGTAGTGTATACCGCGGATGCCTCTTGCTATTGTCTTTTCACCGTTATTGTCTTTATTGTTCTCGTAGCACGACTCCTCATCTATGATCTACAATTGTAACTATTTAAATGACGAATACAGGACTGGTCGAGCTTAGCTTGACCTAGTCTTTCATACGCTCCTAATGAGCTACGATCTAAGTCTCTCTCAGCCGTTGCTTACGAGCTTCAGTGATCTGAACCTTTGCTAGACATCAATGCTTATGAGCTCCAGCTTATATTTGATTTAGGAGCTTTGACTATAATAGTGTTGGCCATGTTGTAACACTAGCAGCCTTGACCGGGTCCATCTCCACCTGTCCATCTGTTAGGGCGACACCCACGGTTCTGCGGGCTCTCCTACAAGAAGATGGCAGGGTGTGTGCACATGATGGGGGGTTTGATGGTTTTGATGCAAGAGGTTATTTTTAGACGAGTTGGCTGAAATAGCCATTTTGCACCACCAATGTGGATGGAATACCTAAGAGAACTCAACTGAGGTCTCCTAGTATTTATTTTAGGATTATATACTATGTTACATATATTGTAGTATGTTATTATGGACACACATGCATATGCATGTACATGTGCATACATATTGATGCATGTAAATTCCCATGCTGACAAATAATGCATGTATAGGCATTTGGTAGCATATTTTGGTGAAATAAAATAAAATAAAATAAAATAAAAATAGTCTTATGTAATAGGCATGTTAGGAGACTGATTCCTAACATTACCCCCCTTTTATGCCTCGACTTCCAGGTGAGAAAATATTGTATCTGTCCCCTCTGTGAAATTCTGGTAAGGCCAGAAATTCATCTGCTCATACACCATTCTAGCAATGTGACACAGAGCATTTGGATTACATTTACAAAATTGAGCGATTGCTTTACACACTCACTTACAATTCTCCTCAGGTTCCCATGAATTATTTTCATTGGTGTAGTTCCACCTCGAACATGTCGACCTCTTGTATGCCAGCTCTCGGTCATTCAACATCTCCAAAATTTGACTCGAGACAACCTAAAGAACTGCAAAACTACTTCGAAGATCTCAAACTTTTGTTTATAACTTGCAGTTAAAGATGCGACATGCCTGCAGATACATCGACTTCGATTTTTACGACCTGTGGGAATCACTTCTAGAGTATGAACCTGGCACTTCGTTTGACGGATTTTGCACCGCAGTATTCAAGTTCTATCCACTTCGAAGGTCACGAGGTCAAAATTTGTGCAGTGTTGGAGTTTGTATGTTTTCGAGGTCAATGATAGTAGCGATGTCATAAGCACAAAGGGCAAAAGAGTGCGAAATAATAGTATCAAGGGGCAAGATACTATATCGATCTAAATCTCCTGGATGTTCAGGAGGGTTGGAGGCAAAATGAGTTCAATTCAAAGTCGAGATCATTGAGCCCTTAAATGGTAAAATGAGTGGTGAAAAGAGTGGAGGTTCAATGATAAAATGATCTAGAAACCCCTCGTGGTGGGCTCCAAAATGATGTTACTCAACCCGGAAACCCAAACAAAACCTACTAAATGGCTTTGGATGGTATAACATGAGTCAGAGGAAGGGTGCGAGTTGGTACTAAATATCACCGCTGAGACCAAAACAATATGTTTAGTGACATGAAATAATGAGTGATGGTTTGAATAATCTGTAAGAGCATACGAGGTCGTTCGAAAGAGTTCAAAAGAGGTTCGAAGATGTGCAAAATAGGTTCGAAAAAGGTTTGAAGAGGTTCAAAGTTGTGCGAAGTAGTCCAAATAATTTTGAATAAGTTCGAAAAGGTTCGAGGTATGTCGAAGAGTGAATTTAATGAATGTGAAGTGCTTGTCAAATGGCGATAGGTGATGGGCAATAAAATGTAGAGCAAATATGATAGTTTCGAGGAAGTTCACGATATTTCACAGAACTTAGAGATATGATGCAAAGATAAGACTAAAGAGAACAATTCTTAAATCTGATGATAGTGAGAGGGTAACTTGTGCTGTTCCCTGTTGATTGTTCTTTTATTCTTCTAACTAATACAAGGCTATATTCTGAAGAAATAGTACTAAAGGGGAAATAATAATAATTGTAGAACATGAGGCAATGTGCACAGCAAATAAAGGTATTGTAAAACATGAAACAAAACAAAAGATGATAATAAGTGAAATGTACATTGTCCAAGTATAGTAAGAGTTCTTGTTCTATTGCTTTGATATATCAATGAAACAAAAATCCACTCTTATCGTATCCTAAGTCTCTTGTAATCTCTCCTCGTGTCCAGTAGTGCTCGATATGCAACTAAATAGTTTACTCTGGTTGAGCATCGTGTATCAAAAGTGTTTTAAGACAACTATACGGTGGCCAAAGTCGTTTGAAGTGCTGTGAAGTCATTCGAAGTGTCATGAAATAGTTCGAAGTAATTCCAAGTTGTCCGAAATAGTGCAAAATGGTGCAAAAATGGTTCAAAGTCGATTTTGTGGCATTCATAGCGATTTGGAGTGTGTGTCGTAATGTCTTGATGCAAGTGGGAATGTTCTCCAAACCTTAAAGCACATAGTGGACCTATCAACATGAAATCTACTGGAACCAATATTGGTTCTTCCACAAACTTCCTCTTCAACTCCTCAAATGCTGTCTTCTGTTGTTCTCCCCATCTCCACACTACTCCCTTTTGCATAAGGTTGTGTAATGGTGCAGCAATTTTGAAAAAATTATGAACAAAGCGATGATAAAAATTGGCAAGTCCCAAGAAAGCCTGAACTTCCTTGATACAGATAGGCATGGGCCAATCAACAATTGCCTGCACCTTAATAGGATCCATCTTGATTCCATCAGGACCAATCTTTAATCCCAAGAACTCAATCTCGCTTGCTCCAAATACACACTTCTCCAGTTTAACAAATAAATCATTCTCTGCCAACCTCTTCAACACCTCCTGCACTATCACCTCATGATTTTCTTCATTCTCTGTGAATATCAAAATGTCGTCAATGAATATTATCACCACACCTTTGTCTATCACATCCTTGAAAATGTTGTTCATCATATTTTGGAAGGTTGGGGGACTATTGGTCATCCCAAAAAACATGACTAGCAGCTCGAAGGATCCTTGACATGTGGCAAATGCTGCCTTCCACTCATCTCCTTTCTTTATTCATACATTGTTCCACTCCCAGCATAAATTCAATTTTGTAAAGACCTTGGTCTTTCCCACCTTGTCAATGATCTCTGAGATTAACAGCAAAGGGTACGCATTCTTCACTGTCCACTCATTCAAATACCTATAATCTGTACACATCCTCTTCCTCTGATCTTTTTTCAGTACAAAGAATACTGGTGATGTCTGTGGTGATTTTGAAGGTCATATGTATCTCTTGCACAACTGTTCATTAAGGAATGCATCCACTTCTTCTTGTTCCTTTGGAGATAATGGTGATGATACTCGACCTGGAAACCTACGAAAAACCTGTTAAAAGCCTTATGTAGTATAACTCAGGCTAGAGGAAGGGTGCGACTTAGTACTAAATATCACTGCTAATACCAAAACGTTGTTTTAGTGATGCGAAATGGTAAGGATGTGACAAATAGCCTTTTTAAAGCGTACAAAGATGTTCGAAGATGTGCGAAGTGGTTTGAAATAGATTCAAATGAGTTTGAGGTTGTTCAGGTGAGTTCGAGGGGGTTTGAAGGTGCTTGACTCATGTATAGGCAGAGTTCATATAAAACTTTTGTGAGACCCTCAACCCACCGTTGAGTCATCATGAACTCATCATTGACTAATCTGCATCATCCCTCAGATATGTGCTTCAGTTCCGATATCATCCTGTTGGTCATACGCGAGCGAGATTTTGTCGAACGACTTGCACTGAGAAACCTTGTTTTCTCAGCACTTTATTATTTTATCTTTGCTGTTATTTTTTTTATGGCCATCCTATGGGGGTTTGATTTGTCTGAGATGAGCTGGGGTGCATTTGGGCACCGTAACATGTTCAATAAATGGTGGTATCTTAGACAAGAGAGAGTCGGTAAGTCATAAATGAGCTTTGCGTCTTGCATACATTATCTACCAGCTGTGTTTTAGCCCATCGCTGGCAGAATAATCTCCTTATAAGTGTTTCCCTTGATCCTCACAGCTCGCAATGCTCATCTGCCTGGCAGCAGAGGTATGATAATATCTTCCCTCTTCTCTCACCATTTTCTCTGACCCCCCTCTTCCCAGTGCACTGCTATGTATTTCCTGTCCAAGTACGAAACTCACCAAACTAACATAGAGGCACGGAGTGGGTACACTGCACACGTGCACAACAACAGCCTTATCACATCACAATACCTAACAATCATCTTCTGTGTATTAATCACCGTTCTTTCTGACACTGACTTCTTTTTCTTGCTCTTCTGGCCTGCGTGGACATACCCCAGGTGGTATAACAATGCTAGGTAACTATTGGCCATGGTAGTTACAGCAGGGGTGGGAACTGCTGCATTGATGAATAAGGTATGTCCTTTGTCACATTAGCAATTCTCCTGTTCACTGAAGGCTGACCAAGTTGTGCAGATTGTTATTTGTACAGGGGCGGAGTATATCACTGGTTAGGGTTATGTACATGTCGTCAACAATGTCCCAACTCAGAAGTAAAATTTATAGTGAGTACTGTTTGTTCTGTGTATGTCTCTCGAAACATGTTTGTTGTTGATGTTCTGGACTCACAAGTGAAATTTTGTCATAATTAAGGTACGTTCTATACAAGTTGCCATTGCATGGGCTGTATATGTTTCTCAAAACATGTTCACCAATGACTTTCTGGAGGCACGAGTAATTTTGTCACGAGTGTGGTATGTCCTGTATATTTCTTCATAGATGTTCTGGACTTATGAATAACATTTTGTAGAGAGTACAGTACATCCCTGTACATATCATCATAGGCTTTCCATACTCATGAATCAAATTTTGTAGTGAGTATAACACAAATCAGATTCAATAAAATTGCTGTAGATTATGATGGCCTAAAGATGAGGCAAAAAGAAGGGATGCATGACATGCAGAGATTCAGCGATGGCATGCTTCGGACACATGAGATAGAGGTAGCAGGGCTGTACAACCTGGGGACTTTGAGAAAAGAACAGATGTCTAAGGGGAACAGGCCCTGCCCAAAGCAAGATAGAAGAAGTAGGGTATAAGGAAAATATTGAAGACCAAGAGAATTGGAGAATGTCAACCAGGAACACAAGTGCATTCATATTGGGGACTCCACAACAGAACTCATCACTGAAATTGATGAAGAAAAAGTCCTGCATGGAACTACTTCCATGCAGGATAAATCTGTTCATCGATAGGCGAGGGTAATTGAAAAAAGCCAGAGAGTTAAGCGCTGTTCATCTTTGACCAACAGACATGAGAGTTGATAGATCACTTCCATGGAGAAACACAGACATGTTCATATTGTGGACTACTCCCCAACAGAATTTGTCATGGACACTCATGAAGGACAAATATCATGCATGAAATGGCCTGCAGGGAACTACTTCCATGCAGGATTGATTGAAGAAAGATCACATGTGATTGACAAATGATTGATGAACAATCACACATGACTGATGAACGATTGACGAACGATCACACGTGATTGACGAACAATTGATGAACGATCACACATAATTGATGAACAATTGACGAACGATGCATATGGAAATAAAAGATAAACCCATCACCCGACATTTACTCTTTGGAGGAGAAAAACAAGCATATATCCCCTGGCTTGTAGCTGGAAATTATATATATGTCAGTGGCAGAGAAAATTGAAATCCTAGAACGATGTACAAAAGCTTGGCCTTCAGCTGTGGGATCAGCATCTCACCTCCAGAGAAGTAACCAAGGGGGAATGAGGCTGTTGGGCCACCATCATGTGAATCCTCATGAAGGCGAACTTGAAGCTGGTATACGATGGCCCTCCCCAGCCATGGTCCAGTGTCACCCCTTGTCTAGACTCCTGCATCGAATGCAGCCTTATAATTGTGGTAACACTCTGGCATGAGAACTTCAAACATAATGGCCAGCCATTTGGCCACCATCTCCATAGCCTCATAGTAGGCAAGAATTGCACTGAGGCCAATACCACTCCTTGTCCACTCTCTTGATAAGTATAAGCCCTATCAAAATGTGATCAAAGAACAAGTGTAGCGTGAAATGCAAAACTTACCTTATTCACTTGCCCCTGCTGGATCCATCCACTAATGAGGTGATTGACACCCACATGCTCACCCTCAAAAGCAACAGTGCTTCCATTGTCCACATATGAATCCCCTGTACCCACCTCATATTGGTAGGGCATGACTTTGGGGTCATGACTCCCATCACTATGATACTGGTGCCGATGATCAGAAGGTGGACAGACAGGCTGCAAGGCAGAGCAGAGGGTTTGAGTACTCTCATGACAATGCACTATCTCATCACACTGTAGAATAAAAAATAAGGAATCTTCCACAGAACATAAAATAATTCACATTTAAACCATCACAAACCAGGTGCTTGCCAGCTTTCAACCCTTCATCGAGATCAGCTTGGATTCTACCATTGTACTGCTGGTTCAGGGGTTTAGGCTGGGGGTGATGGTTTGAGATTGAATTGATAAAATATCACAAATGTTTACTTATGCCCTCCGACTTTGCATCAGTCTATCTGTTGGAAAGATAGAATGCCAAAGGGGTGCCAGATAGAGTCTGCCACTGCCCTGAAAAGACTTGCACAAGCTGGTTCAGTCCAAGTTCCATATCGCAGTTCTCTTGTTGTTCCTTGAGATCCTTGATGCTGGTTGTGAGGCAGACCAAATCCACATAGCTATTTTTGCAACTCACATTTTAGAAGATGTCATCTTATCAAGTGTCTCTCTATTTCTACTCTCACATACCTGCTTCTTGGCCTAATTTTTTACAGACTCATCCTTCTCAATAACTCAGCAGTATGTTGTGGAATTAAAGTTGGGACCATGCAGATGGACAATGATAATTGTGTTTGTATGGAGCTCATAACAAACATGTAAAGAGTTGTGAATAAACAAACTACCATAGATATAACAACTTGGAAATACCTGGAGTCGTACTGATGGTGTCTAAAAATAGTCCAATACAGTAGGGGCTGCATTGGGGGAATGTCAAGATGTGATTCTAATTCATGAGTTCTGAACAGTGACACATTTTACAGTCTTTTAGGAGGACATTGGCAGCTTCACACCAAGAAAATGGTGCAGATGGAACTTGAAGGTGCCAAACATCTTGTAGTATTGACCAAACAACAGTCTGTGACCAAATAAATACAACAGTATGAATTAGTTATCACTGTATGCATATTGGGTAGGGCTGTTTTGATTTCTCCATGCATTTTTGCATACATTTTCAATAGTCAGAGGTTGTGTCAGTACACATGCTCCCATTTTGGATCTTTCACACAGGTCACTGCTTTGCATTTGGACCTTGGCAATATCCAATAACCCTTTTTCCCAAAAAAAAAATGACAGGCAGCTGCCAAGATATTCCCAAAGTGCTCTACATAACATAACATAAGACATATCATGGTCTGCTAGAAACACATCAGGAGAGAAATGAAATTGATTCAGTATGCAACAGGAGTAACCTGAAGAGTGTCAGTACAGCATCTTTCTATGATGAGGGAATATTAACATAGTAGTTAATTGTGGAGCCATACACAAAAGAGATTTCAACCACTCACCCAGCCCTGACAGCCACATTTAATGTTTTATGTTTCGACAACAGATGTGGGCCCATCCACATCGGATGGTGACTACATTCAACACAGCACCTCCCTCTGACAAGGAGATGCTGACAGTAATGGTTGGTTTTGGAGAACTACATAAAAAAGATTCCAACCACCCATGCAGTCATGATGGCTGCACTTAATGTCTTATGTATGCACAACAGACATGGGCCCATCCATATCGGATACCAATGATATCAGCACAGCACCTTATGATGAAGACATGGACGTGGTGGTTGGTGAAGGGTAAGTATAAGAAGGAAAAACAGGATCTTTTCAACTGTTTATTTGTTCCATGTGGCAACTCCCGAGTTATTCACACAAATGTTAGTGAGGAAAAATATGCACATGACAGTTCTGAACCATCACATGCACATTTACTGAGATGATCGGCTACAAAATGAGACATTTCACAACACAAGACTGCATCATTTGGGCCCTTGGTATTTTTTTTGTTTGTTTCTTGTTGCTATGTACTAACTAGTTGCATTTCCTCCCTTTTTAGAATACAAATCTACTGGTAATGATAGGAGTAAACACGAGACGACCTAAATGATGCATTTATTATTTTGGGCATGTGGTAATTTTTTCTCTTTCATTTTCTTGTTCTGATATACTAACTGATTACTTTTTTTTCTACTTTTTACGTTCTACTGGTAATGATGGACATCAACACCAGAAGACCAACACCCAGCTACAAACACGCAAACCCCCTCCTCCCTGTCCAATCGAGGTATTGAGGGTGCCAGATGATGAAACAAGGACACAGCGGGACAGCCAAACAACAGGAAGACAAGACAACAAAACAATGAAAAACAAGATGGCAAGACAGCAGAGTGATAGGACAATGAGACAGTGGGAAGAGGGGGAGGACAGTGATGAGAAAGATTATAGAGAATTAACTCTCAAAGGAATATGCACGTGATGGGTCTGACCCATCACGTGCATTTATTTAACCACAAATTTGTGCTAATTAGTCCAGATCTACATTGCACAACTAATCCCCATTCTTTTTGACCTACTTGTCCTATTCATTGTCTGCAGATGCCAAATCACTAGCCTGAGTCCATCTTCTGGGATGTCAATATAGTGACAGATAATACATTGTGTTGTGATGCATGTGACTGTCACTGTCACATGCACATTGATGTAGAACAAGTCATTGCACTAGCCTCTGGCCACTAAAAAATTAAGTACCTCTATTCCCAACTTTGGTATGCTTGTGGGATTTGGAAACAGTGAAAATCATGAATTTTGAATGAGTAAAGCTCAAGATACAAGTCCTTGTTCTTATAATTTCTTAATTACCTTCTTCAGAACTTACATAAGATTCTAAAATTTACCAAACCCTTTAATTGACTTATTGTGACATATTCCAAGGCCAAATGTGGAAAAACATCGATTTTTGAAAGCCTCATCTGTATAGAAATTCATATATTCTATATTTTTAATATTTCCTGCATATCTCAAGAATCAGTCCACCAAAATTCATGATTTTAGGGTCAATCTGTCGCTGTTCATCTCCTCTATCCATCCTACATATTGTTTTGATTTTTTTATAATGGTCAAAATTGGCCATTTGACCAACTGGTGTCCTATGACTGTTTTTAAATGGTTTCAGGTCACCTACCTCTTCTCCAATGTTATAGAACTGAGGGCATAGCTCAGGCGGCTCTGAGCGGCTCTGAGCTGTGAGCTGATTTAGCAGTGCAGCTTGCCCAAAATAGTGGTGTGGCTTAATGGCTCACAGCTCTGAGCTGTGCCTTTGGCAACACTAGTGATAATTGCAGTATTTTGATTGCTACTATCAATTGTACTCAGCTCTATACATGGCATTCAAGAAAAACAGAAGTGGTGGAATAAAGCTGAATTTTGATCATGCCTGCCATAGTCACAAAGGATCAAAGGTAATACATAGCTCATAAGTCAGGCCCTGATACAAATGATACAAATTGGATATTGGTACATATCTAGGACTTACAACGAAGCTATGCACCAACCCCACAACCCATCCTATGATGACAGGACTTAGCTGTGGATCCCAATCCTAGGCCCAATCCTGGGCAAATAGGTCCAACCCTACTGGCAATCCTACAGATCCTCATAACCCTAAATACTACCCTACTCAAACCTGAATACTTTCATATTTGTGCTATGCATCAAGGACATTTATTGGTGGATAGCTCAGAGACGGAAATGTTGTCTAAAATCAGGAAATGTTCAGAGATGGATGATGAAGTGGTGGAAGCTGTGAAAGCTTTGAGGGGAGAGAAGAAAAGTAATATTAAAGGAGATGAATGGGTTGAAGAACAAGGGTTAGTGTTATTCAGAGGAAAGGTCTATGTACCGAATGATCAAGATTTATGAAGGGAGATCGTACAGTTACATCATAACACGCCAGCTGCTGGACATCCAGGAAGGTGGAAGACATTGGAGTTGGTGATGAGAAATTATTGGTGGCCCAGAATTTCAAAGTATGTGTTGGGGTATGTGGATGGGTGTGACACATGCATGAGGGGAAAGAAATTTCCAGAAAAGCCTGCTGGGAAATTAATGCCGAACCCTATACCTAAAGCACCATAGCAAGATATATCTGTGGACTTTATCACAGGATTACCTGAAGCTCAAGGATACGATGCAATATTTGTAGTATGCGACCACTTCACAAAGAAAGTCCATATTATTCCTACTACTGCAGAAACCTCATCGTTGGGCTTGGCATGCCTCTATCTAAATCAGGTATGGCGGTTACATAAATTACCTGATATGGTTATCTCCGATCGTGGATCACAATTTGCTTCTGCATTTATGCGAGAGTTAAATAACATATTGGGGATTTAAACCACATTGTCTACGGCATATCACCCACAAACTGATGGGCAGACAGAGAGAATGAATCAGGAGTTGGAGCAGTACCTACGCATGTTTGTCAATCACTGACAAACTGACTGGCCCGAATGGTTGGCAATTGCAGAATTTTCCCACAACAATAAATTCCATTCAGCTACTTGCATGTTACCCTTCTTGGCTAATTATGGTTATCATCCCAGAATAGGAGTAGAACCACGAAGGGAAGTCAAGGTACAATCAGTGGAGGACTTTGTGTCAAAAATGTGAAAGGTGCAGGAGGAAGCAGAGGCAGCATTGATGAAAGCACATGATGATATGATGCGACATGCAGATCGTACTCGAGCTGTTGCTCCAGAGTATAAAGTTGTTGACTTGGTATGGCTAAGTACCAAGGATCTGAATATTCCACGACCTTCAAGAAAGCTTACGGTGAAGCAAGTTGGCCCATATCTGATTTCTAAAATAATTTCACCCAATGCAGTAGTGTTAAAATTACCTCAATCATTTAAGATTGATCCTGAAATTAACATTTCCTGTTTATGCCCTTACTGCCCACCCACTATTCCTGGTCAACAAACTACTCCACAGCCTCCAATAGTGGTAGAAGATGCTCCAGAATATATTGTGGAAGAGGTTTTGGACTCACATCTTCGATGAAACAAATTGGAGTTCTTAATCAAGTGGAAGAACTACACTGACGAAAATAATTCGTGGGAGCCAGAAGAGAATTGTAAGCGAGTGTGCAAGGCAATCACCCAATTCTTTAAATGTAATCCAAATGCTCCGCGTCGCATTGCTAGAATGGTGTATGAGGGGATGAATTTCCAGCCTTACCAAAATTTCGCAGAGGGGACAGATATGATATTTTCTCACCTGGAAGTCGAGGCCTAAAAGGGGGGTAATGTTAGGAAACAGTCTCCTAACATGCCTATTACCTAATACTATTTTTATTTTATTTTATTTTATTTTATTTTATTTTATTTCACCAAAATACACTACAAAATGCCTATATACACATTATTTGTCAGCATGGGAATTCTTTATTTACACGTATCAATATGTATGCGCATGTACGCGCATGTGTGTGCGTGTCCGTAATAACATACTACAATATGTGTAACGTAGTATATAACCCTAAAATAAATACTAGGAGGCCTCAGTTGAGTTCTCTTAGGTATTCCATCCACATTAGTGGTGCAAAAGGCCTATTTCAGCCAACTGTTCTATTTTTAACCCTCGCATAAAATCAATCAAATCCCCCCATCACACACGCGCCCCCCGCTGCCTTCTTGTAGGAGAACCCGCACGGTCCAGCTAGCAGATTAGTGGGTGTCGCCCTAACAGCTATGCTACAGCTGGCGATAAGTGTGCCAGTCAATCACCTTCGACTGGCGCATTTAATATAACTGTGCTGTGCTACAACTGGGATAAGTGCACCAGTCAATCACATTCGACTGGCGCATTTAATAACAGCTGCACCAGGCTACATTAAATAAGTGCACCAGTCAATCATGTTCAATTGGTGCATTTAATATAACTGGGCCATGCTACAGCTGGAGATAGGTGCGCCAGTCAGTCATCTTCGACTGGTGCATTTAATATAACTGCGCCATGCTACAACTGGGGATAAGCGAGCCAGTCAATTACATTCGACTGGCGCATTTAATTACATTTGCGCCATGCTACATTTACTAAATAAGTGCACCAGTCAATCACATTCGACTGGCACATTTAATAACAACTGTGCCATGCAACGACTAAACAGAAGTACTAGATAAGTGCGCCAGTCGAGCACGTTCGACTGGCACATTTAATATACCTGCCCCATGCTAGATAAGTGCGCCAGTCAAACATGATCGACTGGTGCATTTAATACAACTGCGCTGTGCTACAACTGGGGACATGCACACCAGTCGATCATGTGCGACAGGGGCATTTAATATAACTGCCACATTCAATATCTTATACTTTCTGCGTGGGTCAATGCCACCTGAATGACAAACTGCGAAGCTGCTTGGACTCATTCATGGGGGTTCTTACAATACTCTGCCACTTATATGCTGTTGGACTTATTTGGTGTCATGCAGGCCTCTTTCGAATGGCGCACTTTTCTGCTAAATTTCCTAGCCCATACCCTGCCCATACCCTCACCCATGCATTAAATAGAGCATAGAATATTTCTTTCATTGAAAGCAGGTATTCTGGCCATCTCATCGTGCTCGGCGCAAATGCGTCAAGTTCTACACTCTGTCTACATGCTCTATTACAGCAGTCAATGGAACGGCTACCACCATGTCATTGTCAATGTACAAACTCAATTTATGTACAGGTTTGCACTTATCTACACAGCTTGCAGATAACTAAGTAGTGCACAGTGTGCTGTCGTCATAGACGAACAGAGTCAATACACCTTGTGAATAATTGATCAGTACACCAATTAGCTGCATGATGTCAGCGTAGATGATGCAAACCATCAACCACCAACACTCTACCAACATATATCCTGCATGGAAGTAGTTCTGTGCAGGATCCCATCTACGAGCCTCAGGTCTAATGCCCAGATTCTCATTGTCTTGGATCTTCTACGAGACTATGACAAATGTCAACCACACACGGATTCACTCAGTCATCGCTCCTCTATGATGAATGGCAACCACAACCAGATTCACAGTCATCACTCTTCTACAATGAATGGCCACCACAGCGTAGATTCACATCTTGCCTGTTCATCTATGAGGACAACAAGTCTGATCCAAGTCTGATCCCCAGGTTCTCATGGTCTTGACTCTTCTATGACAAATGGCCACCACACGGCAGATTCGACATCGTGCCTGTTTATCTATGAGGATGACAAGTCTGATCCCTGGATTCCCATGGTCTTGACTCTTCTACAACAAATGGCCACCACAGCATGGATTCAACATCTTAAGTCTAATAACCGATTTCTCATGGTCTCAACTCTTCTACGACAAATGACGAACTGGTCTTTGCTCTTCTATGACGAATGGCAACTACATGTGGATTCTCACAGTCTTGGTTCATCTACATTGTTGCATGCCTGACTCCTGTCTTGCCTGTTCATCTATGAGGATGACAAGTCTGATGCCTGGACTGTCATGGTCTTGGATCTTCTATGACGAATGGCAACTCACACAGTCATGACTCTTCTATGACGAATGGCAACCACACTCGGATTCTCACAGTCATGATTCTTCTATGACGAACTGGTCTTGGCTCCTCTACAATGAATGGCAACTACACATGGATTCTCATGGTCTTGGTTCATCTACGCAGTTGCATACCCAACTCTTGTCTTGCCTGTTCATCTATGAGGATGACAAGTCTAATGCCTAGACTTGGATCTTCTATGATAAATGGCAACCACACCTGGATTCACACCATCATCGCTCTGCTACGACGAACTAGTCTTGGCTCTTCTATGATGAATGGCAACTGCATGCAGATTCTCATGGTCTTGGTTCATCTACACCATTGCATGCCCAACTCTTGTGTTGCCTGTTCGTCTACGAGGACGACGAACCTGGTCTTGGCTCTTCTAGTTGATTTCATCTACAACAAATGGCAGCCACAGCCCACAAGCAACCACACCACAGATTTCTTCTGCATGGAAGTAATTCTGTGCAGGATTCATGTCTTGCCTGTTCATCTACGAGGAAGACAAGTCTGCTCTTCAATGACCTTGACTGGCAACTGTCTGGACTTACACAGTCTTGGGAACACACAAGTAATTTGTAGTGAGTACAAGTAGATACTGTACATTTTTTCATGGATGTTCCACACTCATGAATGAAATTTTGTACTCAATGTGGTATGTGCTGTACAAGCCATCACAGTAGTTATGGATGCCCAAGTAGTTTTGTTCTCTGTGCATTCCACTACTCTGCCTATTCCCTTCCACTACTCTGCCTATTCCCTTCCTCCACTCTCCTACTCCTACTCCCCTGCTCCCCTGCTCCCCTGCTCCCTTGCTCCCCTAGTCCCCTGTCCCCTAGTCCCCTAGTCCCCTGTCCCCTAGTCCCCTAGTCCCCTGTCCCCTAGTCCCCTAGTCCCCTTTCCCCTAGTCCCCTAGTCCCCTGTCCCCTAGTCCCCTAGTCCCCTGTCCCCTAGTCCCCTAGTCCCCTGTCCCCTGGTCCCTGGTCCCCTAGTCCCCTAGTTTTCCACCCTGCCCTACAATCTCAAAACATTCTCCTGATAACCCTAAGAGAATTCCATGGATATCCCACCACCCCCTCGATGTTAAACGAGGGACCTATTTAAGTGAGATGTCACGGTTAGCCACCCTATGCAGTTTACATACTCACTATATAGATGCAATATGAAGCCTGAGTGCTTTATACATTGTGCGTGGATACCCGTCGAACCTTATTAAGAATTGGACTAAGAATAATATTACTACCCATTGGCAGAACTGTTTGGCTGATACTAAACGTGAGCACGAGGATGTATTAGTACTTAAATCTGAATTCAATACAGCATGGAACTACTTTAATGCGAAAGAACTTGGTGATACAGTTCTAGGCTACTGGCGTGGCTGGCTTGCCGCCGCGGAAGCAGGAACCCTCAGACCGGGAACCCCCTATGCGCCCTTTACAGATGATTATGGCGACCTTGGATATGTGGACCCGGCGTATTGCATCGAGGCTGCCACTCCCCTTGGCCCCCGTCCAATCCCTGATGTGCGCACAGTAGGCCTAACTAATCGGAAAATAATAGTTTCGCGTAAATGAACGCGAAATCTATTTGACCTTACCAGTCTTTGGAAAAAGACTGTACTCACCGTGTTAGATAAGGATTCTTTAGATTCAGATATTAATTCAGATATGGACGAAGGCAGCTCCTCCGACATCTCTGAAAATGATCCTGGATACCTGTTCCAAGTTAAAGGGTACCTCTGAAAAGATGGTATTAGCATGGACACGCTACCCCAAGAGGGAGACGGTCTTGATATGTTGGCAAAAGTGCGCTGCTTCTGGCGAGCTGTTCTAGTAGTCAAGCGTCTTGGCGAAGATTGCAGTCTGGCACACAAACCAAGTATCAGGGCTCTGATGTGTCGACGTTAGTAGGGTAAGCGCCCTATCTAATGCTGACTTAGTAAGGGGCTGCTACCTTTTAACGTAACATAGTTCTTTCAGACAAAATAAACAGTTGTCTCACGGACACTGTTTGAAGTAATTTTTCAAACATCGATTCCTAGGGAATCACTTTATAGCTTAAAGTGGTGAACCTAAACCCTAACCGTGAGTCTTAATACTTAATCGTATTAAAAAATCAGTAGGATAACTAATTATACTTTAGCTAACCCGAACCCTAACTCTGAACCCTAACTAGGAACCCTAAAATGGACCCTAACTACGGTTTGCATTAACCGCCAGCGTTGGGATGCCGGATTATGGTGAGAAGGGTCCTAACCCTAACATGGGGTTTACTTGGAATGCAGCAAAATAAGCCTGGCTTATAAGTATTGTTCTTATCTGCTTATCTTTCTAAATTTAGACCTCTTAGTAAGAGTGTTCTATATTTGGAAGATTGGTCATAGACCTTGGTAAGCGTCTTATCAATCTGATTACTGATCACTGTTTATGAGCGATGATGCGATATGACACCATAATGGCATCATCGTTTGTCATGCTGTTAGTAATATGACAGCATGAGAATATTGGACCTGAAGAGCTTATAAAAGCAAAACAGGATGCACTAGGATTTCCCCAGTGCCTGTCGTCCTCTTCTTGCATACACTCTTCTGTAGGTTGTAGAATATACCTCCCTAACCCTAACCCTCTGCCCCACCTCCTCACTTTGCCCCAGACACCCCGGGAAAGAGCTGTTTAGCCACCACCCATGTCTTACACCACCCCCCTGCATCATTACCAATGCTGTGGACACCTTTCGACACCCCCCTTTCACTTCACATGCCCACGTTTCCACCTCGTTGCCGCCTACTTGCCGCCATTGCCCCTGCTCACTCCTCACGCAGGACGAGCTCACCACGACGCCATGTATGTCAATGTGATGCATGTTCCCCACCACTGCCCCATCTACACAAGCCCACCATCAACCACCCATGTCATCACCCCCATTCCTAGCACCATTGATGTGACCAGCCCCATCTACGTCCACGTCTCTATGGCCCCATCCACCACTACTGCAGCACACCCAATCTACATGTAAGTTTACTTTTTTTGTCATCCGCTCACTCTTGGACCACGACACAATGTGATTCTAAGGAGTTAGCTCCTGGAATTGCTCTATGACGTGATCATTTGGAGTTAGCTCCATTGATCTACCCAAGACTCGTATGCAAGATACTCTAAACCCCCGGCCATTCTCACTGCCAGTGAACAACCTTCCCCACAACCACGGATTCGGTGTCACATTCATCATGCCCAAGGTACTTTTCTTTTTTTTCTGGTCAACCTAATACTCCCACTCGACGCCTTGATCTATGTTGTGGAGCTTCAGAGATTCTTCTGGCCCGCGACTCAACCGATAGATCCTAGTCTGCTGTTGCAAAGCTTCAGAGTTTCTTCTGGCTTGCAACATATAGGTGGACTAGCTAGAGCACATTGGAATTGCCAAAATAAATAAGGGGCACACAGCGTGCTGAACAAGTCGCAGCGTAGGTAATAGATCAATCAGAGTGGCTGTGTTCAAGAGGATTGCCATTGCCGCATGATTGAACACAGCCACTCTGATTGATCTATTACTTATGCCGTGACTCTCATGTCCATTCATCCTCGATGAACAGTGCATAGCTCTCTCTCCTCTCCCATGAAGATGCATCCTGTATGGAAGTAGTTCCATGCAACTCCTCATTGGCTCCAGCAACGACGGGTTCTATTCCTGTGGCGGGCTATCCCCAAACCTCTCGAGTCTCCCCCTTCAAGATTCCTCAATCTGGTGGTTCCTGCTCACCTCCAGCAATCCATAAACCTCTTGGATTGCATGCTATCTCTGATGGAGTCTATCAACTTCAACCGTGTCCGCATGTCATACTTTTTGCTTTTCACTTACCGGAATTCTTGTACCTCGTTCAGCATGTTGTGTTCCCCTTATATCTATGTCTGTCAAAATTTTTTCTAACTGTACCGACATTGAACTGATGGCTCATTATTCAAGTGCAAGTTATTCGGGAGTCACCCAAGAACTCATGTAAAACAAGCTGGACCCCTGCTAACTGCGTGTGTCTCTCCCTTTCTCCACTCATCAAGATGTACGCTGCATGGAAGTAGTACTGTGCAGGTCTTCCTCATCGACAGTAGAATCGATGTTGGAAACAACGAGCTCTGTTGGGGAGTAGTCCCCCATATGACAGCATCCAACATCTCTGGCTACAGTGCATTGATACTTACTATGGCAACACTTTCAGAGTCGTATTACACAGATCTATTACATAGATCAATGCCAATTTTTCATTCCTTCTTGGTTGCATCTCCGACGCGAATGAGTCTGATGTGGCTGCCTAGCAGTGGTGCCTATCCCCAATTGCCCTAACCTTCAAGATTCCTTATATGGTACTTCTAGTTCTCCTCCAGCACCATGTGCTTCTCTTGAACATCTACAAATGTCTTCGACAAACCTCGATATGTTGTGCGACCCTGCTATCTCCTTGTTTTTCATGGAAATCACCATACGTCAGCATGTCATATGCCTGGATCTCCATTCATCTATCTGTCATATCCTTCCACAGCTTACACACATTAGACCTACGGCTCATTGTTCATGCGAAAATCGCATCACATTACCCAACCTCGAGGCAGTTGGAGTGACAGTGCAAATTATTGTATTGATCACCCTAGATCTTATTATTTCATCATTACATCCGTTCATGGTACCTCGAGCCATTCAGAATCAAAGACACTCATCGAAAATTAACTTCTTGACAGTTATCTACATCAACCCTCTCTCCTATGGCTAATCTCTTCAACAACCACCCAGTTGTATCCCACAGTCTGCGCGAATTCACTGACCGTGCTTATGGCTATCACGAAAATGATGAAACAGATGACAACTTCCTATGCTTTGTCCTCATGGGTGAATACATCGATGATGAAGGTCATTTAAAGCAGGCCTTTGTCGATCCTATTCAGAATGTCATTGAAGGTAACCATTCGCTTTTGATCTCCAGGGACTATGATTCCCTTCTGGGCATTGCCGACAAGGTCATGGTACATTGCCCTATCTCTGTATTCATTGTTCCACATGATACTTTTGCTCTGAAGGCAAGTATCCATCTCCAATACCCTGTTACTTATCAAGGTGTGAGTTTCTAAAGTCCTACTCCAATTGAATATTTTATTGAAGTATTTTTGCTACAGGAGACGAAACAAGTCGACTACCACAAGATTCCAAATTTTGAATTCGGCACATTTGGGATGCGGCACCACTTACACCTCTTTTTCCCTGGACTGTGGTCACCGGAACATTCCCAACAATCAAACCCTTACCATTTGACAGAATGCGAGCGAGCTTTCTGGTATGAAAATGGCTTTCGTCTGGCCATCGCTGCTTTATTAGGTGAAAGCATCGCCTCAGAGTGGCCAGCAAAGTATTTAATGGAGCAGTTTAGAGCAAGGAAAACAAGAGGAGGCTTTTCCTGGGGCACAAAGCTCATCCCAAGCAATGCCGTTGACCCTCTGGCCAACCGCATACGCACAGAACTGGATGGGAACCCCTTCGTTGCAGAAGCTGACATTGCTTGGGCGTGCAACTTCTTTATTTTGCATACCCTCCGCAGCACAAAACACAGCACTTACCATCAAGTAGACATACATTCTGCGAAATTTTATCTTCAGGATTTTGTTGAGGTGGCACAGCTCACTGGCGAAGTCCCGGACATTGGAGACTGGTACATCGATGTCAGCATTCAGATTAGTAGTGAAGAGGGGGAATGCCTTCAGTGGACTATGGCGGCCCATCATGAGGTTGTGCAGCAGGCGTTGCACATTTCAGATCGGAATGCTGAGAGGATTTCCGATATAAATTCATCCAAATATTCCCGTGATCCTGTCAGTCATCTTACTGCCATTAGTGGCTTTTGCGCCATTCCTGGCATCTGTGCTCGAGGAGAGTATGAGGCTGTTTATATCCAGGCCTACACAACCGACAAGTCAATTGTCTCCAATCCTGAAGGCAGGCACCACGCAAAATTTATCACCATCAAAGAGGCCATGGGTGTCAATCAGCCAATGAAAACCATCGAAGGCATCTATAGTATTTACGAAGAGGCGCGTACAGCTAACTCTTCAAATGCACGTCTCGAGGTCTGGGTACCATATAAATTTGCCACCAAAGTCCTTATGCAGTTCGACCCTGATGTGTTGAAGAACTGTCTATGTTCTTTTACACGTCAGGAATGGTGGTATGTCATTCATTAAACATGGTATCCTATGTATCAATTTCTGAATTCCTGTAGGTCTTTCTGCATGACAAGGTTACTGGCAATCAGTAAAACTCTCTCCGACCAAGCCAGTGGTGCAGCCCGTGCTTGACTCCTTCCTGAAGCGCTGACTTTGACCGCAGCATGCATGTGGTTGCTGAATGGCTTGCATGCTCGCCCTGAGGATGGACCAGCAGCAAGACAACTCATGGATGCAGCCCTTCCTTTATCGGAGCCCCAGGACTTGAACCGCGATGTCCTTGCATATAATACATCCCGGCAGGTGGATTGGCAGCAGGAGGAAGAGGAGGAGGAGGAGGAAGAGGGAGAACATGATAACAGTCGTCATCGCCAGGTACCATATGTACCCTACAGATGCATCTTCTTTTGTCGAATAATGGTTGGGGATGTCGTCCCTCGCCTGCGCATTAGTGGAACCATCCTTACGGAACCGGCATTCAAGTTTTGGTTCGAGGACATGACATTGGACGAGGTCCAGGCAATGTACCTGAAGTCGGGCATTATACCCTGAGAGGCGATGGGTAGTAAGCATCCTACAAATAAAGCAAAGATGCCGACATACATAAATTTTACTGGTGCACTGGAACCAACACTATTCGACCTACAATCTCAGGGTCATATACTTCCCCCTCCTACGCAGGATGATGGCTCAGATATAGATGATCATTCCTCCCCACCTCCTATGGACGAACAATCAACAATCAACACCTTCCTTTCCCAGCTCTGGCGTCAATTCATCATCGATCTTACTGGCAAGGTGCCTAACCCGTGGGGAATCACAAATCCCTCTTACCTCAAGCTCACTAATGTCCAACGCCGTGAAGGAAAAGAAGATATATACAAAAATGTGACACTTTCTGATATTTTCACAGACGTTGCATACAGGAACTCATCCTCTGCTGATTGGCAAAGAGCCTTCAAATGGCTCTTTCCTGAGCCTGGCTACAAGACCACGAATGCTGTCCAGAATTACCCAAGCTCACCCTATTTTAGGCAGTGGATGACCTTTATTGACGACCCTAATAATTTTACAGTTATTTCGGTGTCACGCTTAGAAATCTGGAAACAGGTGAGGGAGTGGAGCTGGATCCCAGATGCACAACAAGACAGAATGTGGCCCACATCTGCAGCCTCAGGATTTACCCGCTGGCCAAGTTCTTTGGGACGTGGTGGTAAGGATCGAGCTGCACCTCGCATTCTCCTGAAGAGCCATGCAGCTCCTATCTTCACAACAGTTGGTGTGGAGTATATTGACTCAGAGGAGGACGATAAGTAGGGGAGTCATCACTAGATTTTGATGTAAAGTTTTCAACTATTCATTCCACATCGTTTGTCACCTACTACTTGAATAAAAATCTAATTTCATAACTCCAGGCAGCACATCTACGTGGACGTGAACAGGGATGTATGCTCAATGTTGTCCTTCATATGGAGGAATGGGTCGGCGGAGGGTGGTGAGTGTTGGGGATGAAATTCCAAATTCTCAATCATAAAAAACATTAGTCGCAACAATCTGGGGCTCCCCAGGAATGCTCCGGGCTTCGTCACAGATGAGGAAGACAGATGCCATGGCAGGACCGATAGAGGTTGATTTTGAGCCTGGAACGGGATGATTCTACGACCTATCGACGTCCGTCTTTACGATTTCAATGGAGCTAGCCCCGGATGAAACCACTGGCAAGACGTGAAGCAGAGAGTTCTTGAAAAGATTCAAGGGAGCTGACTCCGCAAGAACCTAACCTGATCCACAAACAGAGGGGGCAGGATAGGACTTTACGGTAAACCCATTAGTTACTGTGATATAACGGGGGAGGAATAAAACTCACCACAGTTAGTAAAAGGCTGTTGCGGTCATGTACTACTAAGTAACGCATTTGGATGAAACTATGCCAACCAAGTTGATTTGGACTGTATGGCAAACCATTTAGTTAATGTGAGATAACGGAGGAAGAACACTCACCACACTTAAAAGGCCATGAGGTCACTAATTAACGCGTTTGAGTAACTGTGCCAAACAAGTTGATTTGGTCATGTGTCTCTTCGTTCACACTTCGTCTCAGATCGGCAACCTGTAACTTCGGCCTTTGTCATGGTCATGTGATTTTCAGTTTGACTTCTGATCAATCTGTCATCTGCTCACTCTTGGACCACGACACAACGCGATTCTAAGGAGTTAGCTCCTGGAATTGCTCTACGACGTGATCCTTTGGAGTTAGCTCCATTGATCTACCCAAGACTCGTATGCAAGATACTCTAAACCCCCGGCCATTCTCACTGCCAGTGAACAACCTTCCCCTCAACCATGGATTCGGTGTCACATTCATCATGCCCAAGGTACTTTTCTTTTTTTTCCCGTCAACCTAATAGTCCCACTTGACGTAAGAATACCGCCAGGCTGCATACAGAAGAGGCCTTGATCTATGTTGCAGAGCTTCAGAGATTCTTCTGGCCCGCGACTCAACCGATAGATCCTAGTCCACCGTTGCAATGCTTCAGAGTTTCTTCTGGCTTGCAACATATAGGTGGACTAGCTAGGGCACATTGGAATTGCCAAAATCAAACTATTGATGATAACATTGCAAGGTTACGAATACAAGTAGACGTCTGCATACCAGACGCAGCGCTCCCCCAACACCACGGCTGGACTATTCATTTGGAGCTGCTATGGAACGTGTAGGCAGGCCCGTGGATGATGTCATTGCAAGGCAAGTCTTATCTATGATATCTGCTAATCCGTAATAGCCTAATATTTTGTAGACACACCAAACCGTTGCCTCGGCATCTCTTTCAGCGCGTAGAGGAAGAGTTGTTTGGTGGCGATTTGACAGAGGAGGAAATGGAGGAAATACCACGGTGTGTATGACAGACTACCCTCTGCCCCACTTCCTCACTTTGCCCCAGACACCCCGGGAAAGTGCTGTTTAGCCACCACCCATGTCTTACACCACCCCCCACATCATTAACGATGCTGTCGACACCTTTCGAACACCCCCTTTCACTTCACATGCCCATGTTTCCACCTCGTTGCCACCTACTTGCTGCCATTGCCCCTGCTCACTCCTCACGTGGGACGAGCTCACCATGACGCCACGTATGTCAACGCGATGCGTGTTCCCCACCACTGCCCCATCTACACAAGCCCACCATCAACCACCCACGTCATCACCCCCATTCTTAGCACCATTGATGTGACCAGCCCCATCTACATCCACGTCTCTATGGCCCCATCCACCACCACTGCAGCATGCCCAATCTACATGTAAGTTTACTTTTTTTCTTTCTGATTTCATTTAGCAGCTACTAACTACCAAAAACAGGAGCACCACAAGCCTTAATGAGATGACCCAAATGACACGGTCATCACCCCCCTGCCCCTGTTATCCAACCTGAGCATGCCACCACCGCCACATCACCCCCTGCACTGCCTCTACACCTGAGGATGCCCCCTGCTCACTGCCCACTCACCCCAGTTCCCATTCCATGCCCCCCGGGCCCCCATTATGCAAGATGAGCCCACGATGATGCCTCACACCTCTACGTGGCCTGTCATGTCACCGTCGACGTATTCATCAATGATAGCCTCACCCCTTGCTCTGCCCCACTCTGGACCATATACCTGGCTGGCCATAAACCTGTCCTTTTGACATCCACCGTGTGGTACACCCTGCCTCTGTTCGTCGTCATCGAACAGCGCCCACAGCACGCCACTTGCTGGCTCTCTTTCTTACCGTTAATGATGCGAACAAACAAAATGAACCAGACGACACACTTGTCGTTTGGGCCCACAGTAATTTTTTCCTCTTCCATTCTTGTTTTACTTAACTAACTAATTTCTTTACTTTACTTTTTAGGTTCTAAACTACTGGTAACGACGTATAATGACACGGCAAATCCATGCCCAGCTACAACCGTGCAAACCCCTCCTCCCCATCCAAATGGGATGTGAGGCGCTCAGTCGGTGGAGAGTTGTATCCTCGAAACTTTGAGGGTGCAGCCAAGGCGTTGGATGGGGAGAGGGACGATAAGATGATGGGTAGGGACGATGAACATGATTAGCAAGTGTCATGGCTTGGATATCAGGTATGTAGAGTATTTCAACTGCAGGGGGTAGTGCTGGGGGTGCTACCTGCCATTTACAAATATTTCTTTCATTGAAAGCAGGTATTCTGGCCGTCTCATTGTGCTCGGCACAAACGCATCAAGTTCTACACTCTGTCTACATGCTCTATTACAGCAGTCAAGGGAACGGCTACCACCATGTCATTGTCAATGTACAAACTCAATTTATGTACAGGTTTGCACTTATCTACACAGCTTGCAGATAACTAAGTAGTGCACAGTGTGCTGTCATCATAGACGAACAGAGTCAATACACCTTGTGAATAATTGATCAGTACACCAATTAGCTGTGTGATGTCGGCGTAGACAACGCGAACCATCAACCACCAACACTCTACCAACATATATCCTGCATGGAAGTAGTTCTGTGCAGGATCCCATCTACGAGCCTCAGGTCTAATGCCTGGATTCTCATTGTCTCGGATTTTCTACGAGACTACGACGAATGTCAACCACATATGGATTCACTCAGTCATCGCTCCTCTATGACAAATGGCAACCACAACCAGATTCACAGTCATCACTCTTCTACAACGAATGGCCACCACAGCGTAGATTCACATCTTGCCTGTTCATCTATGAGGACAACAAGTCTGATCCAAGTCTGATCCCCAGGTTCTCATGGTCTTGACTCTTCTATGACAAATGGCCACCACACAGCGGATTCGACATCGTGCCTGTTCATCTATGAGGATGACAAGTCTGATCCCTGGATTCCCATGGTCTTGACTCTTCTACAACAAATGGCCACCACAGCGTGGATTCAACATCTTAAGTCTAATGGCTGATTTCTCATGGTCTCAACTCTTCTACGACAAATGACGAACTGGTCTTTGCTTTTCTATGACGAATGGCAACTACATGGGGATTCTCACAGTCTTGGTTTGTCTACATTGTTGCATGCCTGACTCCTGTCTTGCCTGTTCGTCTATGAGGATGACAAGTCTGATACCTGGACTGTCATGGTCTTGGATCTTCTATGACGAATGGCAACTCACACAGTCATGACTCTTCTACAATGAACTGGTCTTGGCTCTTCTATGACGAATGGCAACCACAATCAGATTCTCACAGTCATGATTCTTCTATGACGAACTGGTCTTGGCTCCTCTACAATGAATGGCAACTACACATGGATTCTCATGGTCTTGGTTCATCTATGCCATTGCATGCGCAACTCTTGTCTTGCCTGTTCGTCTATGAGGATGACGAACTGGTTTCAGCTCTTCTACTTGATTCTCCTGGTCTTGCTTCATTTACACCATTGCATACCCAACTCTTGTCTTGCCTGTTCGTCTATGAGGATGATGTACTGGTTTCAGCTCTTCTACTTGATTCTCATGGTCTTGGTTCATCTACGCCATTGCACCCCCAACTGTTGTCTTGCCTGTTCGTCTACGAGGACGACGAACTGGTTTCAGCTCTTCTACTTGATTCTCATGGTCTTCATTCGTCTACGCTGTTGCACCCCCAACTCTTATCTTGCCTGTTTGTCTAGGAGGATGATGAACCTGGTCTTGGCTCTTCTAGTTGATTTCATCTATGACAAATGGCAGCCACAGCCCACAAGCAACCACACCATGGATTTCTCCTGCATAAAAGTAATTCTGTGCAGGATTCATGTCTTGCCTGTTCATCTACGAGGAAGACAAATCTGCTCTTTAATGACCTTGACTGGCAACCATCTGGACTCACACAGTCTTGGGAACACACAAGTAATTTGTAGTGAGTACAAGTAGATACTGTACATTTTTTCATGGATGTTCCACACTCATGAATAAAATTTTGTACTCAATGTGGTATGTGCTGTACAAGCCATCACAGAAGTTATGGATGCCCAAGTAGTTTTGTTGTCTGTGCATCCCGCTACTCTGCCTATTCCCTTCCTCCACTCTCCTACTCCTACTCCCCTGCTCCCCTGCTCCCCTGCTCCCCTGCTCCCCTGCTCCCCTGCTCCCCTGCTCCCCTGCTCCCCTAGTCCCCTAGTCCCCTAGTCCCCTAGTCCCCTAGTCCCCTAGTCCCCTAGTCCCCTAGTCCCCTAGTCCCCTAGTCCCCTAGTCCCCTAGTTTTCCACCCTACCCTACAATCTCAAAACATTCTCCTGATAACCCTTATCTTTCTAAATTTAGACCTCTTAGTAAGAATGTTCTATATTTGGAAGATTGGTCATAGACCTTGGTAAGCGTCTTATCAATCTGATTACTGATCACTGTTTATAAGCAATGATGCGATATGTCATCATAATGGCATCATCATTTGTCATGCTGTTAGTAATATGACAGCACGAGAATATTGGACCTGAAGAGCTTATAAAAGCGAAACAGGATGCACTAGGATTTCCCCAGTGCCTGTCATCCTCTTCTTGCATACACTCTTCTGTAGGTTATAGAATATACCTCCCTAACCCTAACCTCTAACCCTAAGAGGAATCGTTGACAACTACCACCACTCTGCAGATCTTCCCTGGCCATCGAGAAGATGATGAAAAGTTTCAACATCAAAGCCCATGGTAGTGATGAATGCACAGTTGTTTCTTGCAGCATATAGGACTTGCAAAGGAGTTCCAATGCATGGATTTGGCAGCAAGTCTTGTCGATGAAGGTACAATCAATTGACATTACGGCAACGGACTCGAGCCATGTGAGCTTCAAGAATGCCAAAAAGTGTGATAATTAAGCAGAGGGCAAGGGGTTTGTCATCGTCATCGATGATGCTAAGATGGTTCAGACTTTCTGTGAAGAGGGACTCGTAACTCGAGGACATTGTCTGCCTCGCACTAATCTTACTTAGATCTGACACAAGACTACAAATATGATGGCGGAAACGGCTTACGTGCTAGGAAAATCTAGAAAATATAAATTTCAAATTCTTTCAACCCCGTAGTGCGTTGTTTCAAATTTTAGATTTTTCTAAATCCTTACGGGAAGTCACCCAGTGACAACTCGGAACTTGAAACTGAGTTATCCTGATACAGTAGCCATGCGAATCTCAGTTTTCATGATAATATGCATATATGTTTCATCAAGAACAAAGTGAATGTGATCCGCATCGGCGGACAAAGTTCGACATGGGGATGATATTAAATTGTATTCATGAGTGTGGTATGGTTGTATACGAGGCCATGCTACAGTCTAGCACACAAACCTTCATTTATTTTTATGAGGCGGACAAGAACATCCAGATTCTCCAATCCCGAAATGTCCTCCGTCTTTTAAGAGTCCGCCAGAAATCTGGGAAATCCAAATCCAAATCCGGCTCTGATTTATTGCATTGATAGATCTCAGCTCAGTGTTTCACTAATGATAATTGTCCCCTTGCAACAGGGTGGACCACCTGAAAGTAGTTCCCAACAACAATAAGTGACTTCCCATAGGATTTAGAAACCTAGATAATTTTCTAAACGAATGTGAACTGGGAGATCCAGATGGGTATGGGCTATGGGCCGAAGACGAGGAGATGAATTCTACTATCCCTGGTGCTGGGTTTGAAAGTGGGCAAGTGTTTAAAAACTCAATATTAAACGCTGTTCCCGTAGGTTCGGGACCTCAGGACTTTCAGGATCAGTGCTCCCAGTATCTATTAGTATGCCTATAAATCCCATCTGAAGGAAATCCATAAAGTTTTGGTGAAACTACAGGAAAAGATTGAACAAAGATGCGTTGTCATTGTTCATGGGGATCTGTGTTTTTAGCCTGACTCGGAGTTTTTTGTGATCCCGATGTCCGAGTCTCGCATTCCGAAGGTGTCGTTGTGCACACTTGCCAATCAAACTGTTGTTTCAGCTCAAACCATGGCCCATTCTGGCTCATAGAATTGGCCCTTGAGACACTGCAATCCGGTCACATTTGTGATTGTCATGCCAACTTCCCAAGCATAAATGCAATCGTGCTGTATCTATTCTGCAGCTGGTCTCACGTTTTCTTCGATTCTACTTGCCTATCCAATCACAACTACATTTTACCAACTACCATGGTCCACATGCTAGTCGTTCATAGTATTCCAAGCCTTCTCATCATAAGCTGGTTCATTACCAGTTCCAAAGCGTTGCCTTCAGAATACCCGACGTGAGCTGATCATGATTCTCTGTCTTTGTTCTTTCTCATCTGAGTCATCCTATAATCAGAACTCCACAAACTTCAATATCGATCCATAATACTCGGTTGCAAAAATTAGTGCGTAAGTTCGGACTATTCGCCCCCCCGTATGTACCACTTTCACTTTCTTCCATCCTGTTGTACTAACTCTGCATCAATGTAAAGGTTTCAAGGATCTGATCTGTATGACATAGAGTGTATTATGACTAACGCGGATACAACAATATGTTGTCAGTCCCTTGTGGATGAAGATGCAGAAATCCAGGGGAGATATAACCAAGTTGCCAAGGAGTTCAATCGACTTACGTGGCCAGCGCTAAAGGTGGTGAACTCACCGCGTTCATCGGTCTGCAGAGATATTTTTAAACGAATAATTGAACGTAGTGTGGGCACCCCCTCTTTGACGTATGTAGCACTTTCACTTTCTTCCATCCTGTCATACTGACTCTGCATCCACACCAAGGTGGATCGGACAAAATTACTTTAATGTGTGTAACCGGCTACAAGAAGGACAGCCTTCGGAGTCACTATGGGAACCTTTAGATGACGAGAGCAAGAATGACTGGACATGAGCTTGATTTCTTGTGCTTCCACTGGTTCCCCACCCCCCTCCTCATCCTCCTTCACATGCATGGCCACCACACCTGGCATATAAAGCACTTGTATCTTGCACCATGCATCAATTCGCCGATGCAGGGTGTTCTTTTGCTCAATTGTCTTGGCACATTGCAGGTTGGTGGAGTGTAGACCCAGTTGAGAGCAGTCATAGCACAAGCGACACCTAGGATAAAAGTACATGTGTCAGAATATGTGGTAGAATGTACGGTGTGTCCACTCTGTCGTGCTCTCTGCAGGCAATGCCACATTAAATTCTTCAAATGCCAAAAGACGTTCTTCTCGTGCAGGGACAGCTTCCTTGACCTTGCGCAAAAACATAACTGCTAAAAAGTTCACCAGTTGTCAGTAACTTCAAAGCACATGCAAAACCAAAATCAACTCACCCATTGATGACACTTTCCGCTAATTGTAATCACCAAAATGATCATCTAATGTATCATGCCGAGATCCCAGACCCATTTCCTTGGTGCTATTAGCCACAGCATTGGTCACCACCCATCCCCATTCAGGTGCCTCTCCATCAGTTTGTCCAACATGCGAGGTAAAGTTGAGGGAAAAGGATGCCTGGCACTGAAGCATGTCGCCGCGAGATGAAACTTTGGAATGACATATGTGATCGGGAGAGTCCAAAACATCGCAGCAAGTATAACAGGGTACAGCTGAAGTCGCTTGACAATATTATGAGCCCATTGACAGGCAATATCATGCGAGATAAGGACACGATCTGGAGAATTATGTTGTAGGGTAGACAGGAAGAAATAGTCCATGTTGATGTATCTGCACATTACGACACATCAAAAAAAAAAGCCATTCTATAAGAAAGAAATACATACTGCTCACCTTTCTGCAAATCTCCAACAGACACGAGACACTTCATGTCGTGTCGAATGCAGTCAATAGCCCCAACTCAACTAGCTGCTGTACCTTTACCTCCATGCATACTCGCTGACTTCAATGCATCATGGTTGTGGCAGGTGCTCATATTGTCAGGAATCTTGTCGCCATAGTCTTTCAGATGTTGCTTAAATTTCATCTCTTCAATGACATACACGAACCCATGGTTGAGTCCAGGATCGCATTCCTGAGTAGAGACATTTAAATGTTTGAGGCGGAAGTTGGCATCAATCCCAAGAAATAGTGTATACAGCCACCTACACAAGCATAAGCAGTTGTGCCCTAAACAGACAAACAAATAGCTTACCGTTGATTTTTGGGCACAGACCTCCAGTCTGGCAGCAGGTTTTTTCCAGGATGGGGACAGGCTGGGCAGAGCAAGGCACACTCTCCCTCCTTCGTACCTTTGACACCCAATGGATCATGACCATGACCCATACGTTTGAGAAGCTGTATGTGCTGCTGATAAGTCCAATACACGCTTTAAGGTCTGGAGAACATTCCCACTCATATCGAGACATTACAACACACACTCTGAATCATTACGAATGCCACAAAATCGACTTTGAATTATTTTCGCACTATTTTGCACTATTTTGAACAACTTTGAACTATTTCAAATGCTTTCGAACCATTTCGCGACACTTCAAACAACTTTGCAGCACTTTGAAAGACTTCGGCCACTGTATAGTTGTCTTAAAACACTTTCGATACATGATGCTTAACCAGAGTGAGGTATTTAGCTGCATATCGAGTACTACCGGACACAAGGAGGGATTCAAGAGACTTGGAATACAATAAGTGCGGATTTTTGGTTCATTGATATATCAAGGCAATAGAACAAGAACTCTTACTATACTTGGACAATGTATGTTTCACTTATTATCATCTTTCATTTTGTTTCATGTTTTACAATACCTTTATTTGCTGTGCACATTGCCTCATGTTCTACAATTGTTATTATTTCCTTTTTAGTACTATTCCTTCAGATTGTATATAGACTTGTATTAGTTAGAATAATGGGACAACAGTAATGGGGAACAGCACAAGTTACCCTCTCACTATCGTCAATTCATTTGCATCTTCGCAGATGTGGGTCAGTGCTTCCATTGGCAGAGGCAGGGTTTCGGTGACAGAGGGGTGAATTCCCACATGGGTGTGTACAGATGAGGCTCCATCTGCAGGATTAAACACACTCCACAAGAGGGGATCAATCAAATCATCCACATGCAGATCTTCTGAAGGAGCAGACAAATCAACAAGGTCTTCTGATGAGGACGGCATGTTAGCACCAGAGAGATTGGGTGTGTCAACTGCTACTGTCATAGAAGGTGAAGATGTGTTGTTAGCCGCTGGAGGTGCTGGTATGAAATGGGAGGGGTCTGAGTCTTCGTCAACAGTGCTGAAGAGTGCAGCCATGTCAGCCACAGTTGTTGGTAGGTCATCCAACATGCTAGATTTGAGGGTGATAGTGCAGCTCACACAGATATTTGATGCTGGTATTTCATATTGAGCTTGAATTCCATGGAAGTCAAGGAAGAACTCACAAAAGACCTGCTTCACAAATGTGGCGAATGGTTTCAGGAAGCTGGTTTGAAAGGATGGATGGGCTGTTCTAAAAGAAAGCCCAGCATTGTTTTTGCCACAGTCATACCTAGAAAAGACACATAAGCTCATATGTGTGACTCACATATCAGCAGACGTACCCCAGCATTCAGATCTTTCCTCCATTAAGCAGTTCTGGGCCCCCTGCCAGAACTGTGAATACCCACCCAGTTTGCAGAGCCAGCTCATCAAAGAACTGGTCTAGCACCCCTGGCAGGTTTGCAATGGCCCTGTAATCATTTACATTATCAGTTGTATGTAATAAGCATACAAGTCATATCGTACATACTCAGTGTAACTTTGAGGTGTATGGTCTTCTTCCAAATCGCTCTCATCTGGCTTCTTTGCAGTCTTAAGGGCCTCCGCTTCTGCATAAATCTTCTCCTTCAAATCCACAGGTTCATCTTCAAATGCGGCCGCAGTAAGCCATTTGATCATTGTCAGAATTTCCCCCCGGGTAAACCCTTTATCCTTGATTTCAGCCTGGACCTTGTGGTGCATGCAGTCATCATAATATTGACGAGAGTATATTTCTATGTATCTGGGGCAATGATGCTGTTTCATCTGAATCTGGAATGTTTTGCTTGTATTATGCAGCTTCTTCTTGATGTTATTATTATTGAACCAATCCTTAAGGCACTGATAAAGTTTAATGACAGATAAGCTTAGGTGATGTTGATAGGTCCACTATGCACTTTAAGGTCTGGAGAACATTCCCACTCGCATCGAGACATTACAACACACACTCCAAATCGCTACGAATGCCACAAAATCGACTTTGAACCATTTTCGCATGATTTCGCACTATTTTGGACAACTTCGAATGCTTTTGAACTATTTCGCAACACTTTGAATGACTTTGCAGCACTTCAAATGATATCGGCCGCTGTATAGTTGTCTTGAAACACTTTTGATACATGCTGCACATCCAGAACAAGTTATTCCATCGCATATCGAGCACTACCGGATACGAGGAGAGAGTACAAGAGAGTTAGAATGCGATAAGTGCATTTTTGTGTCTCATTGATATATTGAAGTACTTTTACTATATGGGAACACTATATGTTTCATCATTTATTATTTCTCATTTGTTTCATGATATACAAGTCCTCATTGTTTGATATATTTGCCTCATGTTTTACACATGTTCTTATTTCCTTTTTAGTACTATCTCTTCATTTTGTATATAGACCTGTATTAGTTAGTTAGAATGAACAATATAGTAATGGGGAACAGCACAAGTTACTCTCCAGTCATTGTCAGATTTAAGAGTCATTCTCTTGAGTCTTAGTTCACATCGTATCTCTAAGTTCTGTGAAATATTGCGAACTTCCTTGAAACTATCATATTCACTCTCCATTTTATCGCCCATCACCTATCGCCATTTGACAAGCACTTCACATTCATTAAATTCACTCTTCGATATACCTCGAGCCTTTTCGAACGTATTTGAACTTATTCAGACTACTTTGCACAACTTCGAACATCTTCAAACCTTTTTCGAACCTATTTTGCACATCTTCAAACTTCTTTCTAACTCTTTTGAATGACCTCGTATGCTCTTACAGATTATTCAAACCATCCCTTATTATTTCGTGTTGCTAAACACATCATTTTGGTCTCAGCGGTGATATTTAGTACCACCTCGCACCCTTCCTCTGACTTGTGTTATACCATCCAAAGCCATTTAGTAGGTTTTGTTCAGATTTCCGGGTTGAGTATCATCAACATTATCTTAATTTTTTCTGCCATGAAATGGCTTCCCCTTCTGTCTTCTGATAAGCATCCAATTGTTCCTTCTCAATGGGAAGTGGGATATTCAAATTGCTGACTGGCAATTGAGAGAACCAGTCACAGTGCAGAGCAGGCCAGAAGAGTGTTAGTTCTTTCACTTTTTGCTTTTCCAAAAAATTGTGAAAATGACTACGCAGAAATGTGAGTTGTTCCTCTGTTGCCCAAACACTCGGTGCCATTGACTGTCATGACATAATTGTTAGAATGGTCATTTTAACCCTAGACCATACATACCCTGAATCTTCGCTGATACAGCTGGCAGAGGTCACATGGAATGCTTCAAACTTTAGACATGCAAAATTGTGGCATGTGTGGCATGGTAACCACCTGTATAGTTCTTCAGTATATAGTATAGTCTGCAAGCCACATCATCTGGTAACCAACACATCCTTGATCAGTTCATTGGGTAAGTTTACAAGTTCATTTCAAATCCAACTCAACAGCTGCTGGGGCTCAGATTTCAAAGGGTGCAGCTGATGTGGCAACTGCCATGAACACCTTCACCAATGTGATAGCAGTTATAAATTATCCTTCAGACCATTGGATTACTCTTCAGTTCAATCCAAAAAAAGGAATATTGGAGGTGCTGGATAGCATGGCACCCAAGAATACTACATGTCGAGTGGAGCAAATTCAAAAGGTCAGATCTCCACCATTGTTAGAACAAAACTTCCTAATGCTCATAAATAATTAGAAGATCATACAACCACTGAGGCTTGATGGTTGGCATGTGGAGGCAAAAAAAAATATTCCACAGCAGGAAGGTACTTCGGACTGTGGCATATATGCCTGTCAGTTTGCCAAACATCTTGCATTGGGAATTCATTTTCAACACTCTTTCACTAAGAAGCAGTGTGAGTGGATTAGAAAAATGATGGTGGTTGAGCTTGCAGATAGGCGTGTACATATTCCTTAGAGATAAGATATAATTACAGATTGTAGCCATATTATACCCAAGCCCATGATGGCTGCATATCATTATGAATGGCCCCTGCATCAACCCAATCCCCCAAATTATCCTTCCCTCTGAAAGATGTCAAGGAAAGGTTGTGTGCTGTGTCCAACTTTTCAAGCATATAATCTGCAAATTTCTGGCAATCTGTTTGGAATGTGTGATGGAAGACATCCACTAGGCTGGTGAGTGGATTTTGTAGGTCCATGTAGTATACCTGCCCACATGGGTACTGCCAAAGACTGGCTGAGAACCTTTTAACAAGGTCCACTGATCCAAAGGTTTTCAGGGAAGTTCCCTACAAGCAATAAATTGTCAGCTTTTTCTTCATCAAGGGCCTGTATCTTCTTTTTTAGGATGCAATTCCCCATATAGAATAATTGCAGGTCGAAGCAATCCACCTCACCCAGAAACCTGTTTTCCTTGCATTCTCCTCTCCTCACTTCAGGTTTCACATTGAGGACAGCTGGGCAGTTCCCCACTTCTCAGGGATAAGAAGTTGTGGTATACATGCTCACTAAAACTGCATTGTGTACAAATGACCTCCATGGCTGAACCATGAAGTTGCACACAGTTTGGATTGTTGCCCCCTGTGGTCAACCCAGCTTAGATTTCAAGGTCATCAATGTTTTGGGTATACATCCATCCCAGACAGCCAAGAGACTGCAGTGCTCCAGGAGCTTGTGAAATGAAGTTGGTTGTGCTTGTGCAGCAGATTTCCTGGGGTTCTTTCCACCTGTCGGCATACTAATGACAGTGGTAATGGCCACCTTACCTCAAAAGTGTCTTTTTGAAACAGCTCAAGAACACTCTCCTTTTTTAATCTTGGGCTGAAAAGACCCTCTGTGCCTCGAAAGGTCTAAATCCCAGCTGCCTGAAAAACTCCTGCACCTTCCATGAAAGTCAGAGGGATTGACAAGAGATAGAAATTGAATTTCTTTCATACCAAGCACTACCACAAGATGTTTTGCTGTCAAAATACTATGGGAAAGAGCAGTTTCTTCAGATGATACTGACATGTCATGTGTCTCTCAATCAGAATAAAACTGAGTGTTAATTTTCTTTTGGTCATGGTAATTTATTCTTGTTTGGACTTTTTTTCCACTTTCAGGTTTTCTCTAAGCATAATCCCATACTCCATCCATTTAGTCTGTCAATGGTGTCACTGAGAAAACATAAAAGCCTCTGCTATTATCACTATAAAGTAAGGGGTCCACATTGTGGACATGCATGAAGAATCTGATCAGTCACTACCAGCTGCTCAGTATCCAAGTTTCCTATATCAATATTATACTCATGCACCATATATTCCCACCACAGAGTACTCTTGTCCTCCTCATTGTCAACAATGTTTGCAGCCATCCAGGAGTCTGGGTTAGACAAGATGTTTTTCTGCACTGTGCGGTCCAAGAGCAGCCTTGCCTTGTTAGCAAACTGGATATTACCTGCTATATAGTGCAGTTTCCCTCCTCTTGCAGTAGGTTGGAAGGCAATCTGAAGGATAGATGGTGGAACAGCCAAATGCTCTGAAAACTGTACTTGCAGATATTCCACTTGTTTGGTGATGAAATCGGTAGAGAGACATGTGGTGTGGAACCAACTTTTGCATTCCCAACAAAATCTCTGCTCCTCTGCATCAGGGTTCCACAGGGCAGTGCACATCTAGACTGCAATAGCTAAACAACCCCTTCCATACCCCTTGGTGAATAAAAACAGTACAACATTTGCAGGAACCACATACTTCAAGACACTGATCCTTGTAGTTCCAGAAAAATCTTTATAGTGATGTCAGTTGTAAACCAGACCAGTTCTATATATGATACTTACTGGGAGAAATATGTGATAACAGGAGGGTAGTCAAGACATGTATTCTCAAGTATGATAATTTCATGATTATGCATATAAGCTATGTTATGAATCGACTCAGTTAATATTTTTCTGTAGTAATGAAGTAGCCCACCAGCAATCGTTTCAGAGCTGATTAGAGATTCATGGTTTGAGGCATAAAGTTCTTGTTCAGCTTCATTTGCCAAATACCTGATGTGAAACAATATATCAGTGGAATGCCATGATTTGAGGACAACAATATTACCTATCTAAACCTTCAATACCGTTAGGCTTGATTTTCTCAATGTCATCTTTAGAGTAAAACCATCTCATTCATAAATAGTATTCCTGAAATAGTGTGAGATGAGCTAGTGACCTGCCAGTCATTCTCACTTCTTACAGCATTAATGGTGGTATTGATTTTCCTCTTTGGGCTCTGTATTTCTACAATGCGTGCCTTCCAATAACCATTGAATGTGCATTCCTTGGGTGGTAAGCCATCAAGGCCATCATGGCTCACTAGGCAAAATGAACCCCCTTTAAAATGCCATTCTGGGAAAACACTGTAAGGGACACAAAGATATAGTCACAATGAATGCTATACCTGTGGATTTTTTGTTTTTGCCTGTGTAAGTGAGTAAAATGACTCACATGCCTTGGAAGCCTTCCATTGTGCAGGTGTTGGTAGAGCAGCCATAAAGCCAAACAGGAGTCCCTTTTGTTTTGCTATCCAAAGAACGATTTATATATGTATGCATTTTGTTTGTTAAACAAGTATAAATAGAGTGTCTTTCAAACATGTCAACAAACTAATCAAGACTTGAGTGAGAAAGGAAGCTATCAGGGATATCAATCTGATCAGTATCTGCTTCACTTGAAGATAAATGAGAGCTGTCTTCATTTTCACTACCACTCTCCTTAATACTCTGAAAGGTGCCCTTTCAAAAGCTGCTGCATGTAACATGGGCATGCTGTACAGGACTTAGTTGAGGGTGTAATGGATTATCCATCTGTTGTCACTTTGGAGGGGGCCGATGGTAGTTTCTCAATTTACTTGAACGTGTCTTTGTCAAATTTCTTTTTTATTTTCGAGGGATGGAGATTCCTGGATTGAGTCGCTTCCAGAGTTCTGCACTGCTTACTTGAGGTCTCTGAGGTCCTATTGTGATTTGGCACCCCATAGAGCTAACAGATTTAACCCTATAATAAAAGGGGTTTGTCAGAAAGCAGACTAACCCATCAGTAGCATGCCATATGCTGGAATCGTCTGCCCTCTGAGGCAGGCACTGAAGTTGACCAAATATTTCATCGAGCCTCTTGTGGATGGCATCAATAGTATCTGGCACATCTTTGTTCTCCTCAAGAACATCCCAATATCTCCTGATATAACTACTGGGTTCCATATACCCTAGCCAGATAGTATTGGGTTTGAAGTGTTTGGTGGGGCTGGGGAAGAAAAGTGATCAAAGCTCTTGGAATGATGAATCCGAGTTTTTCCTCTTTGGAGCTCCTTCAATCTGGTATGTTAAAGGCAAAAATGTGGATCTGCCATAGGAGAGCTAGAATCTTCTGGCATGCACAAACCTCCATTGCCTCCTTCAGGTCAGCTGGTCTGGATCGAATCCCTGCAGGCAAAAATGATTCCTGGAAACATAACCAAGTATCTTTGGTGAAAGCAATGAAGAGATCCTCTGTGATCTCTAAAATTTCCTGAGAGCCTTGCCCTATATCCACCTTTTCGAAGTTGAATTGGTAGAGAAAGTCCACTGGGTGTTGCTTGCACAACCTTTGCAATATTGACCATGAGATAGTCTCACCCCATGAATATTCTGTTGATATACGAGAAGCAATAAGCTGGATCCCTCTATCCTTTGTTTTTTTTGTTGTTGAGAGCATGGTTGCAAGTGCCTGTTTGTGCTCCCTCACAATTTCACTGCCATCCTTCTGTCCCAGGTTCACATTTATGTGCTCCATATTCTCTGGATCAAGGTCATCAATAAAAAACATGCCAAACCTTTCCATCACTGTGCTCTGATTTAGCATATTCATTGAGGATTGTACATATGATGGAATGTTGGATGGAGTGACCATAATGTTTCGCATCAAATGGAGAATCATGGCTGTGAGAGTACCATAATTTTGTGGGTGAATGACAGCAAGTTTGTGGTGGATGTCTTGCAGCTCTGTAAAGCATCGCAAAGCAAAGGTAAAAGGTTTTGGCTGAATGGTGTTCAGTACTCACTGTGAAGAAGACAAAAGAGGGAGCTTTCACCCACTCCATGAAAACTCGGAGAAGCTCCACAACCACAACAGCACTTGCACGAAGCTCATTACAAACACCATACAAGTGTTTTGCACCTTCTTCAAGAGCCTTCATCCAATGTCTGCAGCCATCAAGATATTTTTGATTGCATTGAATTGCATGGTCCAAGGATGTGATATATGTCTGTTGCCCCAGCTGATGGACACACTCAAAGTGTAGATTATATGAAATGCACTTTACAATATGGGTGTAATGCATAACATGACGTGAAGTTTCAGCCTTGACACCTCCATAGTCCCACATGGTGTTATAGTGATATTCTTTGCTGTTTGTACTGGATTTTCCCATAAGAGCATAAAATGATTGTAGGCCTTCAAGTCGCCAGAGACCAACCATTTGCTCTGTGGTGTTTGTTAGGTGAAAGGAAACCCCTAGATCAAGATATAGCTCCCCATTTATTCTATCTAGCATGTAGCTCCAATCCAAACCTGGAACAATTCTCTGAAGGGCCTGAAATGCAGTTTCTCCTGGTCCATATTGTTTTGACAGTAGCTTTATGCCTCTTGCATCAAGAACAAATAAAAAGGACCTAAAGCAAGAATGGAGGTGAGAGGGTTCACCAAAGTAACCAAATGGCATATGGGGAATGGAACTGAGGGGGTACTGAGTTTTTCTTCGAAAATGTGGATTATTCAACTCTCTTTCATCTTCTGGAGGTCCCAAAATGGTGACATATACAGAGGAATTTGCAGAAAATGGGGCTTGATGTGAAAAGTGAGGTAATAGATGCAGATTGACAGCACCTTTGCATAAGAGCAATGTATCTGTGGTGATCCAGTCAACACTATCAATATCAATGGAAATTGAAATTTATTCCTGAGTCAAGGAAATGTGATCTTGTTCTAGGTCCAGTTTCAGAAAATCATCTGTCTGTGTCTTTCCTCAAATAAAAGCATCATAACTTTCTCTTGTTTTTGGAGTTCTCCCAGCCTCATCCAGCATCCTTTTAGCACCCAAGGAAATGGGTTCTGGAAATATACTGTTGGTTGGATCATTCTGGAAACTTTTGTGTATCCCAAGATCATTATTGGTTGGAGATGGTGGGGTAGCATCAGGTTCTGTGCCTTTCAAAGTAGTAATATCATTGATAGTGGGCAGGAGGCATGAAATAAAATCTGTGGGGTCCTTCTTTTGGGAAACCTTGGCAAAATCAGGAGGCAACCTGTATCCTCTGTCTTTCCATGTAGTAGCAAAGTTGGGGAGAGCCTGGAAACCAGAGGAATTGAATATCCACACTCCAAAGAGTGGTGAAAAATTAGCACTCCATATTGGTGCAGTGCTGTAGTCGTCAAAGTCACCAAAGTTAATCTCTTCATCAGAAGTCTCTGATGAAGGAGAAGCTTGATCAATTTTTGCCATGGGAAGGGGAGGTGGGAGGTGAAGTGTTTGGATTTTCAATGGTGGCCATATAGTTCTGCCTTTCAGATAAGGACCCTTTGTATCATCCATGGCAAAATTATCAGAACCAGTGTTGAGCTGACATTTCTTGCATTTCTTGCATCTTAAGCTTTGATTCAGCAAGATCAGGCTAAGATTCTTGACCCATTGAAATTGAGCAGGTGGGATGTGCATTTCATTAATCAATGTTTCCTGTAGCTGTATCTAGTCCTTGTTCCCTCTGGACATTTTTTTCCACAGAGTGAAGCACACCTGCACGGCATGGAGAACGTTGTGAAACATTTGCTCTCTTGCTGCATGATCACAGGCAAGATTTGGCTCTGGGCTGTGGAACAAAGCCTTGTCCCAACTCCAATTCCCATCTTGTACCAACTTAGCAAAGGCTGAAATTCCAGAGCCTGAGTGAGAATCCTGCTGAAGGACAAAGTTCGCCAGATTTTTAGGGTAACTTGATGCTAAGATATCCTGGAATCCAATTTGCTTCATATACAACCACCATGGGTTGAGCCTCTCCCATCTCAGATGTGAGCCAATTAAATTCCCTACCAATTCTCTTCCAGAGTGTGGAAGTATTCCAGGACTCCCACTCTGCATGAACAGAAATTAAATCCAATCTTTCAGGTCCATAATGACCTAAGATCAAAGACTTTCTCTCTAAAAAGTCAAACAAGGCCAGAAAATATGTGTTCTGTGTGAAGCTGACCAAAAATATGACTGGAGCATCATTAATAGGCTGTGAGTCAAGCCAAGGCACTGCTGCACTAGGGTATTGTTGTGATCAGGGTTTCCAGTGAGTTTTTGTGCTGTCTCAGTATGGAGATAATAAAAGCAGTTAGCTGAGTTATCAGAATGATGTTGACTTTGATGGGATTCCAAGCTCAAAAAGAAATCTAGCACTGCCAGTGTTACAAGGCATCCAGGTTTCAGAGCTTCTAGATCATGATAAGAATTTATCCAAAGAACTGAATTGGCAAGATGCATTGCTAGACAATAAGTGAATTATAAGCTAGCACATGAGCAATATGCAAGGTGACATACCAATAGCTGGGGTTGGCTGTGTTATATGATGTGAAGCATTGCTTTCTGATTGTGGCTTTGGAGCAGAGAGAAGTGGGCTGAATGTGGTACCTGGGTTGTAGTCTTCATCACATTTGTTACTAGGCTGAGAGCTGGGAGAGCTTTGCAAGCTTGCAGCCTCCCAGTTCTCTTGATGATGAGAACCATTTTTTGATGCAGACCAGGTTGGACATGGGCTCCAATCTGATGCAGACCATGAAGGGCATGGACTCCAAGAGCCACCTGTGTGTTCCTGAGCTAATACAGGAGGTGGTTGAGCATCAAGGTCATCAACTTGCATTACTGGATCAGAATCTGTGAAGTCTGACCAGCTCCCAGGATTTCCTGAGTCAGAGAAGGATGAGTCTGTAAAATCAGGCCATGCGATGCATTGTGACCCCCAAGAACCAGGCATATTAGAATAAGAGGTTGTCCTTGATGATGTGAAAAGGTATGTTAAAAATACAGAAGTATCATGTGCCCTTCGACATATGCATGTGACAGTTCAAAACCATCACCATACAGTGCCTTATTTATGCTAGATTTGTTTTATATCCTATATCTGGATTCAATACACTAGAATTTGCTCCATCATACTATGAGAGACATACCTTTTAAATGATATAGAGTGCAGTAAGTCCCAAGGGAATTGTAAAAGTATTTTTTGATTATTTGTTCCATAATTGTGGTGTGAGCTAAAGTAAAAATTAAGTTAGAACAGCTCTGTCTGACAGTCATCAACTGATTGTGCAATTATTTTCTGCAAGTCTCATATAACTACCCGATGTTGTCAGCACCAGCAACTCTTCCAGTGCATTGTTGTCAAATTTATTTATACATTGGATGGAATACATGAATGGCAGGGGTAAAACCCACTTAGTACAGTCTAAGTTGTTGAGGCAAAATGTGCACGTGATGGGTCTGAACCATCACATGCACATTTACTGACTGGACTGTGGCCAGCTGCCTGTCAAGGGCTGTTGGATAAGTTTTTTCGATAATATTTCATTATCTGAACATAGGAATTGGTATACTTTCCTGATACTGAAATATTTTTGAAGTAGATAGAAGAGGAGGCATGGAAGAGAACATTGAGAATAAGGAGAAAGACTATGTAAAGGAAGAGATACATCCAATTGAAAGTGAAGTGCAAGCAAGGTAGGGTGTCTGCATCGATGTCAGACTGGTTACCCATACAAGTGTTTATTGTGACATGTTGTGCAGCACCTTTGGCATCAGGTCGATAAGTTTCCATCAAAGTTGTCGATGTCAATTATGGTGGTTCATTGTCAGTCATCAACCACATGTACAGGCAGAGTTCAGATAAAAATTTTGTGAGACCCTCTATCCGCCATTGAGTCATCATGAACTCATCATTGACTAATCTGCATCATCCCTCAGATATGTGCTTCAGTTCCGATATTATCCTGTTGGTCATACATGAGCGAGATTTTGTCGAACGACTTGCACTGAGAAACCTTGTTTTCTCAGCGCTTTATTATTTTATCTTTGCTGTTATTTTTTTTTTCATGGCCATCCTATGAGGGTTTGATTTGTCTGGGATGAGCTGGGGTGCATTTGGGCACCATAACATGTTCAATAAATGGTGGTATCTCAGACAAGAAAGAGTCGGTAAGTCATAAATGAGCTTTGCATCCTGCATACATTATCTACCAGCTGTGTTTTAGCGCATCGCTGGCAGAATAATCTCTTTATAAGTGTTTCCCTTGATCCTCACAGCTCACAATGCTCATCTGCTTGGCAGCAGAAGTATGATAATATCTTCCCTCTTCTCTCACCGTTTTCTCTGACCCCCCTCTCGCCAGTGCACTGCTACGTATTTCCTGTCCAAGTATGAAACTCACCAAACCAACATAGAGGTGCAGAGTGGGTATACTGCATACGTGCACAGCAACAGCCTCATCACATCAAAATACCTAACAATTGTCTTCTGCATATTAGTCACTGTTCTTTCTGACACTGACTTCTTTTTCTTGCTCTCCTGGCCTGTGCAGACATACCCCAGGTGGTATAACAATGTTAGGCAACTATTGGCCATGGTAGTTACAGCAGGGGTGGGAACTGCTGCCTTAATGAATAAGGTATGTCCTTTGTCATATTAGCAATTCTCCTGTTCGCTGAAGGCTGACTGAGTTGTGCAGATTGTTATTTGTACAGGAGCGGAGTACATCACTGGTTAGGGTTATGTACATGTCATCAACAATGTCCCAACTCAGAAGTAAAATTTGTAGTGAGTACTGGTTGCTCTGTGTATGTTTCTCGAAACATGTTTGTCATTGATGTTCTGGACTCACAAGTGAAATTTTGTCATAATTACAGTACATTCTATACAAGTTGTCATTGCATGGGCTGTATATGTTTTTCAAAATGTGTTCGCCAATGACTTTCTGGAGGCATGAGTAATTTTGTCACAAGCATGGTATGTTTTGTATAATTCTTCATAGATGTTCTGGATTCATGAATAACATTTTGTGGAGAATACAGTACATTCCTGTACATATCATAATAGGCTTTCCATACTCATGAATCAAATTTTGTAGTGAGCATAATACAAATCAGATTCAATAAAATTGCTGTAGATTATGATGGCCTAAAGATGAGGCAAAAAGAAGAAATGCACAACATGCAGAGATTCAGCGATGGCATGCTTCTGACACATGAGACAGAGGTAGCAGGGCCATACTATCTGGGGACTTTAAGAAAAGAACAGATGTCTAAGGGGAATGGCCCCTGCCCAAAACGAGATAGAAGAAGTAGGGTATAAGGAAAATATTGAAGACCAAGAGAATCAGAGAATGTCAACCAGGAACACAAGGGCATTCATATTGGGAACTACTCCACAACAAAACTCATCACCAACATTGATGAAGAAAAAGTCCTGCATGGAACTACTTCCATGCAGGATAAATCTGTTCATTGATAGGCGAGGGTAATTGAAAAAAGCCAGAGAGTTAAGTGCTGTTCATCTTTGACCAACAGACATGAGAGTTAATAGATCACTTCCATGCAGAAACATGGATGTGTTCATATTGTGGACTACTCCCCAACAGAAAGTGTCATGGACACTCATGAAGGATGAATATTATGCACAGAATGGCCTGCATAGAACTACTTCCATGCAGGATCGATTGAAGAAAGATCACACGTGATTGATGAATGATTGACAAATGATCACATGTGACTGATGAATGATTGACGAATAATTGACGAATGATGTGTATGAAATAAAAACCCACAACTCGGGAGAACCCAGAATCTTGGGGACCATGGTTCTCTCCTTGGCCATCCAGATTGTCTATATCCATCTCCCCTATTATCAATTTGTAATCAATCTGCACATCTGGTTTTATAAGAAGTGCATACCTTGAACTTCAGCATATTTTGGGTTGATTACTGAAATGCCACAAGTTGTGACATGTGACAGTCCAACATTCAACTATGCCATCATCATTGAGAAATGATATGAGAACCAGGAAAAAGAGGACTGGTTGGCTAATATGTCCTCACACCTGAAATGAATCCATATGCACCTCCAGAGGGTTTAGGATACTTTGGCTGAAGGAAGGGAACTCTCTCAGTCATCACATGAAGACAACCAGACATCCAGATTGCACACCCTCATGTTCCACCTTCCAAAACCCCCATTTGCACACAACAAGAGATAAATGAAAATCTTTCTCTAATACTGGAAAAATACAGGGCTTCTCATGATCGTCATCTTGTGATTGATGTAGATGCAGACTCTCTGCATGTTCTATCTTCCTCATCTTCTAACAATCCAATCAGCAATCTGTCCTCCTCTTCCATGCATTTGTTTTATGATTCATCTTCCCAGGAGAATCTGGGTGATGGTTCCGATGACCCCCTTGCCTCACATATGGAGGCTCTCTATGTTGATGACACTGATGTTCCTCCAGTTATTTTGGAACAGAGCAATGCCACATTCAAAATAGTATATGTTCCTGACCCTATGTGATACTTGAAATGAGTTGCCATAGAGGATGACATTTTCTGGATCAAGGGCATCCTTGCCACAGAAGAAGTCCATATGCTAAGTGACTTTTTCAGAAGCATAGAGTACAGACAACTTTGTGGTCCCTCACAGAAATTACAATATGTAGCAATCCAATTTTCTTCCTCCCATCATGCTCCCATATCGTGGTGCAATAGATGGGTCCTGCACAGCAGTAATTCTTTGGAATTTTTAATACCATCGGCTGCAACAATGAGTATTATTTGGAAGTGATCTCCCATATGAACAAGCTTCATTGGTAATTTTTCTGGCAATCCCTTGCCATTAATTTTTATTGATGATGAAAGACTTGCAAACCTCATCTTCATTTCCAATGACCTTCAGTCATAACCACTCCCAACCACTCCCAACCTTCATCTTTAACCACCCTTGACCTTCATTTTCAAACACTCTTGAGTTTCATCTTTAACCATAACCTTGACTTTAGTACTCAAGAACCCTGTATAATTGATAGGTGCTGGGTTGGTGGTTGATCTGGGGGTGTGAGTTGTGGTAGGTAGAGATGGGAATAGGGGGCATACCTGGCAGTCTTCAAATCTCTGAACACCCCTCTGCAGTCACTTATGCCCAAACAAAAGCCTCGCATCCCATTTGGATGGGGAGAAGGGGTGGCATTGTATTGCCTGCATTGTTGGGTATTGCCCAGCTAAAAACACTGTAGCAGTGTAACCTATGGATAAAAACATTTTTCTAGTTATAGTTGAAGAGAAAGAAACAAAAAACTTACTCAGGCTAAACATTTCCATAGTGGAAGCAAGGTGGAAGTTGTCTGGTAACTGATGAGAATCCAAGTTATGATCTAATAAAGAAGACTATTAGTAGAGGAATTATGTAAGAAACCTGTTGAAAGATTCCTTACTATGTAGAGCAAGTATGGTAGAGAGTAATAACAGAATATGATTATCAGCAACCATCAATCATCAATTATCGTTGTGACGATGTCAGTCTTGTTCCCATGGTCTCAACACTTCTGTTCTTGCATATTTCAAAACTCTTGCTGTTGCTGGTTTCTCACATTTCTGGTCATGGTGCTCCTCACTCATGTTTCCAGATTCTTGATGTTGCTCATTGCCATGTCCTCCAGAATCCAGATTCCAACAGCCAATGCATATCAATGCTACAAATTTACATACCTAGGCATAGGAAGTACTGGGTCCTCTGCCATAACTTGTGTGTAATACCCAACCCTTTGGCTTTCTTTGCAACTGTTTGAGGGTTTCTTCAGGGAAGAAAAAAACATTGCCTATCCTTTCTGGTGTAAGCTTGTCACCTTCATTCATAGGCAAGGGCTCCCATCTAGCAACTGCATGATAAATTTTGGAGGAAAAAAAACAAGCATATATCCCCTGGCTTGTAGCTGGAAATTATATATATGTCAGTGGCAGAGAAAATTGAAATCCTAGAAAGATGTACGAAAGCTTGGCCTTCAGCTGTGGGATCAGCATCTCACATCCAGAGATGTAACCAAGTGGGAATGAGGCTGTTGGGCCACCATAATGTGAATCCTTATGAAGGCTTGAAGCTTGTATACAATGGCCCTAACCCAGCCATGGTCCAGTGTCACCCCTTGTCCAGACTCCTGCATCAAATGCAGCCTTATACTTGCGGTAACACTCTGGCATGAGAACTTCAAACATAATGGCCAGCCATTTGGCCACCATCTCGATAGCCTCATAGTAGGCAAGAATTGCACTGAGGCCAATACCACTCCTTGTCCACTCCCTTGATAAGTATAAGCCCTATCAAAATGTGATCAAAGAACACGTGTAGTGTGAAATGCAAAACTTACCTTATTCGCTTGCCCCTGCTGGATCCATCCACTAATGAGGTGATTAACACCCATGTGCTCACCCTCAAAAGTAACAGTGCTTCCATTGTTGACATATGAATCCCCTGTACCCACCTCATATCAGTAGGGCATGACTTTGGGGTCATGACTCCCATCACTGTGATACTGGTGCCAATGATCAGAAGGTGGACAGACAGGCTGCAAGGCAGAGCAGAGAGTTTGAGTACTCTCATGACAATGCACTATCTCATCATACTGTAGAATAAAAAATAAGGAATCTTCCACAGAAAATAAAATAATTCACATTGTAACCATCATGAACCAGGTGCTTGCCAGCTTTCAACCCTTCATCGAGATCAGCTTGGGTTTTACCATTGTACTGCTGGTCCAGGGGTTTAGGCTGGGGGTGATGGTTTGAGATTGAATTGATAAAATATCACAAATGTTTACTTATGCCCTCCGACTTTGCATCAGTCTATCTGTTGGAAAGATAGAATGCCAAGGGGGTGGCAGATAGAGTTTGCCCCTGCCCTGAAAAGACTTGCACAGGCTGGTTCAGTCCAAGTTCCATATTGCAGATCTCTTGTTGTTCCTTAAGATCCTTGATGCTGGTTGTGAGGCAGTCCAAATCCACATAGCTATTTTGCAACTCACATTTCAGGAGATGTCATCTTATCAAGTGTCTCTCTATTTCTACTCTCACATACCTGCTTCTTAACCTGATTTTTTACAGACTCATCCTTCTCAATAACTCAGCAGTATGTTGTGGAATTCAAGTTGGGACCATGCAGATGGACAATGATAATTGTGTTTGTATGGAGCTCATAACAAACATGTAAAGAGTTGTGAATAAACAAGCTACTGTAGATATAACAACTTGGAAATACCTGGAGTCATACTGATGGTATCTAAAAATAGTCCAATACAGTAGAGGCTGCATTGGGGGAATGTCAAGATGTGATTCTAATTCATGAGTTCTGAACAGTGACACATTTTACAGTCTTTTAGGATGACATTGGCAGCTTCACACCAAGAAAATAGTGCAGGTGGAACTTGAAGGTGCCAAACATTTTGTAGTATTGACCAAACAACAGTCTGTGACCAAATAAATACAACAGTATGAATTAGTTATCACTGTGTGCATATTGGGCAGGGCTGTTTTAATTTCTCCATGCATTTTTGCATACATTTTCAATAGTCAGAGGTTGTGTCAGTACACATGCTCCCATTTTGGATCTTTCACACAGGTCACTGCTTTGCACTTGGACCTTGGCAATATCCAATAACCCTTTTTCCCAAAAAAAAAATTGACAGGCAGCTGCCAAGATATTTCCAAAGTGCTCTACATAACATAACATACGACATATCATGGTCTGCTGAAAACACATCAGGAGAGAAATGAAATTGATTTAGTATGCAACAGGAGTAACCTGAAGAGTGTCAGTACAGCATCTCTTTATGATGAGGGGATACCAACATAGTAGTTAATTGTGGAGCCATACACAAAAGAGATTTCAACTACTCACACAGCCCTGATAGCCACATTTAATGTTTCAAGTTTCCACAACAGATGTGGGCCCATCCACATCGGATGGTGACTATGTTCGACACAGCACCTCCCTCTGACAAGGAGATGCCGTCAGTAATGGTTGGTTTTGGAGAACTACATAAAAAAGATTTCAACTACCCATGCAGTCATGATGGCTGCACTTAACGTCTTATGTATGCACAACAGACATGGGCCCATCTGGATACCAATGATATCAGCACAGCACCTCATGATGAAGACATGGACATGGTGGTTGGTGAAGGGTAAGTATAAGAAGGAAAAACAGGTTCTTTTCAACTGTTTATTTGTTCCATGTGGCAACTCCCAAGTTATTCACACAAATGTTAGTGAGGACAAATATGCATGTGACAGTTCTGAACCATCACATGCACATTTACTGAGAAGATCGGCTACAAACGAGACATTTTACAACACGAGACTGCATTATTTGAGCCCTTGGTATTTTTTTTTTATTTGTTTCTTGTTGCATTTCCTCCCTTTTTAGGATATGAATCTACTGGTAATAATGGGAGTAAACACGAGGTGACCTAAACGATGTGTTCTGATATACTAACTGATTACTTTTTTTCCCACTTTTTATGTTCTACTGGTAATGATGGACACCAACACCAGATAACCAACACCCAGCTACACCATGCAAACCCCCTCCTCCCTGTCCAATCGAGATATTGAGGGTGCCAGATGATGAAACAAGGACACAGTGGGACAGCCAAACAACAGGAAGATGAGACAACGAAACAATGAAAAACAAGATGGCAAGACAGCAGAGTGATAGGACAATAAGACAGCAAGAAGAGGGGGAGGACAGTGATGAGAAAGAGCATAGAGAATTATCTCCCAAAGGAATATGCACATGATGGGTCTGACCCATCACATGCATTTATTTAACTACAAATTTGTGCTAATTAGTCCAGATCTACATTGCACAACCAATCCCCATTCTTTTTGACCTACTTGACCTATTCATTGTCTGCAGATGCCAAATCACCAGCCTAAGTCCATCTTCTGAGATGTCAATATAGTGACAGATAATACATTGTGTTGTGATACATGTGACTGTGACTGTCACATGCACATTGATGTAGAACAAGTCATTGCACTAGCCTCTGGCCACTAAAAAATTAAGTTCCTCTATTCCCAACTTTGGTATGCTTGTGGGATTTGGGAACAGTGAAGATTCTAAAATTCACCAAACCCTTTAATTGACTTATTGTGACATATTCCAAGGCCAAATGTGGCAAAACATCGATTTTTGAAAGCCTCATTTATATAGAAACTCATATATTCTATATTTTCAGTATTTCCTGCATATCTCAAGAACTGGTCCACCAAAATTCATAATTTTAGAATCAATCTGTTGCTGTTCATCTCCTCTATCCATCCTACATATTGTGTTGATTTTTTTTCAATGGTCAAAATTGGCCATTTGACCAACTGGTGTCCTATGAGGATGCAGATCGATACCCCCACCTCAAAACTGTCAATGGCATCTCTGTTGCCTGGAAGATCCTTGTCAAAGTTGGATAAAAGGCCTGCCAACTGCGACAAGCACTGAACACTCCAGATCTTGCACCAGCATCATGGGAAAAGGCCAGCAGGGTGGCATACAGTTACTTTAATAGTCAGATGCTAAATGAGCCCAATTTTGAGTTCTTCAGGTACTGCGAGAGAAACTGGAAAATCAACTGATGGCCTACAAAAGCATGTGCATCATGGAAGCACAATCATCTCAAGGTAGCTGATCATGATCAGGGCGATTGCAAGGCTGCACATAGCTTGAAATAAAAATGGGAAGTTCTTGACAACCCAGCCCTCTTCCAGATCAGTGAGGATAAGAATTGCAATAGCTCGAGCAGTGACAAAGTTATGCCTGTACATCCTCTTACTTCTCCAGGGAACAGCACTGTATCATCCTCAACTACCTCTGTGGATGCAAAGACTGTATGTCTTTGTCCTCATCATGCATATCTGCTAGGACTGAGCTTTTCCAGCAATGAGCAACCACTACAATTTTTGATCCACTGTAAGCATCTTTTATAAATGAGAGCTTTCCAGATCTGCTTGGATAATGTTTCATGATGAATAGGGATGAAATTTATGGTGAAATGGACAACACTCGACACTGGCCATATGTTAGGAAACAGTCTCCTAGCATGCCTATTATATAATAATATTTCATTTTTGTTTTATTTCATTTTATTTTATTTTATTACAACAAAGTATGCTACCAAATGCCTACAAATGCTATATTTGTGAGCATGGGAATTTTATATCTACACACATCAATATGTACATGCATGTCAGTAGCAACATAGTACAATACATGTAACATAGTATATAAATCTTAAATATATGCCTGGGGGACCTCAGTTGAGTTCTCTTAGGTATTCCATTCACATTTGTGGTACAAAATGCCTTTTTCAGCCAACTCATCTATTTTTAACTGATCACATCAAAACCATCAAAACCCCCCATCATGCGTGCATGCCCCACTGCCTTCTTGTAGGAGAGCCTGCACAGTCCAGCTAGCAGAACAGTGGGTGTCACTCTAACAGAAGAACTCAACTACCCCATCAGTGCACCTTCTCTTATACATGCATATGTCATTGTTTCAGCATGCCACAACTGCTTACTCATCCTTTCAGCATGAGCCAAAGTAATTGTATATACATATTTACCTTGCTTTCGTAAGTCGATGTCAGGCCTCGCTTTACATTGTGACCACCAGTGATTGAGAGGCAGTACTGATCATTAGGATAGCTGCAACCAGACAACCGATTGGATCTGGTTTAATTGAGATTTACTATACTCTATTTGGATGACTATTTTAGTTAAATCAGTTACTAGCTGAATTCAGTATTAACCCCAAGATCAGGCACTGTTGGAAGGGTTATTGATCTGAAGTGCCCAATTGTTGACAAATAGCCAAAATCATGTGTTTTGCCATGTTTTGGACCTGAATTGCCAGATCACATGACTCAAAATTTTGTGAAAAAATTCTGAAGCCTAATCTTGACTCAGCTGAAGAAGTGACTCATCACAGCTTTCATCATTATGTCAGAACAATCAACTTCGAATCCTGGTCACTCCACACCAGCTCTAGAAGCCAAAATTGATGCACTTACAGCACAAATGTCCCAATTAGTGTCAGTATTAGCAGCATTACAGCCCAAACAAGCAGAAACAAAAGCAGAGACAGTGGAAAATAAAGATGATGAGATGGAGGAGATGGTGGAGTGTATGTCTCAGGAGGATGTGCATGCAGAGGAGAGATCTGAGAGTGGAAAAATATGTTTACCTAAATACATGCACCCGCAAATCTTTGATGGTACCATGGAGAATACAAAATCCTTCATCAGCTCTATAGTATTGTATATCCATGGGAGAAAGCCTGAGTTTCATATGACCAAGTCTATGATTATGTTTGCTCTCTCATACATCCAGGGAGGAAAAGCACAGTTCTGGAGAAACGAAGCTATTAATCAAATTGCCACAGGATATAAACTGTTTGCAACCTTCAGGGAATTTTTGGAGAGACTGGAGGCACAGTTTGGAGACCATGATCCAAAGGCAATGGCGAATGCAAAATTAAAAACCATGCACCAAGGTTCTCTGACAGCAGACAAATTTTATTTTGCAGTTCAAGGCAGAAGCATCACAGACAGATATGGGAGAACCTGCATTGGTAGAATTTTGAAGGCAGGGTTAAATCCCTCTTTATTCAAGTCTATCTATTGACTAACTTCTATGCTGGAGAGGTTGGATGAGTGGTATAATTGGGCAATGCGTTTTAATCAGCAATATCGACAGGAACAGATTGAGTCAAAATTGATGTATGGGAATGCCAGAGTTGGAAAGTCATCAGGAGGAAAGTCCAAGAACAGAAGGATGCCTCAGGTACAAACTTGAATAGACTTTTGAAAGCATACGAAGATGTTCAAAAATGTTTGAAATTGGTTCAAAGTCTGCGAAGTAGTTTGAAATAAGTTCGAATGTGTTCGAAGTTGTTCGGGTGAGTTCGAGGGGGTTCGAAGGTATTTGACTGGCATCGATATATGTTTTGACAAACGAATATAGCCATTACGAGCTGGGTTTTTAGTGATGATAGGCGATGATGAGTTGAGAATGAATACGAAAGTTCAAAGAAGTTCGCGATATTTCACAGAACTTAGTGATACGATGCGAGGTAAGACTCAAGAGAATTGCTCTTAAATCCAACTATAGTGGAGAGGGTAACTGGTTCCCCCCTGTTCTATGTAAATAGTACAAGTTTATATACATTTTTGAAGAGATAGTACTGAAAAGGGAAGTAAAACATGTGTAAAACTTGTGGCAATATATCATACAATGAGGACTTTGTAGATCAAAAATAAATGAGAAACGATAAACATACGTGTCCCCATATGGTAAAAGTACTTATCTTTTGCTGTAATATATCATCGAAACATAGAAAATGCTATTATTGCATCCTAAATCTCTTGTCGTCTCTCCTCGTGTCCAGTAGTGCTTGATATGCGATGGAATAGTTTGTTCTGGATGTGCAGCATGTATTGAAGGTATTTTAACACAGCTATATGGTGGCCGATGTTGTTCGAAATTCTGCGAAGTCGCTCGAAGTGTTGCAAAGTTGTTCAAAGTCATTCAAAGTGCTGCAAAGTCATCTGAAATAGTGCGAAATAGATTCGACGTCAATTTTGTGGCATTCATAATAATTCAGAATGTCTGTCGTAATGTCTCGATGCGAGTGAAACTGTTCTCCAGACCTTAAAGCGTGTAGTAGACCTATCAACGAGCCCCACTTAAATGTTTTAATTGTGGGCAATTAGAGCACATTGCTAGGAATTGTAGGCAGAAAAGAAAGATTATGGAAGTGACAATCGAGGAAGTGAAGTTGGAGGAAGATAAGCAGAAGAATTTTGTGGAAGTCCCAGTGAAGGTTTCCCCATTGGTGACCCAGAATCAATATAATGTATTAGTATCCAAGGAAACCCAGAGTGAATCCAAAAGAGAAAGTGAGGAGTACGACCATCATCACTTATGCAACAAAGAAAAATGCCCAGCCTTATTTCTAAAGACCCCTAAATCCTTTATTCGCTCTGCGTGGATAGAACCGAAATTGGCTTGACAGTAGGATTAAAGACAGTGGACAAGCATGCAGCAGTTAATGTGGAGGCATTGCTTGACAGTGGTGCTACCAGATTATTCATTAATCAATCCTTAACTACTGGAAACAGTATTTGCATGCATAAACTGCCACAAACTATAATAGTATACAATATTGATGGTACAATCAATCGTGGAGAAAATATTAAGGAGGAGGTGACAATGATATTGAAGTATCAGAATCATCAGGAACGAGCCATATTTGAGGTGTGCAACCTTGGGAAAACCAATCTGATAATTAGATGTCCGTGGTTATGAAAACATAATCCGGAAATTGATTGGAAAACTGGGAAGGTATACACATGACTCGTTGTCCTAAAGAATGTAATGTGTATGGGAGAAAAGTAAAAAAGGAGAAGAAGGAAAAGAAAGAGAAAGAATGTCCAAGGAAGTATTCTGTTATGATAGAGGAAGTGGAGAATGAGGATATGCCAAATGGGGAAGTTCCAGTTATGACAAGTAAAGAAGAACAAAAGCAGACTTTTAGGAAAATTTATGGAGGACAGTCATGGGATAAAAATGTGGAGAAAGTGGAGAAGCCAGTGGAGGAGTGAGTGCCAAAAGCCTACCATAAATATTTGTTAGTTTTTCAGAAGAAGGAATCAGAGTGGATGCCAGTGTGAAAGTCATGAGATCATGCAATTGAGATGAAGCTGGGATGTGTGCTGAAGAAGTCAAAAGTCTCTTCATTATCTCCAAAGAAACAAGAAGAAGTGGATGCATTCTCTAATGAACAATTGTGCAAGGAATATGTATGACCTTTGAAATCACTGCAGACATTACCAGTATTCTTTGTACCAGAAAAGGATCAGAGGAAGAGGATGTGTACAGATTATAGGTACTTGAATGAGTGGACAGTGAAGAATGTGTACCTTTGCCATTGATCTCAGAGATAATTGACAAGGTGGGAAAGGCCAAGGTCTTTACAAACTTGGATTTATGCTGGGGATACAACAATGTATGGATAAGGAGATGAGTGGAAGGCTGCATTTGCCATGCGTCGAGGATCCTTCGAGCCGCTAAGCCCCTAGTCATGTTTTTTGGGATGACCAATAGTCCCCCAACTTTCCAAAATATGATGAACAATATTTTCAAGGATGTGATAGACAAAGGCATGGTGATAATATTTATTGATGACATTTTGATATTCATGGAGGATGAAGAAAATCATGAGGTGATAGTGCAGGAGGTGTTGAAGAGATTGGCAGAGAATGATCTATTTATTAAACCGGAGAAGTGTGTATTTGGAGCAAGCAAGATCAAGTTCTTGGGATTAAAGATTAGTCCTGATGGAATCAAAATGGATCCTATCAAGGTACAGGCAATTGTTGATTGGCCCATGCCTACCCATATCAAGGAAGTTCAGGCTTTCTTGGGACTTGCCAATTTTTATCGTTGCTTTGTTCATAATTTTTCCAAAATTGCTGCACCATTACACAACCTTATGCAAAAGGGAGTAGTGTAGAGATAAGGAGAATAACAGCAGACAGCATTTGAGGAGTTGAAGAGGAAGTTTGTAGAAGAACCAATATTGGTCCCAGTAGATTTCACGTGTCCCTTATAAGTGGAATCAGATGCATCAGACTTTGCTACTGGAGCGGTATTATCAATGCTATGTCAAGATGACAAATGGCATCCTTGTCCATATTTGTCTCAGGGGTTGAATGATGTGGAGAGGAATTACAATGTGCATAATAAAGAGATGTTGGGAGTAATATGAGCATTGGAGGCATGGAGACATTATTTGGAGGGATGTACACATCAGATCAAAATCTGGACAGACCATCAAAATCTGCAGTACTTTATGTCTGCTAAAAAGCTTAACCATCGACAAGTGCATTGGGCATTATTTCTATCGCATTTTAATTTTCACTTAGTCCACAAAGTGGGAAGCTTGATGAGGAAAGCAGATGCATTATCCAGATGTACAGATCATAAAAGGGGAGTGGAGGAGGACAATAAAAATATTACCCTACTCAAACCTGAATACTTTCATATGTGTGCTATGCATCAAGGGCATTTATTGGTGGATAGCTCAGAGAAGGAAATGTTGTCTAAAATTAGGCAATGTTCAGAGATGGATGATAAAGCAGTGGAAGCTGTGAAGGCTTTGAGCAGAGAGAAGAAAGGTGATATTAAAGGAGATGAATGGATTGAAGAACAAGGATTAGTGTTGTTCAGAGGAAAGGTATATGTACTGAAGGATCAGGATTTACAAAGGGAAATTGTATGGTTACATCATAATACACCAGCTGCTGGACATCCAGGAAGGTGGAAAATGTTGGAGTTGGTGATGAGAAATTATTGGTGGCCCAGAATTTCAAAGCATGTGTTGGGGTATGTGGATGGGTATGACACATGCATGAGGGGAAAGAAATTTCCAGAAAAGCCTGCTGGGAAATTAATGCCAAATCCTATACGTAAAGCACCATGGCGAGATATATCTGTGGACTTTATCACAGGACTACCTGAAGCTCAAAGATATGATGCAATATTTGTAGTATGTGACCGCTTTACAAAGGAAGTCCATATTATTCCTACTACTGCAGAAACCTCATCATTGGGCTTGGCGCACCTCTGTCTAAATCAGGTAATGCGGTTACATGGATTACCTAATATGGTTATCTTCAATTGCAGATCACAATTTGCTTCTGCATTTATGCAAGAGTTAAATAACATATTGGGGATTCAAACCAAGTTATCTACTGCATATTACCCACAAGCTCATGGGCAGACAGAGAGAATGAATTAGGAGTTGGAGCAGTACCTACACATGTTTGTCAATCACCAACAAACCGACTGGCCTGAATGGTTGGCAATTGCTGAATTTTCTCGCAATAATAAATTCCATTCGGCTACTCGCATGTCACCCTTCTTTGCTAATTATGGGTATCATTCCAAAATGGGAGTAGAACCTCGAAGGGAAGTCAAGGTACAGTCAGTGGAGGACTTCATATCAAAAATACAAAAGGTGCAGGAGGAAGCAGAGGCAGCATTGATGAAAGCACATGATGATATGATGCGATACGCAGATTGTACTTGTTACGAGATGATACAAGAAACAGGGGAATCAATTTTCTTTTGGCACGTCTCTATTGTTCCTATTGTCTTTGCTTATGCCACTATTGTTCTCATTATTCTCATTGTTCTTATTGTGTTGCAACCACACTCCTCTAATTCTCTCACCTTCACATTCTCGTGCTATTGTAGTAGACTGTGGATGCTCTCACACTATTGTTCTAGTACTCTTATTGTTCTTGCTACATGTTTATGTATCTGTGATCTTGTACTTGTAATATTTAAACTGCAATGCAAGGACCAGTCAAGCTGTTATAATCAATACTCCTAAATCAAATGTAAGTCGACGCTCGTAAGTGACGACATTCAGCAGAGGTCCAGATTGCCGAAGCTCGTAAGCAACGGTTGAGTGAGAGACTTAGATCGTGACTCGTTTAGGAGTGTAAGAAAGACTAGGTCAAGCTGAGTTTGACTAGTCGTATATTCACTGTTTAAATAGTACAGGCCGGATTGTAGATAAACATGCTAAGTTAAGAGAACAATAGAGATAATAAGAATGACAGGACAATAGAGAAAGGCGTCCGCAGTGTAAACTACAATAAGGTGGGATAATGAAGTTGTAAGGTCAAAGGCACACGGTCGCAAAACAATAGAGCATGGAACAATAGCGTGAGATGCACGCAATGTAGAACAGTAAGCACAAAAAGATTTGATATCCCCCATATCCCCACGCCTTCTCGTAACACAAGCTCAGCTTGACCTGGTCATCTCTATGCTCTTAATGAACTAGCAATAAGTCATCCTCATGTTGTGGCTTACAAGCCTCAACAGATCTTGAATGTCTTACTTAAAGGTTGTTGTTTACGAGCTTCAGCGAAGTTTACAGACTAAGAGCTTTGATCCTAATAGTACTCGAGCTGTTGCTCCAGAGTGCAAAGTTGGTGAATTGGTATGGCTAAGTACCAAGAATCTAAATATTCCATGACCTTCAAAACAGCTTACAGAGAAGCAAGTTAGCCCATATGCGAATTCTAAAATAATTTTGCCCAATGTGGTAGTGTTAAAATTACCTCAATCATTCAAGATTGATCCTGAAATTAACATTTCCCATTTATGCCCTTACTGCCCACCCACTATTCCTAGTCAATAAACTACTCTGCAACCTCCAATAATGGTAGAAGGTGCTCCAGAATATGTAGTGGAAGAAGTTTTAGACTCATGTCTTCGATGAAATAAATTGGAGTTCTTAATAAAGTGGAAGAACTACACTGACAAAAATAACTCATGGAAACCCAAAGAGAATTGTAAGCGAGCACATAATGCAATTTCCCAATTCTTTAAACTTAATCCAAATGCTCCGTCGCATTGCTAGAATGGTGTATGAGGGGATGAATTTCTGGCCTTACCAAAATTTCACAGAGGGGACAGATACAATATTTTATCACCTGGAAGTCGAGGCATAAAAGGGGGGTAATGTTAGGGAACAGTCTTCTAGCATACCTATTACATAATAATATTTTATTTTTATTTCATTTTATTTTATTTTATTTTATTACATCAAAATATGCTACCCAATGCCTACAAATGCTATATTTGTCAGCATGGGAATTTTTGACCTCAACTTCCTCAACCACCACCGCCATCACTACCACAATTGCTGCTGCTGCTGCCATACCCAAAACCATTTCTACAGGCAAGACAGTCATTTCCATTGTGGTGCCTGGGGATGTCATGGGAACAATGTTTTCAAATTCCATGCAATGCACTGCTGACACCTTTACAATGCTATAAGTGGATGTTTCTGTGGATGGACTGCTAGCTCATATTGTTACCATTACCATGCATGCAGCAAAAGGCATTGCATAATGCAAAGAAGACAGGTATGTTTATTTATAACATGGGCTCCCCATTTTTACTCATGTTTCGCTAGGAACCAAACAACTTGCTGAAGACTGACTATGCCAATCACATGGGTGGATACGAAGAATATGACTGCTGGAACAGGTGGTGGTGACTCAGAGTATGGTGCCAGTGGGATGAGTATGAGCGCGGGGGATGGGCACAAGTACTGGGATAGGTACAAGCATGGTGTACAGTATCATTAATTTCTTGACCCAATAACCAATGGAATGTAAATAAATCTCATTTTTGCCATCCTTTGTATGCCATTATGAGAGCTTCGAGTGTCAGACAAGTGTACATAATTTCCTATAATTTCTCCTAATCCACTATTGAGCAGGATTTCCTTTGTCCCACATTTTCAGTCACTTGAGGTCTGACAGTTGCTCTTAATTTCTTGCAAAAACCCGATTGCTGACTGGGCATTATGAATGGGTCTGGAGGAAGAAACGATCAGCATTTGTAAAGGAGATTTCATGCGAAGAAGTAGACAGGCCCAGAGGTGGTGATCCATTCAAGGCTAGGGGGCACCCAGGGTGAACAACCATTCCATTCTAGAAGACAGCGAAGCTAAATGGTAAATGGTGAATGGCAGTCGATGACCGATTTCTCATTACGTGGCATTCAATTGTTTGATTTCTTGCACTGTAGTGCCACTCGATCATGTCAACGATCATCAGCCTTAACTGTTGCATCTTCGGTGATGATCCCTCTCGCATATTTTCCGCAAAGATTAATAGCAACGAGAATGTCTCAGTGCTAAGGGAGGCCATCAAAGTTGCAAGCAAGCCTGCATTCGATTCCATTGCTGCCCACAGGCTCGATCTATGGAACGCTCACAACATTCCAATGGATGGAGAGAAATGGGATTTCCAAACAAAACTGAACTCGATAGTGGTGAATGAGGATGCATTGAGAGGCGCAAAGAAGCTCAGTTCTGTGTTTGGGAGTCTGGGAGAGGAAACACTACATGTGATCATCAAGGTGGGTGAGTATTGCTAGTTCTGTTTGCTTTATCTATTACATATGCTATGATGATTTTTGTGGGAGTGATGGTGTGATGGGATCAGGACTAAAAATAGATGATGAGCTGCATAACATAGGCTACAGTCATTTTGTGGGAATGATGGGAGTGATGGTTGATGTGATTATCTACAATTTGTCAGGCTTGGTCAGAAATGATGGTATTAGTCAGAGCTGACTAAAATTTGTCAGCTTTGACAAATACAGCTGGTTTTGAAATGTCATCATATAGCATCAATAGTACCGGTCAGTAACAAGTCAATACAAATTTGTAATGAGGTCAGTAACATGTCAATACAAATTTGTAGTGGGGTCAGTAACAAGTCAATACAAATTTGTGATTTGTAACGAAGTCAGTAACATGACAATATAAATTTGTAATAACAGGTCAATACAAATTTGTAACAAGGTCAGTAAAAAGTCTGAGTCAGTAACAGGTCAATACAAATTTAATAAAGTCAGTAACATGTCAATAGAAATGTGTAATGAGGTCAGTAACAAGTCAAATACCAAAAAGGGAGATTTGTGTGCACAAAATTTTGGTTGTGATATAGTGGACACCTACTTTCATGCCTCTCCCGGAACACATACAACACAACCAAACAGAGGCCTTTTCCTTATATGTGGAGAGAGAGTGCACTCAGTTGAGTACCTCTCTTCACACAACATTTGGGGCTATAATAGTGATACTATTGCAATTGCTATCTATTATCAAATAGCAAAATTGTGATTGTCATTACATAAGTGTTGGAATTGGCTATTGAAACTTGAAAACAGTTGAATTACAGTGAGTGTTGTGACAACTGGCTGTTAAAGGAAGTTGTTGCTGACCTTACTTCAGCTGTGCTGCATTGTTGGCTATTGAACAAAATTATTGTTGGGCTTTACCATTACTAAACATGTGAGTGATGTTGGCATATGTTGCAATAATAATGGCTGATTAGAGTGTTTGCAGGAATCAAAGTAGACCTTCTACACCAGAAGTGGAAAGGGCTAGAATTAGAGATGCAGACCATCTGGAAAGGTTGCAGATGACCAATCCTGATGAGAGGAGAAGCAGAGTCAGAGTGACTGCCCCTGCTGAAGGGATTGTTCCACTGAACTATGGAGCTGCATTGGCAGCTCAGATACCACAGGTGCAGATGCCTGCTGATTGGGATGCTCCAAGGTAGTTTGAATTGCCTGTTGTACCTCCTGATCCTGTATTACATAGGAGAGGGGCTCCTGTGATGCCATCTGGACCTGTTTTGGCAAACTATGGAATAGAGGCAAATATAGCTTCTACTATACCACAGGTTCAACTGCCAGCAGGGTGGAATGCACCTTTGGCCAATCCTATTCCTGTAGGTCTACCTGCACCTCAGTTACAAACAAGAAAGGGGAGAGGGAGAGGGAGAGGGAGAGGACTGGGATCATTGCATAATATTTCAGGTGGTCAAGCAGATCCTGCACTCAATAATCTGCATAGGGGACATATTGCATTGAGGGAAAGAACTGCAGATTATGATGCACATGTTCAGGAGTTACAACAAGCTGAGGCAGCTAAGCAATATCAGCATCAGCAGAAAGTATTACAGAACATTGCAGAGGAAAGGAGAACTGCTGAGGCTGTTGCTGCCAGAGAGAGGATATTACAGCAGAAGGCTGAAGTGAGTAGGGAGTGTAATCTACAACTGCAGCATGTGAATGCACAAAGACAAGCTGCTGAAGCTGAAACAGCTAGACAGTATAATTGGCAAATGCAGCAGCTGGCTGAACAGGAAAGGAACAGGCAGGCTGCTGAAGATGAAGCAGCCAATCAACAATTGCAGCAGCTGGCTGAACAGGAGTTGGAGAGGCAGGCAGCTTCCCAGCAAGCTGCTTTAGCTGCTGAGCCACGATATCATGACCCACCCAGACATATTAATATAGAGGCTGCATTGCAAGAACGTAACAGGTGCGATCAGGAATGGGCTCTCAGGATGCATCAGATGTGGAGAAATGAACAGCGTGCAGATGAGCAGGCACAGATGGATGAGGCTGAGGAGCTCCAACATCTATCCATTGCAGACAGAAACTTGCATCAACAAATGATGAGGTTGGACCAATTGGCTAACAATATGTCTGGTGATCAGATTGATCAATATCGAGCTCAAGTGGATGCACAGGCAGAACAAATTCAGATGGATAGGGAAATGGCTGCATTGTTGGCTGCTGAGTATGAAGAACAGAGGAATAATAAGATTGCTTTGAGGAGAGAAATGGAGAATGAGGAATCTGATGATGATGATGGGAGCCAGTCTTCTTTGCAATTTCCACCTTCTCCCCTGCCATCAGATTATTATGATGAATTTGGAAGGGTGACTGCTTTACAATTTCCACCATCTCCTATGCCATCAGATTATTATGATGAGTTTGGCAGGGTGTCTCCTCTACAATTTCCATTTTCTCCTCCACAATCTTCATCACAACTGCTGCCTGACCCAATATTCCAAGTTCCATCATTGCCACCTTCTCCTATGCAATCTCTTTCACCGCTGCTGCCTGCTTCATTCTTGAATCCCCCAATGTTGCCACCTTTGCCTCCACCTATGCCTGTACCTCTACCTCCACATCGACCTGCAAGGCCATTACCACTAGGCCATGCACCTTATCAGGAGCCAATTCCCAGACATTCACTTGGACCCATGAATGTGGAGTGTCCACACTGCCATGCCTTGCATTTTGACTGTGAAAAGCTGTCCAGGTCTACCCGAGCTGTACTAAAGTTTGGAAGTTGCTGCTTGCAGGGACAAATCTGTTTGCCACCCTTCTGACCTGCTCCTGCCACATTGCGAGATCCGTTGTATGGGAAAAGCCCTCTTTCTAAGGAATTTAAAACAAACATCTGACAGTATAATGCTGCATTTGCATTCACTTCTTTGGGTGTCAAGGTGGACCATTCTGTCACAGGTACATCAGGTGTATACAGCTTTTGTATTCATGGCGATCTTCATCATCTTTCTGGAGCACTTTTGCCACCTCCTGGACAACCTGTAGCCTATGCACAGCTCTATATCCATGATCCTATCGCACAGCTTGATCTTCGTGAGTGACAGAATAATAACCTCAACTCAGTCATCATGACAGAGCTGCAGGCTATGCTAAATAACACCCATCCTTATGTGCCTTTATTCAAGCAGGCATTCCAGATCATGAGGGAAAAGCCTGCAGAAGAGCAGGATAATGTCTCCATACAGCTGCGATCAGATAGAACCCAAGATTTACATCGGTATAATCTCCCTACAGCTAATGATGAGGTGGCAGGTATTATTCCAGGTGATGGCTCTGAGGAACGGTCTAACCACAGAGATATTGTTCTCAGGCTATGAGGGGGAGGGCTCAAGCGCATCAGCCAGTTGCATCCATCCTATTCAACTCTGCACTATGTCTTGCTTTTCCCTCATGGTGAAGATGGATGGCACCCAGATGTACCTGCACACCAAGGTGCAAATGGAGCCAGAAGGGCAGGCACTCAATGTCAGTCGGAGATGCTACCATGCTTATCGATTGCACCCAAGGCCAGGAGAGCAGCCACCATTGTTGTGAGGAGGAAATCTTTTGCAGCAGTATGTTGTAGATGCTTGGGCATCTATTGAACAGAATATGTCGAATTGGGTCCGACATCACCAGAAGGAGCTTAGGGCTGATGTGTATGCTGGATTGAGGGATGCTGCCATGGGTGACCAGGATGAAAATATTAATCTAGAGGATCATGGGAGTCGCATCATTCTTCCTTCAACCCATATAGGCAGTGAAAGGCATATGAATCAGCTTTTCCAGGATTCCATGGCCATTTGTCACTTTTTTGGCAAGCCAGATCTCTTTCTCACCATGACTTCCAATCTACAGTGGCCAGAGATCCAGGAAGCTCTGTTGCAGGAGGAATCACCCAATCCACATTTTACCACAAATAGAAAAAAGCAGGAAGCCTATGACAGGCCAGACATTGTTGCACGTGTCTTTGAACAGAAAAAGAATGCATTGCTCAAGGATATCAAGGATGGTGTTTTGGGTAAAGTAGTGGCACACATCCATACCATTGAGTTTTAAAATAGAGGCCTTCCACATATGCACCTCCTTATATTTCTCGATCCAGCTGACAAAATCTGTGATGCCCATGATGTTGATTCCATTGTATCAGCACAGATTCCTGATCCTGTCACACAGCCAATGCTCTATCACACTATAACTACCTGCATGCTTCATGGTCCTTGCGGTCATGACAAACCCAAGGCTTCATGCATGGTCGACAACAAGTGCAGCAAGAGATATCCCAAGGAGTTCAGAGAACAAACCTCTTTTACTGTAAACAATTATCCTGATTATGCAAGACCCAACAATGGTAGAACAGTGAGAAAGCATAATTATGTCTATGATAACAGACATGTGGTCCCACACAATCCTTATTTGGCTGCAAAGTAAGGAACATCTATCTGACATTATGTTTATTGGTTAACAATTTGGTTCATTTGTCAGATACAACTGTCACATCAATGTTGAGATCTGTTCTTCAATCGAGGCTGTCAAGTACATCCACAAGTACATATACAAAGGCCATGACAGAACCATGATTGAGATTCTCGACTAAGACAGAGACGAGGTCAAGGAGTATCTGGATGCACATTACATTGGATCTGTGGAAAGCTGCTGGCACATAAATGAATTTGGAATGCACTCAGAGTCTCCTCATGTTTATCGTCTGCCTGTCCATCTGGAGGACCAGCAAACAGTCTACTTCAATGCAGATGCCAACATTGATGAGGTTTTGGAAAGGCCTGCTGCCAAGACCACACGTCTCACTGCTTGGTTTGAAGCCAACAGAAGATATGAAGCAGCATGTACTGTCACCTACCAGAACTTTCCTCAAACATGGGTCTACAATGCAACCAAGAAGCAGTGGAACCCAAGAAGGAGTGGCGAGCCTGCTATTGGCAGAATGTACTTTGCTTCTCCTGCCCAGGGGGAAAGGTTCTACCTCAGGCTGCTTCTTACTGTTATCACAGGGGCAACATCATTCCAGCACTTGCACACTATCAATGGTATCATCCATAATACATTCAAGCAGGCCTGTGTTGCATTGGGTCTTCTGCAGGATGACCAGGAATGGATCCAGTGTCTTACAGATGCAGCCCAGATGCAGCTCAGTTCCTCTCTCAGATTGCTCTTTGCCACCATTCTTCTTCATTGCAATCCAACATCACCTGTCATCCTCTGGAACCAGTTCAAACATCACATTTGTGATGACCTCAGAGTCAAGCTTCTTTCCATCTATCCAGATACAGACTTTACAGATGATCAGGTGTACATGTATGGCTTGCATCTCATCAATCAGATTCTGATCAGATCTGGCAAACAACTTTCTGATTATCCAGAAATGCCCACCATTGAAGGAAACTGGCACATTGATGTTCCTGCCAGTTGGCTGTTGCAGGAACAAAGGGATTATAATGTTGAAGAGTTGGCCATCACTGTTGCTCACAATCTCCAGCTTTTCAATCACAGGCAGAGACAGGTTTTTGATGCTGCAATGGATTCTGTCAACAATAACAAGGGAAAGCTCATGTTCTTGTATAGTGCTGGAGGTTGTGGAAAGACCTTTGTCTGCAACACCATTGCAGCTGCTGTTCATGCTCAAGGAAAAATTGCTTTCTGTGTGGCATCATCCGGAATCGCTGCATTGCTTCTAGAAGGTGGTCGCACAGCACATTCCATATTCAAAATCCCAATCGAAATCGATGAGGCCTCTACTTGCAGAATACTTCGAGGTTCAGATCTGCCCCAGGTCCTTGATCAAACTTCCATCATCATCTGGGATGAAGTTCCTATGCAGCACAAATATGCCACAGATGCAGTAGACCGCACTTTGCATGATCTGAAGAAGAAGAATGTTCCATTCGGTGGAATCACTGTTTTGTTTGGAGGTGGCTTGAGACAGACTCTACCTGTTATTCCTAGGGGCACTAGAGAACAGATTATAGCTTCATCCATCAAAAGGAGCACTCTCTGGCAATGCATTACTGTCTATCACTTGACTGAGAATATGCGACTCGACAGAACTCCAGAAAACATTGCACATGCTGCCTGGCTCTTGCACATCAGTGCAGGCACAACAATGGATGCTGCAGACACTATACAGATTCCACAGAACATGCTCTGCCATGGAAATACCATGGATCACCTTATCAACTCTACATATCTAGGCATAGAGCAGGGGAACAAGCCAGATCAGTACTATCTGGATAGGACCATTCTCTCCTGCACAAATGACAATGTTGATGTCATCAACACTCTTCTCCTTGCCAGATTTCCTGGACCAGAGCATGTCTTTAACAGTGCTGATACAGTTTCATTCAGAGAGCAGGAGTTAAACAACTACCAGGCACATTCTGTAGAGTATCTAAACTCTATCAAAGCAAGTGGTCTTCCTCTCTCCAGGCTGGCACTTAAGATAGGCTGTCCTCTCATGCTTCTATGCAATCTGGATGTCACCATGGGTCTTTGCAATGGAGCTCAACTTATCCTCCTTGAAGCCAGACCACATGTATTGAAGTGCAGGATCATCAGTGGAGATGCACAGTTTGCAGGAAATATCATTTTCATTCCTCAGATTACACTGGAGCCTTTAGCAGAGACCTTGCCATTACCACTCCGTCGACATCAATTTCTAGTTTGCTTGGCATTTGCCATGACTATCAACAAGTCACAAGGCCAATCGGTATCCCATGTTGGCTTGGACTTGCAGATACCAGTGTTCTCACATGGGCAGCTATATGTTGCACTGTCAAGGTGTACATCTGGAGAAAGGATCAAGGTGCTGTTGAATGAAAACAATGGAAATAACAGAACTGCCAATGTGGTATACAAAGAAGTGTTGAATGGAGTTGTTTAGCAAAGGTGAGTAACTTGAAAGATTATTTACAGGAATCGAAAACTAATATAGATATCAAGATAGACTTGGATATAGATTTACATTTAGATTTAGATTTAGAATTAGATTTGAATTGTACTTGGATTGAATCATATGGTTGAAAAATTTATTGTGAGAAGACTTTAGGGCAGGTTACTAAACCTTGGTGTGTATTCAATAACAAGTCAATAAAAGTTTGTAATAATGTCAATAACAGGTCAATACAAGTTTCTAATGATGTCAATAACAAGTCAATACAAGTTTGTAATAATGTCAATAACACCTTAATACAAGTCAGTAACAAGTTAATATGGGTTTGTAATAAAGTCAATAACAAGTCAATAACAAGTCAATACAAATTTGTAATAAAGTCAATAATGAGTCAAGAAAAGTTTGTAATTATGTCAGTAAGAAGTTTGTAGTAAATCAAGGTAGACTTGAGTAACTGTAGTGGGATTAAGCATTGTGTTACATATACGCGAGCTGGCCCATGCTAGTGTCAGGCTGAGCAAGCAAAGCGAGCAAACGCCATGACAAAGGCATGGGTCATAAGCTCGTCTATTACATATGCTATGATGATTTTTGTGGGAGTGATGGCATGATGGGATCAGGGCTAAAAATAGGTGACACACTGCATAACATAGGCTACAGTCATTTTGTGGGAATGATGGGACTGATGGTTGATGCAATTATCTAAAATTTGTCAGGCTTGGTCAGAAATGATGGCATTAGTCAGAGCTGACTAAAAATTAGTCATATAGCTGGGTTTCAAAATGTGGTCGTCGCATAGAGGTGAGCTGGGTAGAGCATGGCTGAGTTTGATGTGGAGTTTGAAACTTCACAAGTGAGCTGAGTCTGAAGGGGGGTGTGAGGGGGTGTGAGAGGGTGGGCAGGAGAGGGATGGAGAAGAAATGTGAGGGAGTGTGAGGGGTGTAAGGGGGTGTGAGGGGGTGTGAGGGGGTGGGGATGGAGAAGAGGTATGAGGGGTGGGGAGAGGGTATGAGGGGGTGTAGAGGAGGGAGGGGGACATAGGAGAGTGAGAGGGGGATGGGGAGGGGGAATGGGGATAGGGATGGGGATGGGGATGGGGATGGGGAAGGGGAAGGAGAAGGAGAAGGGGAGAAGGGGATGGGGATAAACACCACAACCCCCCCACATTGACTCAATGTGTATTATTTATACAGATACCAGATTAGGGATCGCTCCATCCAAAAAGTCAACTAAACAGTTGTATGACCATAAACCCCCAAACATTGACTTTGGGCAGAAGGTCCAAAGGCAACTGAAGAGTTGAGTAATGTATTGGGATTAAGCATTGTGTTACATATACACGAGCTGGCCCATGCCAGTGTCAGGCTGAGCGAGCAAAGTGAGCGAATGCCATGACAAAGGCATGGGTTATAAGCTTGTATATTACTTAACACAGGATTTTGGTAAGCATCTGATGGGCGCCTATTACTCCAACTCAACTGCCTGTGGCTCGGGGACAATCCCTCCCACATATTTTCTGTAAATATTGATAAAAACGAGAAGGTCTCTATGCTAAGGAAGGCCATCAAAGATGAAAAGAAGTCTACATTCGATTCTATCGATGCCGACAGACTCGATCTATGGAACGTTTCCATTGAAATCGATGATGAATTTTCAGAGAAACTTGCAGAGCGTCCTCACAAAAGGACTTTACGTCCAACGGAAATTTTGAACGATGTATTTCCAAATGGAACTCCTGCCATCAGCACCCTCCATATCATCGTTTATGTGCCTCCTGGTACGTGCTTTGCCCCAGTGTTAATGATGGTGGGTATTCATCCGATGCTAGTTCAACGATTGAACAGAGTCCCTCCATTTTCGTACAATGCTCCTGCCGGCATGGCTACGGTAGAAGGTCTATGGTCCACATTCTTGAATAACTCACCTCAGAAGTCCCCTTCCGCCGGTGGGCAAACAGCGGACTTTTCCAGCTGTCAACATCATGATACACAGGCAATAGCGTGCAATCACCCTTCCTCAGCCAGTGATGTAATACCAGTCATGGGTCTCCACCCCGTATTCGGCGAATTCATTGATGATTGCGATAACTACGAGCCAAACAAAAAGGACCACGATGTCGTGCTCAAGTTGCAAACAGCCATGTCCCACATCTATGCAGATGAAAAATCCCATGCAAACGCTATCCGCGATGTCTTCAAATCATATAGAATATACCTCTGACAAACCAAGATTGGCAGTTTCAAAACGGATGGAGATATGACCTCGGGACAATTCGTCATGCTTCTCACGAAATTCAAGAACGATGTGGGATGGTCAGGTGCTGAACCATACCTTCAAGCCACGCTATATTATCTAGAGTATACCCGGAAACTGGCTCCTAAATACTCACGATCCTCGCTGCCATGTCTGATTATGCTCGTTTTTGGTTCATTCTCCTCAGCTGTCCTTGTTTACTAAGCTTGAATTATATGCCAGGCCCCTACTAACAGAGTGCAGTATGTGGAAGATTGGTAGAAACTTAACATTAATGAGTGTATTCTACAGGACTTATATACTGTAGGGACTATGTACTAGAATGTTCCATAATATACTACAAGTACTGCTATGTAATGCTTTGTAAGTATATGATTAGTAAGGAATGTCAGTGATATGTGATGGTGCTTATGTATAGATTGTTATGTAATACATGTCCAACACTCCCCCTCAATCAATACATGAGTTGTTTTATGCTTCATGCATCATTGTGGTGCTCACCAATCATGAGGATAGGGGGGCGATCAATGTCAAAGTTGTTCTAGGGTGATTGTATCGTCCCGGATAGGTCATGGATAGTATAGGATGTATATGGCATGAATAACCATCAAGAGTGAAGCCATCACTAGAATGCTGCCAACGACGATGCCAGCGATATTGGAGGATGTGAGAGGATGATCAAACATCTTGTGGAGGTTGGAGTCTATGGTTTAGTGGCATTTGAAAAATTTGTCTGTAACTCCGACCCATGTGCCCACTATTCCACAGTAATGTGACTTCCATCCAAACCTAATTTGGTTATGAATCTACTCATTTTAATTCAGTCAAGGTTCTTTGTGAAGATATCTGCAATTTGATTGTTTGTATCAATATGGTATATTGATGCATTTTTGTCCTCAATGAATTCCCTGATGTAGTGATAGCGAATGTCGATATGTTTTGTTCGACGATCATGAGCAGGGTTAACTGCAAGAAATATTGAACCATTGTTGTCTGAACAAATTGAAGTAGGATCTGTCAAGATGTATCCAATCTCATATTGCATTGACCTTAGCCAAGCACATTGTCTGAAGGCATCTGAAATTGCCATATATTCAGCTTCGGTGGATGATAAGGCCACTGTCCTTTGTCGCCTTGAAACCCAAGCTATTGGTGCATTTGCCATGAAGTACACAAAACCTGTGGTTGAGTGTCTGTCATCCTTGTTTTCAGCCCAATCAGAATCAGAATATCCTATCAGTCCAGCATTGGATGATCCATCAAATGTGATTTTGTAGGATCTAGTTCCAATTAGGTATCTGAGGATGCACTTAGCAGCCATCATGTGCTGTTCTGAAGGATTTGAATTATAACGGGAGAGTCTGGTGACAGCAAATGCGATATCTGGTCTAGTACCCAATGCTATATATAAGAGTGTACCTATAAGCTGTTGGTATTGAGACCTGAGTGTGCTTGCGCAGGGTTCCCTAGATGCAACAAGTTCTATGCCAGAAGGTAGGGGTGTAGGTGCTGACTTAGCATCTGCCATACCAAATCTTTGGAGTGCACTGTCAATATATGACTCTTGGTCAATTGAAATGAGTTTTCTAGTGCGATCCCTCTTGATTTGAAATCCTAGGTAAGAGTCTGCAACACCAAGATCTTTCATCTGGTATGTCTTCCTAAGGAGATCTTTAACTTCTTGGATTTTGGCAAGATTTGGACCCATCAATAGTAGGTCGTCAACATAAACAATAATGATAATTTTGTGTTCCCCTTTGTGTTGGCGATAGACATATATACCTGCATCAGATTTAATCTGACTGAAGCCTAAATCCTTTAAAGTCTTACTGAAGGTCTTAAACCAGGTTCGTGATGCCTGTTTCAAGCCATACAGTGCCTTTTTAAGGTGGCAGACTTTGCTTTCCTGTCCTGCAACTGTGAATCCTTCAGGTTGTTCCATGTAAATTTCTTCTTCAAGCTCGCCATTTAGGAATGCTAATTTTACATCCATAGCCTCGATTTCCCAATTCTCCAAGGCTGCATGGCTGAGAAGGAATCTGATGGATTCAAACCTGGCTACTGGGCTAAAGGTTTCATTATAGTCAATACCATGGACCTGTGTAAATCCCTTAGCAACTAAGCGTGCTTTGTAATGTCCATCCAACTTTCTGACAAATGTCCAGCGACACTTGATTACTTTTCTATCTTTGGGAATGTCCACCAATTCCCAGGTGCCTTTCTCAATCAGCCCATCATATTCTTCTTGCATTGCTTGTTTCCATAGGTATTCTTCAGGGTCTGCAATAGCATCCTTGTAATTTTGGGGTGCATCTTGGAACATATGCAAGAGAATTTCAGAAACTGTATAAGGCTTGCTATCAACACCATTTATGGTACCTGAAGGATTATACTCCCCCTGGCGACTTGTGTGTCTCACTATTTCTGCTGGTTTACGATCTCCATATACAGAGTTTTCTGCATGTCTAGGATTTCTTCTAGCAGTAGTACGATGAGGTCTAGTAGGAGGTTGATGTGCTGGTATGATTTCAGGTGGTGTTGGTGGTGTTAATACTGGTGGATCTAATGGAGGATTATCAGGTCTAGGTTCAACAACAGTGCTATCTGGTGGAATGACTAGCTCCAACTCAGGTGGGGTTGGGGCAGGTAAAGGAGCAGGTGTTTCTTGGCTTCTGTTGGGAAAGGACAACTCATCAAATGTCACATCACGGGACAAGATGATGGTATGGCTATCTTTATCCCAGAACCGGTAACCCTTAGAACCCGGTTCATAGCCAACAAAAATCATAATCTTGGCCTTAGGCTCAAGTTTAGATCTTTGGTCTTTATGCACATGGACTAGTGCTTTGCACCCAAATACTCGGAAGTAAGAGACATCTGGAATTTCATGTGACCACAATTCTATTGGGGTCTTCCAATTGACTCTCTTTAATGGTGAGCGATTGTAGATGTGCACTGCAGCTTCAACAGCTAGTTTCCAAAAGCCTGTTGATAACCTAGCATCATGATGCATGGATTCTGCTTTATTGACTATTGTCTGTTGCCATCTCTCTGCTCTTCCATTCTGTTGTGGTGACCTTGGCATAGAGTACTGGTATTCTATACCATGTTCATTCAGAAATGCAACAAATTCCTTGCTTGTAAATTCCCCTCCTCTATCCATACGTATGCATTTAATAGTTTTGCCTAGAGTATTTTCAGCCCAAGCTTTGTAATGTTTAAGGGCAGTTAAGGTATCACTTTTGTGTTTGAGATAGTACATGCATCCATATGAAGAGTTGTCATCAAGGAATGTGCAAGTCCATTTGTACCTATCAATGGATAGTTCAGGCATTTCAACGAGGTCTGAATGAACAAGATTCAATGGTTCTTTAGCATGTGAAGTAGAAGGTGGGAATGGTAAACGCTTCTGCTTTCCAAATGCACAGCCATCACAGGGTTTTGATTTATTAGGCAGTTTGATTTCAGAAGGTATGCCTTTAACATGTTTGGGCAAATTCTGAATAACTCTTTCACCTGCATGACCAAAGCGCTTGTGCCAAAGTTCATAGTCACCACTAGTTTGAGTCAATATAGTTATGTCTCTTTGAATGTTCTCCTTTTTGGTTGGTTTAATGACTTCTGCACTAATCCAGAATATCATATTTGGATCAGGATAACCACTAAGGAGTTTTCTTCCAGTATTGTCCAGTATTGATGTCTCAGTAGAGGTGCTGTGCATGGTGCACCCTTTCTTAAGAGCGATTCCAGGTGAGAAATATCTTCCTGTAGATTCAGGCACATAGAACACATTTTGCAAAGTCAGATTTACAACTTTGCCATCTGAATTTACATGTCTTATGACCATTTTACCATGTCCCATTATTTTGATAAAGTGGTCTTTCCCTGCCAGTTTGGCTTTGCCTGGTATAGGAAAGTCATGGTAAGATATGGAATCAGACTTGTTGTTTGTACAGTGTTGTGTGCATCCTGAATCTATCATCCACTCAGTGTCCTTCTCAGACAAAGCATACAAAGAAAAAGAAATGTCATTTCCAGAAGTAGTGATATTGGATACATCTGGGACTTCTATGATTTTTAATGAATTAACATTTGCCTTATTGTCCAAAGAATTTGTTTTCTGTTTCCCTTTATTCTTTTTGTAGCCCTTGGGTACCTTGTCTGTTTGCAAAGGTGTCCCAAGAGATTCTTTGCACTACCACTTGCTCAAGTATGCTTTAAACCTCAACCTTCTCGGTCTTTTGGAAGCACTCCTGGTTCCTCTCCTAAGATTGGTAAACCAAGACTTTATGACTACCTTGGCAGGGATGGACTCAACGTTTCCCATAGCCTATAGCGGTGTCAGACTCTTTAGGCAGTACAATAGATCCGTTTAGGAATCAAGAAATTTGTCAGCAATATAATGCAAGACAGAATCTGTTCATGACACTGTAGCGTAGTGGCGATGGAAGCTTTGCAGTGAGTCGATGGCAAATCTTGATTATGTAATGAGGATTAGAACTCTGCAGGGCCCATAACCTAACAGAGCACAGTATGTGGAAGATTGGTAGAAACTTAACATTAATGAGTGTATTCTACAGGACTTATATACTGTAGGGACTATGTACTAGAATGTTCCATAATATACTACAAGTACTGCTATGTAATGCTTTGTAAGTATATGATTAGTAAGGAATGTCAGTGATATGTGATGGTGCTTATGTATAGATTGTTATGTAATACATGTCCAACACCTACCTATGTTTTGCCGGTGCAGCTTGGAACAATCGCCCTAATCTACAGATCCTCTCAGTTCTACCATTTTATTTCCACTTTTCGGATACAAGGTTGAAGATGATGGCTGCGCGACAACTGGGAGGATCTACGAGAGCCATTAATCGTATCAAGGGTTTTTACGAGGACGAATATCACACCCGTAACCCACCTTCTCCTCCAAACCAGTCACAACCCCAACCCATGCAACTGTTCCCATATCCCACATCTTTCACATCATTTGTGGATTCGAAGAAACAAAGCTTTGTTTATCACTCTCACTTGGACAACACCAAACTCATTTTTCGTGCGAAACTGTGTGATGGCAGCTCTGACCTCTGTGTCAAATTTGTTCATCAGTATTCAAAGGAGGTGCACGAATATTGCGCTTCGATTAATGCTGCGCCGAAGCTCCTGGGCTTCGAGAGTATGCCTGGTGGATGGTATATGGTTGTGATGACTTTTATCGAAGGATATAAGATGCTCCATGAATCTGAATCGCTCATACCCCTGGACAAGATCCGAGCCGTCATCGACCAGCTGCATCAATCTGGTTATGTGTATGGTGACATCCGGGACACAAATGTCATGGTTTCTTCTAATGGACACGTCATTCTTCTTGATTTTGACTGGGCAGGGGAGAGTGGAAAGGTTCGATACCCAATGAACACTCATTATGGAGATGATCTATGGCGGCCTGAAGGAGCGCGGGATGGCATGCTGATTACTTGTGAACACGACATCGAAATGATGGATGCTATGTCTGAAGCATTACAGAGGGATGCCAGATGTTGAGTATGTAGAAACTGATATATTTTGGCACTGCAATGACTCAATTACAGCCGCTGCATAGAGGATGGCAGTCGACGCGGAATTTCGTTCAATTAGGAAATTAATAACTTTAGTAGAATTCCAATACTTTTGTAAACTTTCCCACTGCCATGGGCTTTCGCAAGATCTCGCGATGTCAAGATTGCAGCTGTCCGCTTATATGACCGTCACCTTTTAGCTCTAGACGACATTCTTGACTGCCGTGGTTTCTCGGAACGAACATTCTATCGCATTCTCAAGCTTTGGAAAGAGACTGGTGATGTGATGAACCCGAGGAAAAGCCTTCAAGGGCGACTTCGTCTGCTCGACCACGATGATGTTGAATATCTGCTTCAACTCATTCGCGAAATCCCTGACTACTTCTTGGATGAGCTTCTACACCTTCTGGAGACAAATCGGTTCATATCAACACACTATGTCACAATTCATCGGGAGCTCGAACAAGCTGGCGTTAGCATGAAAAAATTGAAAAAGATTGCGAGAGAACGTAATGAACCACGCTGTGCTGACTTCATTTGACGAATGGCTCAATTTTCACAAGAAGAACTCGGATTCATCGATGAAACTTCAAAAGATGAGAGGACACTGGGTAGGCAGTACGGGAGATCAAAGAAGGGAAGATGAGCAACAAAAAGGCAGCCATTGGGTTTAATCCTGATGGTCGGAAGAAGGCCAGATGAATCGAGTCTACTAAGGAGAGCACTTGAGCTCGGTGCTCCGTCAGGATGAGCAAGCGACATGGCATTCACTAGCAAATACAGGCAGTGTCACACTTTATTCTACTAAGTTATTAATTTCCTAACTGAATGAAATTCCGACTGCCATCCTCTATGCAAACGGCTGTAATATTGTTGAGACTTGAAGTTTAAAACTAGTGCTTTAAGGTCCGGTTATTTGGCCTCTCAAGCCAGAACCGCAAACAGTACTCAACTGGATCCAGTCCTAACTAGTGTTGAACTGGTTAACTACTTCATAGAGTATGTATTGTATGTAATTAAAAAAGAATAAAAACATCCATCCCCACGAGCATGGTGGCTGGCTAGCTGGTTAGTCATTTTGCTGTCATCGACATTGATCGTGGCAAGGAGGTTGGGGCACTCTAGAAAGCCATCAAGGAAGAAAAGAAAGTGGCATTGATGCCAACAGCCTTGACATATGGAATGTCTCCACACCTATCGATGAAGACGCGAACGTTGAAGCACAAGTCAAGAACCTGAGGCTACATGAGAAGAAAAAGCTACTGCTCAAGATCTTTAGCGATCTAGATAATGAGACACTCCATGTCATTGTCAAGGCCCCTCCTATCAGTGAGCACAGATGCTTTTCACCACTCCCTCCAGAACTCTATGTTCACGCCCCAGCACAAGACATGCCACGCCACTCCCTTGACGAAAACCCTACAATAGCAGGCTCAGAGCAACTTTCAAACGGCCCTACAGCCTGTGAAGAAGCTGCCTGTAACGTTCGTTCGTTGAACTGTTGATATTCCCGATCCAGGAGAAGCCGAAGATGCCTGAGACGGCACTCTACCCAACAACGGTGAGTCGCCATCAGTTTTTCCTTTTGTTCTTATTCACGAAACAGCACCTTAGCCTGTCATTCCACCCATTCCAACAAACTTTTCCATTCAACAGAGTCTCCACAACCTGATGCACACAAGCCCTTTCGATGCACACAAGCCCTCTCCACTAACCCCGCTTCTTCCTCCCGACAAATGCCCACCGGACACCGATCAGGAACATCTTCCAGACAACCCTACAACCCAGGCAGAATGCATCAGCAACATTCGTTCCTCAAACATTGACATTCCAGATGCAGGAGAGGCTGGCGAAACGGCACATTTCTCGACCAAGGTGTGATTTTCTTTCGATTTTAATTCTGATTGGATGAACGGCAGCCTAGGCTGTCACTATCCAAGTACAAGCAAATATTTTCATTCATCTCCACTGCCACAACGTCATGCACGCGAACCGAACACTGCCATATCGCACACCACCCATGACGAACACCCACCGAATGTTCGTTTGGGGAGCCTTTAAAACCCATGTGGAAGGAGTCTCTGACATTCGCCCGTCTAACGTCGCAGTTTCCAATGCAGGGGGGCCAAGAATAGGTGAAACAGCACTTTGTCGGAAAGTGGTGCATTTCCTCCCTTTTTTTCTTTTGGTTCAAGTTCTGATTCATCAAACGGCATGATAGGCCGTCATTCAACGTATGCCAACTTCGTTTTTCATCCACCATCATCCCCACAGCCCAGCATACACAAGCTGGCTGAAATCACGCTACCTCTCCCTCCTGATAAACACCACCGAACACAGGTTTTAAATACCTTCCAGACTCGTGACCAGCCTGTCGTACGACGAGTATTACAAACGGTCGATAGACAGACTGCTTGAACTGAGTTTGAATTGGGTGGATTGAGCAAGTTTAACCACGTGAAATCACATGCAGGCGTTTGACTTCGTTGGCATCTCACGTGCGAGAGCGAGAAGATAGGCTAAACGACTCCTTCGGCAACCCGAAAGGTTAGCCGAAGGGTCACAATCTTACTTGAATTCGAATCGTCGAGGTACACCTAAGTCCTATTCCAGAGAGGGGGTAAAGTGATGTAAAGATGGGAGTAGAAGTCTGAAGATGAGGTACACGAAAAAGAAAAGTGTGTGATGTGAGGAGCGGGGGTACAAATACAAGTCGTAGGTCACTAGTAACATATAGGAACTAGTGTGCGGGCAAATAGGAATTCCGCCCAAATTTACGTGCAAATTAGCATCTTGGTCCACCGCGTCGAAATTTACCACCTAATTTACAGGCTAATTAACAGCAAGTGGTCAGCGGAAATTAGCGTTAATTAGCGGGTAAATTACAGTAAATTACGCCCAAATTGACTCTAATTAACTGTTGCACTACCACTCGTTCCAATCAGACTCGTGGGGGGTGGCAGCTGGGAGAAGTACAGATGAAGTCATAGAAACCTCCTTTCCTTTACCTTTACTAGTGGTAGGTTTATCGGAAAGGAGATCTAGAAGAGTGGGTGATCTGATATCAATGTGCTTTCTGACATCGAAAGCCTGCCGCTCGACACCGATCAGATCCGAGCATAAAGCCGGCCAGGGAGTGTGCAAGAACTCGGACCCAAGAGTATGCTCAATCATTTCAGATGACTGATCTTGATCAGACGTAGTAATTGGGGGGCGAATGGGAGGCCGACTCGGAGGTGACGTTGCAGCGGCTTTGCGTTTCCCAAGAATGGTGCTTTGCATATCGCGCCATTTGACAACTGGTGCTGGTTTCGGAGCCACATTCTAAGATTGACCACATCAAAACAAAAAGAATCCGACAAAGAGAATTTCTCGGCACCTCTGGTTTAAATCGGTGCCAATCCCGAATCATAATATGGTTGTGGATAGTCTTCACCTCTTGTCGGTTACGTTTCGCACTATTGAGCCATGTTACCACTGACATTGTCCGTTCATCAGCCATAGACACCACGGTAACTGAGTAGAGCTTGATTGCAAGAGCCTGAGACAGAAGTATGATAAGGTGTGTATTCATTCAGGTCGAATGTGGTGGTACTTACACCCAGCACAGATCCAAATGGGTCTCTCTGAACTGCACACCACCATTGTAGCACTGTCTCGCCCGGCCTCAAGATGTGGTTGAACGGTGCCGCCCCTCTTGCATAACCTCGGAGCTCATCTTTCAAGCTCATGAGTGCCTGAGCAGGGGTCAAATTCGCCAAGCGTGGATTGCGCATATTCATTATCCCAACAGAATCCTTCTTCTCCCCACCTGGTAACATCTCGTATGCATCTCCATACTCGTTCTTGAGGATTTGCTGGAGGCTCAGCCCGACTCTCTTGAGGACTGCCTCATCTGAGGGTACGGGCTTCTTTCGGACGAATTGCTCATCAATACGATGGATTGTGACTGGAGGCACCTCCAACGGGTTGATCTTGGCAAAGACATCAGCACCGCGATAACCTGATGAATAATGTTGTAAGTATCTAGTCAAAGGAAATATGCTGATTGCCTACGAGGATCTAGGTAGAAGCCCAGTATATAGACATCATTGGGGGCATTGTTAATCATCCCATCGAAGCGGCAGTTAATAATCGCACGAATATCCTCCTTAACAATGTTGGGAAGAGCGATTGTGTCCTCATGAAAGACCTGTTCGATTTGAGCAATGGCAGCCAGCCAGTACAGATACACATCCGCAACAGTGAAATGCGCCGACTCAAGACATTGGATTGCTTTGGCGAACGGTCCAAAGATGGAAACAATGCTGTTCAGATTCATTTCGAACAACATTGTACTTGAGGTATTTGGCTTGACAAGCTTGTAGACTCCATCCTACATGACTTCGTCAACGCTCACGGCCATTGATGAAACAAGTTGCATGCACCGCCATCTCGATCTGTAGTTCGTCATCATCAACAATTGCTCTCAAAGCTGGCAGACCTCACGACACCGAGTCAGCCGACCAGTACACTGTCCCGAATCTGGTTTCTCCAATGGACTCCAATCCTCTTCCGATTCCCATCTTCTCTCTTTGCCAGTTGAAATGCTCCATTGTGTACGTCGACTTGCTCATATAAGTCAGGAGGGACCTAAGCTCACCGATAATCTGCACTTCTATTCAGCAACCATTTGTCAATGAATTGCCAGTGCAAGGCGGCTCACCAGTTTGAAGTACTCAATGCTACCTATTTCATTGATTGTTAGACTGATTTCGTGACAGGCATCCTGCAGATTGAGTATATGTGGGTGCTCCTTGGTGTTTAGCCTCCGCCCCTTCCCGGTGTTTCCTGTGTTGTCTGAACATGCGGCGGAGAACCTGAATGGCCCAATTATATTGATAAACTATTCGATTGTGAGTGAATGATGATGGCTATCCAGATATGCTCACTTACATGATCCAGCAGTTCCTTGATGTACTTTCCTGTATGACTCAAACCCGAAGCATCATCCAAGTCCAGGCAGAACGTTCGGCGGTCGGCGGTCGTGACGTGAACTGAATAGAATCCTTTTGGACTACAAGATTTACCTCCATCGTAAGTGATCGTAAGATCCCTCTGTGTCTTGAGGTAATCAATCGTCGTGAGAAAGATGTTGGCAGCTTCCACAGGGATAAGTTTATCGGACAGAGTGGTAGAACAGGGTGGATTGTAATGTGAATTGAGCGTGGACGCAAAAACCTTGAACTCGGGCGAGTCGACAATACGGGGAGCAAGACCATTACATGCGACGAAAACGAGTAGAGCATATTCGCCTGCATTCTTCAGCGCCTTGCTACCTTGCGTACGAAAACCACTGAATGCCCCTGTCACCATCTTGCTCTTCTTCAGCGCTGATGGACTGGCTTCTTGCCGATCATCTTCAAGTTTGCTCTTGTCCACTTCATCACTTCCCTCGACCCTGGCCCTTGGCCCAACCGCCTTCCCAGCTATCTTCAGCAATGCCTCACTCACGATATCCACCGGCAAATAGCCACATTTCCCTGCATGAGCCAAGAGACGGGTTTTGTTCCTTGGCCACGCCCATTTCCCTTTGCACTGCTTGCTTGCTTTGCAACGCACATACTTCTTCTCTGCATCGGGCCCCTCCGCATCTGCCTTACGGCAAGGGACCGTAAACTTGAGCAATATCGGGTCCATCTTAACCCCACTCTCACAGTCATCATCACTCTCATCACTTGTGATATAAAGCAGATCATGGAAGTCGGTCATCAGCTTGGAATCGAGTTTCTTTGACTTTGACTTCTTCTTTCCCTTGCCGGCTTTCAACGCGTTCTTTGTGGGTTGAGCACTCTGTGTCACAGAGATTATCTCGACGTCTATTTCAGTCGCATTCTCGTTGGACTCCGGCATCTGAATAAGCATCCCATCTGTTACTATTCGGCCTTCACTCCTTCGTATTTGACTTACTTGCAAATTTGCTGAAAGGTATACATTTTTTACAGAATCAATCATATCAGTGACCCATTTCGCAAGAATAACGGAGCTTGGGAACTTGAGAAGGTACATTTCCAGGACATCAGCGAGGGCAATAATATTTGGGCCATGTTCTTGCAGTATTACGGGGCCTTTTGCACGAGATCCAAGCAATACCTCAAGTTGTCGGTTGACTGCGCCCTCCTCCCCAATATCTGTGACCCAGTCGGGATCGAGGGTGAAGTTGCAAAAGGCATAACATGAATTTTCAGGACAGGGAAGAGAAGTTGTTGGGAGATGGGTTAAGTACAGCTGCAGCGTCTTCAGCGCAGCTTGTAGAGATGGGTCCATCACGTACTGAGGCAGGGGGGGGGGGGGGAGACGAACCTTCGTCGAATTTCGGAAAATTATAGCGCGTTGCGTTCTCCATAAATTTTAGTATGTACCTCAAACAGGGGTGGCCCCACATGGGCTTGACAGGATATGACGACCACTAAACAGCTAATACTTAAAGGTTAGGAGGAACAGCACCCGATGTACCTCAGTACCTTATCTTGGCCACCGATGGATCCCCCAAATTTACCCAAATTTACATTGTCAATTTGGGACCTGGATTGACCTCTGTTAATTGACGCTAATTAGCAGGTGTTAATTAGCGGATGTTAATTAGCATCACCTATTTGCCTGCACACTAATAGGAACAGTTCTCGGCGGGAAACATTTCCCGGTCATGCATGAAGCATTGCTTGAAGAAGGACTGGGTGCTTATGGATGTAGATTTGCCATGCTGGTGATGCCCATCGCCCAATCCCCTGGATGATGTGTGGGGCTACTCCATTTTCCACCAGTGATGTTGCACCTCCCGCCCGCATAGATTGGCCTCCTACATCGTTGTCAAAGAACACGTGAAGGTGCCGCATGAAAAACGATCTCGTTGGAACTGCACCATTCTCGTTCAGCCACAAGGGGGAAGACAGCGGGAAGAGACGATCGCGGGATTCGAGGTATGCCACGAAAAGTACCATGGGGTTGCAAGGGAAAGGGTTAGGGCATAGGATGATAGTATTCCCTTCAAAGAATCTGTCGGCCTCGTGGCCAGGCAAGAAAAACTGAAAGGAAGTGTCGTTGACAATCACGGAGTTTCGTTTAGTCAATTTATGCGGATCCTGGAGCTCCATGTCATCCGGCCAGGTCAGTTCACCTAAACGCATCAGGGCAAAGAAGCCAATGCAGAGTTGCGCGCAAAACAGGAGACTGTTGTGTGGATGGTTGCATGAAAATGACTTGCACACTCTGTTGAGATCAGTAATTGTGAGGGCTCGTTTTCGAATTGTGGGACTTCCTCGCAAACGTTTGCAGCCTTCCAAAGTGTGGTGTACAAGCTGAGCCTTTCTGATCTGGCAGACTTCAGGGAAATATGGTTCAAGTTGGTGGCATATACCTGAGAGGTAAGTGTTCACCAAGTTTGGTTTTATGTGATGGCACATGTAGACAGTGTAAAGGCTGAGCATTTCTGCCGTTGGTTCAACAGGCATCTCGTGCATTCGTACAAAACAGAGGTATGAGTTCAGTGCTGATCCATAGTTTTTCCAAGTGCTGACATCGATCGCCTGTCCCAGAGCAATTGCCCGTTCATGGAACAGGCGCTCGCGCATCCACGGCTCCCGCTGGGGTTGCCATGAGCGCACAATCGATGTAATCATTTTTGGCTGCCCCCAATGCAACAAATTGTGGGGGTTCAAACTTTGAGATGGTGAGTCCCGGCACCAATTTCTGTGCCTTGTCAAAACTGTGTCATGAAATTGCATCTGCCACTTGGTTTCGCTCGTCTGGGATGTGAAGGACGCAGATGTCAAATTTCTTGCTCAGGGATGTGTCGATGGTGAAGCAGAGCAATGGGTTGAATTCTGGCAGACACCGCAGTGAGTTGAAGACATTCACTGTATTCATGCTGTCTGAGTATATGATGATTTTGGAACAGTTGTTCGTGCCCATGCGCAAGTGATCAATTGCGCTCGCAACTGCCCAAGCTTCAAAGTAAAAGATGATCTCGCGAGCAGCTGCCTCTGGTGTTGGAGCATAAAACCCTGTGCATTTTGTAGGATACCAGAAACTGAGCCCTGTCATGCATGCGTCGCAGAAAATTGTTTTGTCTGCATCCTCAGGCTCCCAGGTTATGGAGGATAGAAGCCTGATTCCAAGCGAATCTCGAAGATGGCCTATAGCCCAGTTCAAATCTCGCCGAATCTCATTGTTGACCCAAACTTTCATCATTGCCTGATCCTTCCCCGCAATTTTTGGATAAAATGTATTCAGTGCTGGTCGTATGTGTAGGAAAACATTAAAACTCCAGTTTAACCACCCTGCCACCTTCTGCCATGGACGAAGGGTCCAGGAAGTGCCACATTTACTTTTGGACCAAGTCGTGAACTTCTCCAGCTCGTTCAGCAGATTGTCGAGTGATTGTTTTGGGAGAGTTAGTGTCAGGCTGTTAGCATTCACCTCAATTCCGATGATGGTGAGTTTCTCGCCATAGAGTGGCTTGTGTGATTCATGAGGTATGCCTAGTTCGTCCCATAGGAACAGAAGCTTGGCTTGATTCGCAGGCATGTTTCTGCCGTACTGGCGGTACCTTACCAGATTCTCTTCATCATCAATCCCAAATGAATCATCCATGTAGGTCCAGAGGTCCGGTATCAACTTCACTTTCTTTGCGATCCATGTCACCAGGCCATCGAAAGATATATAGATCCCTGCGGACCCTCGCCCTCTGAAGCAGTTGTTCCTGTCGACATCCCGTTCTCCATCGATTGTCACTATTTGCTTAATTTGCCATAATGGGTGCATCAGCAACAATCGATATGCCTCTGCTACGTCTGACTTGAAAACAACTAACCGTTGGCTGGGATCACTTCTGTGGCATGCAAGTAACCCAGCCCCCAACTGTCTCATGTTGTCAAGAGGGAAACCCTTGACATCTTCTCTACTGATCATAGAATTTGGTGAAAATGGATTAGCACTCTGATCGATTACCATGCGCAATTTCTCCGATCGGGGCTTGGGGACTGCATGGATTGGTGATGCATGCATCTCAGGAAGTAGGTCTCGACCAAAAGGTCCAGAGAACCTGCCCCTTGAACGTTCGTGATTGCGCTGCACTCATAAGAAATCTGCCTCTTCCTTCTTCTGTGGCATGCTTAGTGACTCATCCACAGTATGGGGGTATGTTTCATGCTGTGTGTTTGCCCATGGCCAGAATCCTTCGCGTAGGCCTTTGCAGACCGATTTGACAAAAGGGCGATTAGGGTGTGTCTTTAGCAATTTTTCAAGCCTGTCGACATCGACCGGAGTGACAATTTTGAATAAATCTGGGTTGTCCTTAATAGTCTTCACTGCTTCAGTGTTGTTGAGTTCACATGGTGGCACTGAGGGTAGTGGTTTTGCAATCTCAGCCCAGTCTGCGAGATTGAGTGGGATCCCTGCCACAGGTCCATTGCTTCTCTCTTCGTTGTCGCACAAATTATATCTGAGATATTTTGGATGCATCCCATAAATTGAATCAATTTTGCTGAGTGCAGCCCTCTTGGCTGTGTCCATGCTGCCTGCATTTGCTGCAGATGTGTCGATATTGGCATGTGACTGACATGCTGCAGCATCCTCCTGCACTGTTGAATCGTCGACAAATTTCTGTCGAGCATTCTCTCGTGCTTCTCTGTTCTCTGGAAGAAACACGTCCGCCTCCAGTTCCCTGGATTCCATCTGGGAGAAGATAGGCTGAGTACAAGAAAGAGAATTTGTCTCGATCGGTGAGTAAGACTGACTGTCCACTACCGACCATCGCTCTGACTGCCTTGTCAAAGGCGATGTGCTTATAGTGGCTGTTGGTCTGCTTGGCAGAGAATTTGGATGCCATATAGTCTCCCCATTGTTGTAACTCTTTGCTTTGGTGTGGGAAAGCAAATGTGGTTGCTTTGGAGGATGCATGCCAGGCAACAACCCAGTCGCCACTTGTTTGCACCTTTCGAGCTGGATCTGCCTTTCCAAGAGAAACCTCTGTTCTTCTGATGCGTCCCACATTCTCCTTAGGAGGGGCAATGTGGTGGAGATTGCTGAAAATGACATCAAGGTTGATGCCTTCTCTCTTGAAGATATGCTTCCACTCTGACTCAGGAAATCCATGGGGTGCTGAAGTTGCTCGATGAACTTCTTGTCCAGCGAATCTGAGGTCTTTCTGGAGAATGGCGAGTGTCTCCCTGGTGACCTTTCGACTTCCATCAACTTCTCTGGCCTGAGCTGCGACCTCTGCGGTGTACCACGGTAACTGGGATTGGTAAACCCATTTCTTCTTGTTGGATTCCTCCTCTTCTCCTGAACGGTCATCTTCTCCAGAGTCTGATGATTCTGAAGAGCTTCATGACGCCTTTTACAGAGCATGTCCCTATGAAATTGTCAAAGGAGACACTCGGCTTCACCCATAGAAGTGTTGACTCCGTGGGTTTTCTGAAAAGGTCCTTCCCCATTGTGGTTTTGAAACTCACATCCCCCTCCCTCTTATTCTCCTTGGGTCTGCAAGCCCCGCCGCTCTGCTCTGCTTCGTTGCACTGCAGTAATATCGACGTATCTTGCGTACTCCTTGAACATCACATGTCTGACAGGTTCCTCGAGTCTGGCATCATGTAACATTTGTAGGATCTGGTATAGGGTCTCTGATCTCGATGTCCTATCTGTCCAGAAATCCTGGATGAGAGTGTCCATCTTTGAGACAAGGCTCGCTCGGAAGACAGCAGTGGCAATCGGGCTTGATGACCCTGTGAAAAGTGTTGGGTCTTGCTCACTTGGTCCTGGTATAGGAGGTGTCCTGTCCTGTCCCTCATCTGTTCCAATAAGGATGATCTGACTGGGGTTGTTAGCCATTGTATGGTTTGCCTGGCTGAAGTTGTTCTCATTTTGAGTTCCTTCTCCCTCGGGAGCAGCCATTTGTCCAAAGTAAGCTGTGTGTCCATTGCCTGACATATGAGGTACGATGTTGGTGTTATGAGATCAAAAAAAATGTACATTAGTAGATATGACTCGAGGCAACGAAACTAGAGTAAAAAATGAGCTTGTGTAGAGAGACTAGTGTTAAAGTATGAGGCCCTTACCTAGGAGAAAGAGTGAGTTGCAGAGAGACCCTGAAAAAGGGGAAAGTCTCTGATCTGGCTTTTTCTCACTAGGAATAGGGGCCCGCCATATGTCGTGACCCAAGCGTGGACAGGCAGTGTGGTGATTTGCACGCGGTGCAGGAAGGGAGGCATGCAATGCGGTGCAGGACGTGAGGCATGCAATGCGGTGCAATGTAAAAGATGTGCACGTGGTGCGAGAGGAAATGGGCATAAGCGACACCGCATTTCAGACTGCTCACCATTGGACTTGAGTAAACAAGCTTTAAACTCAATTAACCACATGAAATCACATGAAAGTCACTTGTCTCTACACATGCTCAATCACAAGATACTTGAACACATTCAGATGTGTTCCGACCTCCCAATATCAGCCTCTCGTAACATTGCATGGCTTGTATTATGGCTTATCCTGGGCCACAGACTACTAGCTTCGTCATTTGAGATCTTGGCATGATTCAGAGCCCATGAACAGGAAGTTGAACAAGGTGCCAGCCCAAGCTACAATGCTTTTTTTTCCCAGGATTCCATCCGCTCTCATTCTGGAACTCAATCAGGCCTGAGAACTGGTCAACTGGAGAGCCTGATCACTCTATGAGACTCATGTGAACCCCTGGTCACTTATGACAGTTTTTTTGCAACATTACAGCATTCTGCTACTCAGGATCAACCTTCCCATCTCAATTCATTTGGTACTCCCTTCCGTGACCCAAACAATGAAAATCTGGATTCCTCTTGTTCCTTTCTGTGTACTTCTGAGAGCTCTATGCATCCATTGATAGGTCCACTATGCGCTTTAAGGTCTGGAGAACAATCCCACTTGCATTGAGACATTACGACACACACTCTGAATTACTATGAATGCCACGAAATCGATTTCGAACCATTTTTGCATGATTTCACACTATTTCGGACGACTTTGAACTATTTTGAATGCTTTCGAACCATTTCGTGACACTTCAAACAACTTCGCAGCACTTTGAACAACTTCGCAGCACTTTGAACAACTTCGCAGCACTTTGAACAACTTCGCAGCACTTTGAACAACTTCGGCCGCTTTATAGTTGTCTTAAAACACTTTCGATACATGATGCTCAACCGGAGTGAACTATTTAGTCACATATCGAGTACTGCTGGACACAAGGAGGGATTACAAGAGACTTAGGATACAATAAGTGCATTTTTGTGTTTTATTGATATATTAAAGCAATAGAACAAGAACTCTTACTATATTGGGACAATGTACATTTCACTTATTATCATTTTTCATTTGTTTCATGTTTTACAATACCTTTATTTGCTGTGCATGCTGCCTCATGTTCTACACCTGTTATTATTTCCTTTTTAGTACTATTTCTTCGGATTGTATATAGACTTGTATTAGTTAGAATAAACAACAGATCAATGGGGAACAGCACAAGTTACCCTCTCACTATCATCAGATTTAAGAATTGTTTTCTTTAGTCTTATCTTCACATCATATCTCTAAAGTTCTGCAAAATATCCCGAACTTCCTTGAAACTATCCTATTCACTCTCCATTTTATCACCCATCGCCTACCACCATTCGACAAACACTTCACATTCGTTAAACTTGCTCTTTGATATACCTCGAACCTTTTCGAACTTATTCGAACTTCTTTGGACTACTTCGCATGACTTTGAACCTCTTTGAACCTTTTTCGAACCTATTTTGCACATCTTCGAACCTCTTTCGAACTCTTTCAAGCACCTTCGTATGCTTATACAGACTATTTGCCACAGCCCTTATTATTTTGCATCACTAAACATTACGCTTTGGTCTCAGCGGTGATATTTAGTACCACCTCGCACCCTTTCTCTGGCCTCTGTTATACCATCCGAAGCCATTTGGTAGGTTTTGTTTGGGTTTCTGGGTTGAGTATCATCACTGTATCAGCCCCTCTTGGAACAAACCTTAGTCAATTCCGCAAACATTGCCTTGCCAACTACCAAGTCTCAACTCTGTTCCACTCACAGGAGTCATTTGGCTTTGGACTTCAAGCTTCTACACATGTCACCAGAGAAAAAACTCGACATGATCCTTTCTATATTATGGCAAACATGGCACTCTCCAATTGATCTCCTTCTTCACATTCTCGATCCCTCTCATTTGGAGCATGAGTGCTATCGGAAACACATTTACAGCGAGTCTGGAAAGCTCTCGCAGGTCCTCGATTTTGTTCTTGCACATCCGCTTGGCCATGAAAGGTTTGAACATCTACCACAAGTTCTCGATGCCATGTGCGGGGTAGTCTCGTGGGAGATGGATCAACTCACAAACATGGAAGGAAGTCCCAAGAGCATCAAAGAACTCATGCCTCATTACTTGCAGAACTGGACTCTTGAGGAATTGATTGCTGTGTCTACTCGAGAAAAAGCACCCTTGCTTCTTCGAATCCTTCAAGCAGCCAGCTGTACTGACCAGGCTCACACAAAGAATAAGAAGAGGGAATCAGACACGATTGAGCACGTGTAGAGACAAGTGACTTTCATGTGATTTCATGTGGTTAAACTCACTCGATCCACCCAATTCAAACTCAGTTTGACCAGTCTGTCTATCGACTGTTTGTAATACTCATCGTATGACAGACACGGTTACCAGTCTACATCCAGATGGCATTGTGACCCATGTGAAAAGTGTCTACAACATTTGTTCATCGAACGTCAGTGTTCTCAGTGCTCGAGAGTCAAAAATGGATGAAAGGACACCTTTTTCAAAAGTAATGCATCTTTCCACATTTTCTATTTTCTTTCAGTTCTGATTTATGACTTGGAAATGGCTCATCAGGCCATCATTCTACAATGACCGACAATGTTTTCCATCGAGATGTAATTCCACAGTTTGACGTTGGTAGAACACCTCCATCAACACCAGTGATTTTTGTCAATGAATGCTTATTGAATGCAGGCTCAGAGAGCTTTCCAAACAACTCTGCAACTTTTGTAAACACTGTCTCCAGGGTCCATTCATTGAACATCACTTCCTTTGTTTCTAGGAAGGCCAAAGATTCACAGATGGCAGCTTCCTCAACAACACTATGTTCATTTAATGTTTATTCTAATTCACAAGACAACACTAATAATTTGTTGTTCTACAAGTATCAACCATGTTTTCTATACCCCATCTCTGGCATGACTCGAGGTTCACAAGGTTACACCAAACTGAACAGCTGCTGAATGCCAGCATGGTTTCACTCTCGAACAACCCCATGGCCTGCATAGGGAACAGCGCTGTGCCTGGCCTGGCCTGAGGCCATGAGCTGAGCCAAGCCACTGCACCCTCCACCCACAACACAACATTCTTCAAAATACCCCTCCACTTCAACACCACATCCCATACCCTGGCCAACTCCACACACGTTCTCCTGAACCCAACTAAGAGGTACAGTAGCTCCTTGTTGTTGAGCAGAACTGTCCCTCCTTGGGGTTGGTATATTCTAAGAAGGAGTTGTGTGGTTGTGGACTCTGTCCAGACCCTGAAGAACCAACTATGAATGTGAGTCCATGGGCTGGGCAGTGATAGGTCCACTGCATGCTATAAGGTCTGGAGAAGGATCTCACCATATCTATACATCATGACACACACTCTGAATCACTACGAATGCATGAAATCAACTTCAAATTATTTTTGAACTATTTTGCACTATTTCAGACAACTTTGAACTATTTCGAACCATTTCGTGACATTTTGCAACACTTTGAACGACTTCGCAGCATTTCGAATGACTTCGGCCACCATATAGTTGTCTTGAAACACTTTCAATGCACACTGCACATCCAGAACAAGCCAATTTGCTGCATATCGAGCACTAGCAGACACGAGGAGAGATTACAAAAGACTTAGAATGTGATAAGTACGGTTTTATGTTTTATTGATATATTAAAGCAATAGAACAAGAACTCTTACTATATTTTGACAATGTACATTTCACTTATTACCATTTTTCATTTGTTTTATGTTTTACAATACCTTTATTGTTTGACATATTGCCCCTTGTTCTACAATTGTTATTATTTCCTTTTTAGTACTATTTCTTCAAATTGTATATAGACTTGTATTAGTTACTTAGAACAGAAGAACAGCAATGGGGAACTGCACAAGTTACCCTCTCACTTATCATCTGACTTAAGAGCCATTCTCTTGAGTCTTAGTTTGCATCGTATCTCTAAGTTCTGCAGAATATCATAAACTTCTTCAAAACTATCGTATTCACTCCACGTTTTATCACCCATCACCTATCATCATTCGAAAAACACATCACATTCACTAAAACTCATTCCTCGATATACCTCGAACCTCTTCAAACTTATTCATACTTCGCACATCTTCAAACTTATTTGAACTATTTCACACATCTTCAAACTGATTTCGAACTTATTTGAACAACTTTGTATGCTCTTACAGACTATTCGCACCATTGCTCATTATTTCACCTCAGTAAAAACAATGTATTGGTCTCAGTGGTGATATTTAGTACCAACTTGCACCCTTCCTATGACTCGTGTTATACCATCCGAAGCCATTTAGTAGGTTTTGTTTGGGTTTCCAGGTTGAGTATCATCAGCAGTAGAGCAAGGATGGGGATGGGCCAGGTAGGTTAGGAGAAGGAGAGGGAGGAGAGGGCAAATTCACCTGTGCAGTTCTTTTGGGAGATGATTTTTCAGAGAGACATGGTGAAGTACATTGGTGGGAATGAGGGCTGTTGAGTAGAAGGGCTACTACGGCAAACTTTCCCAAGTTGGTGAATTGTGGAATGCACATCTGTAGGTTGCTCATTGTGATCAAGGCCATGATGTTGCCAGCAAGTGCTGATTCTGGATGAATCCATGAGTGCATTAAACCCAGCAATCAAGCAGCTGTGTTGGATACAGTGAGGGGGCCAAGCTTGGGTGCATGATATTAATGGTGACACATAAGATGCCAGCAATGAGGATGTTCAATAGGATCATGTTGGTTAGTGAGGGTTATGAGCTAGCCATCCTTTCCAACCCTAGTATCCTCACATAACCCCAGTATTTAAATTCAATGCAATGCAATTATATTATAGAGTACGGAATACATGAAGATGTTGTACATAAGTAATACTATTAGCAGGAATGTACTAATGTCAACAGAGTGGAGGGTAGGGCAATCCATGAATGCCATCATCATTGCAATTGCTCCAGCATGCTGCATTGTCATTGCTGGTGTTATCTTCCATGCCATGCAGAGGGAGGGCAAGGCTGTCATCATCGCCACCATCGCCTGTTGCTGGCTCAACTTGCCCCCTTGTTGTCACCTTCTTCATTGGCCAGCACATGCTAGCCTTGCATCCTATGAGCAGCTACTCACAACAGCAGCGGCTGGTGCCATTCCCAAATGATGGTAGTGTCATCAGTCACTATTATTGTCCCCTTCATGTGGCACACCTGTCGTCTGTCAGAGGGCCTTGGAATTTTTGCTTTAAGCTGTTGGGTAATCAGTGAGTAGTAACTGACTACTTCAGATAGGCAATACTCACCATGACCATACCCCTTCACCTCTTTCACTGCTTGTTGTCAGTTGGTCGTTACTCTCTTCATTGGCTAGTATACACCAGCCTTCCACCCTATGAGCAGTTGCTCATAGCAGTGGTAACTGGTGCCAATTCTAGGCATCCTCAGTCATTAGTGTTGTCAATGCAGACTGAGTTTCATTATTGAACAAGAAAATATGGATGGGAGAAGCTGGAATAATAATGTGGCTTTTCATAGTAGTGCAGACATGGATGGAAACTAACCAATTTTTCAATGTTGGTTCAACTGAGTCATGGTTTGAGGACTTGTAAGCATATGGTCCTCTGACTGAGATGAACTCAGAACTCTACATGAACCTGGTATAACTTGAAACTTCACCAATACATTTAGGGAGATTGTCATTGTCACTAATTGTAAAGAACTGTGGTGCAACGTGTTGTTAAGTATATGTATGAGGTGGATGGATGTGTAAACTACAAATGAGGATGAGTACATGAGTGATAAACTGTAAAGCCTTGCTGCAAATGGGCAAAATAGTAGAAGGACGAATCTAGTATGTGTATATGATGAGGATTCCACAATGAAGAAGGATGGATATGGAATGAAAATGAGAATAAGTAAAACAAAAGATACAGAAAACCCAGATAATAATATGGAATGAAATGAGAACAAGTAAAATGAAAGATACAGAAAACCCAGATGATAAGAGACTACTCACTAACCCACTCCCCACCTCTAGCCAAAGTTGCAAACACACTCTTATGAGCCATCAACTCCTCATATGTCCCCTGCTTTCTCACCACTCCTCACCAATCAACACAATCCCATCACACATCCTCATCACTGGCACCTTATGCATCACCATCAACATAATGTGCCTCCACTCTGCACCCCTGACCATATCCAACACAGCAGCTTGATTCACAGGGTCCAATGCACTTGTGCATTCATCCAGAATCAACACCTTGGCAGGACTAGCAAGCGCACGAGCAAAAATTCAGAGGAAGTCCACAGACAGTCTGAACAGTCCATGCAATCTGTGTGGAGTCCAGTCCATATGGACTCCACACAGAATATGAGGGGGACAGTAAAGACCTCTTCCATTTGAAGATAACATCACTACTAGGTGGTAATATCAGTAATAAGACATGCTGCAAATAGACAATTATTCATCCTGATGGATCTCAACCCTATTTTGTATGTGGGGCACAGAACCTTTCTTCAAACCTGATTCTGATAGAATTGTGGAGAACTGCATAAGAAAAATGTGAATCACCTACACAGCCATGATGGCTGTGCTTAACATCTTATGTTTGCATGACAGATGGAGGCCCATTCAACATCGGATGCTGACTACATCAGAACAGCATCTCCCTATGACAAGATGACACCAATGTGGGTGGTTGGTTGTAGAGAACTGCATAAGAAAAATGTGAACCATCTATGCAGCCATGACAGCTGCACTTAACATCTCATGAATACACAAGAGATGCAAGCCCATCCACGTTGGATGCTGACTATGTCAACATGGCACCTCGCCATGACAAGGAGACACTGACAGTGGTGGTTGGTGAAGAGTCTGAGAAGGAAAATTTTTTTTTTTCAACTATTTATTTGTCCCACTCAGCAATTCCCAGATCCATCACTTTCTCCCATAGTTTATCAATATCGTGACTCATCAATTCCAATTGTTAGCTTGCTATTCTACTTATTCCTGACCCTATCCCTTCTCTTTTGATAGATAACACATATGTATGTAGATATATTGAATCAATACAATCAGTTTTGTGACAAATAAACTTAAACAAAAGATAGAATACTATGAAGCACTTTTGCTTATCCTGTGTTGAGAACCATCTGTGTTGCTAATACCCTTTTTAAACTTCTGGTATATCTTATCTAGATTCCTGATTGTTTGGGCCTTGGATGAATTATCATTAGGAAAAGCTTGTGTGAGCTTGCCCCAATTAGCAGAAAATATGTGTTGCTGTCTATCGGATTAGTATTTACCAATATCCCAGTCAACAATCATACCAATTGGGGGGATAAGGTTGTAAATGCAGTCCAATTTGCATGCCTATCCTTCAACAAATCTTTCCTGATAGTACTTTTGAAAAATGAGTCTTCAAATGAGGCCATTGTGGAGATGTATTTGAAGTGACTTGCATATTTGGCCAGTTTATCCCCTTTGATCTTGTCCTGATGATAGGTCCACTATGTGCTATAAGGTCTGGAGAAGAATCTAACCATATCGAGACATTACAAAACACATTCCAAACTGCTACGAACCCTAAATAATCCTTTTTGAACTATTTTACACTATTTCAGATGACTTTAAACTATTTCAAACTATTTTGTGACATTTTGTGACACTTTGAATGACTTCACAGCATTTTGAATGACATTGGCTGCCTTATAGCTGTTTTAAAACACTTTTGATACATGCTGCACATCTGGAACAAACCATTTCATCGCATATTGAGCACTACAAGACAGGAGGAGAGACTACAAGAGACTTAGAATATGATAAGTGTGTTTTTATGTTTCAATGATATATTAAAGCAATAGAACAAGAACTCTCTCTTACTATATTGGGACAGTGTACATTTCACTTATTATCATTTCTCATTTGTTTTATGATCTACAAAGTCCTCATTGTTTGATATATTGCCTCATGTTTTACACATGTTATTATTTCCTTTTTACTACTATCTCTTCAATTTGTATATAGACTTGTATTAGTTATTTAGAATAAAGAAGGAGAAAAACCAATGGAGAACAGAGCACAAGTTACCCTCTCACTCATCATCTGATTTAAGAGCTGTTCTCTTGAGTCTAAACTCACATCATATCTCTAAGTTCTGTGAAATATCATAAACTTCTTTGAAACTATCGTATTCACTCCTCGTTTTATTGCACATCACTTATCACCTCTCGCCAAACACTCCTTATTTGTTATATTCACTTTTTGACATACCTCGACATTAGTCTGACATCTATAAACTTCTTCAAATCTACTTTGAACCACTTTGACATTCCTTGAAACTACTTTGGACAACTTTGAACCTCTTCAAACCTTTTTCGAACTCTTTCACACATATTTGAACCCATTTTGACCTCTTTCGAACCTCTTCGTATGCCTTTAGAGAATATTTGCAACATGATTTGTCCTTGTTTTGTATCACTAAACACAATGTTTGGATATCAGTGGTGATCTTTAGTACCGACTTGCACCCTTCCTCTAGCCTGAGTTATACTTCCTAAGCCTTTTAACAGAATTTTGTTAGGTTTCCATGTTGAGTATCACTTGGCATTGGATTTCCAGATGATGTTACCCAGGAAAATATAGAGTGCCAGGCTGCTTCTGATCCTGAAAAACAGCTCTTAAAACAGCAAAGAAGAGCAGATGATAGCTGTTTTGAATAGCATGTTATACCTAATAGGTTGTAGGGGTGCCCAATTCTAAAGTTCAGTTTGCTGATCAGTTTTTTTTGTCTAGGAAGTTTTGTCAGAAAAATGCCCACCTTGACTTGAATTGAATATTGACATACTTATGCATTGTACAGGTTTATATCGTTGATTGGTATCAAATTGAAGAACTTGACAAACAAATTCTATTTGTCTAAAAAAAATTGTGATGTGAAAGTCCCATTCATCCAATATTTGCATTAGGAAGTTTCTTGAGTTCTCAGTCAGAGCTCCAAAGAACCTCATACCTGAGGAGAATGAACCAATCCACAAACTGAACTCTAGAATTGGGCACCCCTAATATGTATATAATTTGATTTGAGTACATTTTTTGGCTACTTACAGATCAGAAGATCATTATGTAAACTATGAGTCATCATGATTTTTGCTAAATAGCAAAGCAGGATTGTGTATCACCTAAACATGGACTTGTTAGAAGATGGTTGGTGGCCAATCTCTATTGCTTCTTCTCTATTCTTTTCTCTTCCCCCATCATCCAGATTGGTTCTCAAACAGGAGGGCAGCTTGGTAACCTTTGTTGCTGGTAGGAACCATGCTGTGTATAGTGTGCATGAGGACTGCCTCCCTTTTCTAATGCTTCTTGACATTGCCCAGCAAATGTATCTTTCAATGGCCAACTTCATGGACCCATCTCAGAGCAAAACTTTTTACAAAGGAGTTATGTTTCTTGATTCACTGAGGCAGGATTTTACAGTGGGCCTTAGACAGAGAAAGGCAGATACTCATCCCCTTGCAAAGTCTCTGCTGGAAAGTATGCACTAATGGTTATGCAGATTGCTCTTAAGCATTCCTCATGATCCAGAAAATTGAAAGCAAAATGCTTCTGTCCTCCGAAAGGCATATAATGAGATCAATATCTTTGTATGGTATGTCATTCAGTCTGTCCATCCTTTGCTACTTGTTTACAATGCAGTTTGAATTTCCAGACTTCTTAGATTGGTCACTCACTAATCAAGAACTCCTCCTCAGTTGTCTTTCCAAAATATCAGAGGGATTATGTGGACAGTCAATTTATCCTGTTGAAACCTTCAAATGGATGAGTGTACTCCATTCCCAGTTTGTGAAAGCAGGACTCTGTACGGTGCAGTCATTGTCCCAGTTAGAAAGCATGATAAAAAGAGTAGAGTTGCAATCAACAAATGAAAGCCCTCCAAGTGCATCACATTAATGTTCACTGGTAACACTTGACAATAGATCTGCCTAGTTATGATAAATCCTGTAGATCCATATGATGCTGCCCCACCTGCACTAAACCCTGATACTGATTTCAATGCATGTAAGTGTTTTGGATGGAAATCATATGCACCCTTTTTCTGGATGATAATTATGTACCATCATGTTTAGCAAAACAACCAAGCCCTATAGTGGGTCGGAGATGTGGACACCCTCAGCCTCCAATTCAGGCGGTTGAAAGACATCCCCTGAAAATTGAACTCAAGCGCAAACTGAGGAGTCAAAAAGCTGCAGGAGCAGACACTGATGACCCCTGGGTTATCCTTTCCAATGCCCTCTTGATAACACCCTTAAGTCTAACAAAGCCCCAGAAACCAAGGCCTCTGATACAGAAGCCTGTGAATGACCCTTTACATTGTCTTTATAAATCTCTTTTCCTGACCATATTTTAACAGGTCAAGAACCAGGGCTCCCTCAAAAAAGGGATGGTCAAAGTTAAGAACCTCAGTGAAGTGCAGCTCTTTCATTTCATCTTCCAAGTACTTCAGTTACAGATATTTTATTTGTTTGTAGCCAAGCAAGGAGGATGCCACAAGAGATTCAGGCAGAGCAGAGTAATCCTTTAGTGGATAGTGAGTTGATGATTGAAAATGGCATCATCGTGAATCAGGACAAGATCAAAGGGGATGAACTGGCCAAATATGCATGCCACTTCAAATACATCTCCACAATGGCCTCATTTGAAGACTCATTTTTCAAAAGTACTATCAGGAAAGATTTGTTGAAGGATAGGCATGCAAGTTGGACTGCATTTACAACCTTATCCCCCCAATTGGTATGATTGTTGACTGGGATATTGGTAAATACTAATCCGATAGACAGTAACACATATTTTCTGCTAACTGGGGCAAGCTCACACAAGCTTTTCCTAATGATAATTCATCCAAGGCCCAAACAATCAGGAATCTAGATAAGATATACCAGAAGTTTAAAAAGGGTATTAGCAACACAGATGGTTCTCAACACAGGATAAGCAAAAGTGCTTCATAGTATTCTATCTTTTGTTCAAGTTTATTTGTCACAAAACTGATTTTATTGATTCAATATATCTACATACATATGTGTTATCTACCAAAAGGGGAGAGATAGGGTCAGGAATAAGTAGAATAGCAAGCTAACAATTGGAATTGATGAATCGAGATATTGATGAACTGTGGGAGAAAGTGATGGATCAGGGAATTGCTGAGTGAGACAAATAAACAGTTGAAAAGAAACATTTTTTCCTTCTCAGGCTTTTCACCAATCACCACTGTCAGCATCTCCTTGTCATGGGGAGGCGCCATGTTGACATAGTCAGCATCTATAAATACATGGCCATTATGGCAGTTTGGGTAATCCATATCTTCCTTATTTTGTTAGAATGCCCCAACTTACATACCAACATGTTTAGTGTACACTGGGGCCTGGGCATTTAATTTTTGAAATATAACTTGATGGCATGAAGCTCTATGAACATCCACGAAGTGCGGGATACACCTTTGAAGTACTTCAAACCACCACAAACCACTTTGAACCACTTCATAACTCATCTAGAACCACACTCTAACTCTGACAAGCCCAACAACATCCTCGAACAATGTTTGGATGCATTTGGACAATACAGAGTGCCTCTTTGATGCACCCCTGGCAGCTAACTTAAGCCCTGTTTGGGAATGCCATTAGGTTGAGGTCAGGTCAGGTTGGAGAAATCTTGGCACACTGACTATAGTTGCACCTTGATAGCAGCTGCTATCATTACATAATCATAGTAGCTACCAGTCATATTTCAGGCCCAATATAGAATTCTTTTTCTATTTCCTCTGGCAAGACAAACTGGAACTCTGGAGCACTACAGTTTCAGCAGCCTGGCTACAGACAAAAGAAATAGAACTAGTTTTACACTTTACTTGACTGCAGAATTGGTTAAGAAAATGCTTGTGTGGGACATGAGTTTGACAACTTGAAGAGCGATGCATAATTCAGTTTCCAGCCTGTTCTACAATTCTGTACAAGTGAATAGTGCAATAATCTAGGTGAATGTTTACCAGATAAACACAGATCTAAAGTATCCAATTCCAAGTCTGCAGGCCCACATAGCAGCAATTAATTACTCTTGCAAGAGATAAAAATGTCTGCCACTCCCAGTCAATTATTTATGTTATTGTAAAGCTCCATACTTCTCAGTTGATGCAGCTCATTCAAGCAAAAGATTGCATTTAAATTTTAGTTTACACTATAATGCAAATTGGTGCCACAGGCAAAGAAAATTTATCAAACAAGAGGCATAGGCTAAAGCATAAGCATAATTAATTGAAAAGTTGGTTGGATCTGAAACATATACTCACTTTATAATGCTTCCACTTTTTATTGGTAGAGAAAGGTGCACATATTATACCTTTTACAATGCCTTTCCAATATCTGTTCAGAGTGGCCTCTGCTCTGGGTATATTTTTGATTTCATCATGCACAAATAGATAGCTGTACATTACTTTCACATTGAATATAAATAATATTACTAGCTCTGACATACCATTGATTAATTGTGATGGTATGTTCTTCATTTTTGTTGTGGTCTTAATAAATTAGTTCACATGTTCATACTTGAAAAGGTTGTCCACCTACCTCTGATGGTGAAGTGCTGGTAATCCTTTCCAGCATACCATGCTTTTCAGTGCTGAACATCATGGTATGTTCAGATTCACAAGAAAGAAATGTTATAGAACTTAGGGCATAGCTCAGGCAGCTCTGAGCAGCTCTGAGCAGTGAGCTGATTTAGTGGCACAGCTTGCCCAAAATAGCAGCACAGCTTAACGGCTCATGGCTCATGGCTCCAAGCTGTGCCATTGGCAACACTATTGATAATTGGAGTATTTTGATTGCTACTATCAATTGTACTCAGCTCTATATGTGGCATTCAAGAAAAACAGAAGTGGTGGAATAAAGTTGAATTTTGATCATGCCTGTCATAGTCACAAAGGATTAAAGGTAATACATAGCTCATAAGTCAGGCCCTGATACAAATGATACAAATTGGACATTGGTACATATATAGGACTTACAACCAAGCCATGCACCAACCCCACAACCCATCTGATTATGACAGGACTTAGCTGTGGATCCCAATCCTAGGCCCAACCCTGGGCAAATAGGTCCAACCCTACTGGCAATCCTACAGATCCTCATAAGCCTAAGGTATGTGCACTGTTCAAACATGTTTGACCAGCACATGTAAACGCCATTTGAACATATTTGACCTGTGAATATGTGTGCCATTCACACAAGTTCGACCAGTGCATGTGTGCAGCATTCGGACTAATTAGAACTGCACACGTATGCACGATTTGAACTGTGCATATCTGCTCTGATCAAATATGTTCAACCAGTGCATGTAAACACCATTCGAACATATTCGAACTGTGAGTATGTGCACTATTAGAACATGTTTGACCAGTGCATCTAAACCCCATTCACCAAGATTTACTAAATAAGTGCACCAGTCAGTCATGTTTGACTGGCACATTTAATAACAACTGTGCCTGGCAACAACTGGGGATAAGTGTGCCAGTCAATCATGTTCGACTGGTGCACTTAATAACAAATGCGCCATGCTACAACAGAGAATCAGTGCACCAGTTGATCACATTCAACTGGCCCATTTAATAACAACTGCGCCATGCAACAACCAAACATAAGTACTACTAAATATTTGTGCCAGTCGATCATGTTTGACTGGCACATTTAATATACCTGTGCCATGCTACAGCTGGAGATAAGTGCACCAGTTGAACATGATCGACTGGCACATTTAATATAACTGTGCCATTCAATATCTTGTATGTTCTGCATGGGTCGATGCCACCCAAACGGTGCACTCCAAGGCTCCTTGGACTGATTTATGGGTGTGTTTACAATACTCTGTCACTCATATGCTGATTGACTTATTTTGTGTCATGCAGGCCCTTTTCATATGGTGCACTTTTCTGCTAAATTTCCTAGCCCATACCCTGCCCATATCCTCACCCATGCATTAAATAGAGCATAGAATCATTCCTACTACTGCAGAAACCTCATCATTGGGCTTGGCATGCCTCTATTTAAATCAGGTATGGCGGTTACATGGATTACATGATATGGTTATCTCTGATCATGGATCACAGTTTGCTTCTGCATTTATGCGAGAGTTAAATGACATATTGGGGATTCAAACCAAATTATCTACAGCATATCACCCACAAACCGATGGGCAGACAGAGAGAATGAATCAGGAGTTGGAACAGTACCTATGCATGTTTGTCAATCACCAACAAACCAACTGGCCTGAATGGTTGGCAATTGCAGAATTTTTCCACAATAATAAATTCCATTCAGCTACTCACATGTCACCCTTCTTCACTATTTATAGGTATCATCCCAGAATGGGAGTAGAACCTCAAATGGAAGTCAAGGTACAGTCAGTGGAGGACTTTGTATCAAAAATGCAAAAGGTGCAGGAGGAAGCAGAGGCAGCATTGATGAAAGCACGTGATGACATGATGCAACATACAGATCATACTCGAGCTGTTGCTCCAGAGTACAAAGTTGGTGACTTGGTATGGCTAAGTACCAAGGATCTAAATACTCCATGACCTTTAAGAAAGCTTACGGAGAAGCAAGTTGGCCCATATCCAATTTCTAAAATAATTTCATCCAATGCGGTAGTGTTAAAATTACCTCAATCATTCAAGATTGATCCTGAGATTAACATTTCCTATTTATGCCCTTACCACCCACCTACTATTCCCGGTCAACAAACTACTCCACAGCCTCCAATAATGGTAGAAGGTCCTCCAGAATATATTGTGGAAGAGGTTTTGGACTCACGTCTTCGATGAAATAAATTGGAGTTCTTAATGAAGTGGAAGAACTATACTGACAAAAATAATTCATGGGAACCTGAGGAGAATTGTAAGTAAGTGTGTAAAGCAATCACCCAATTCTTTAAACATAATCCAAATGCTCCGCGTCGCATTGCTAGAATGGTGTATGAGGGGATGAATTTCCAGCCTTACCCGAATTTCACAGAGGGGACAGATATGATATTTTCTCACCTGGAAGGCGAGGCATAAAAGGGGGGTAATGTTAGGAAACAGTCTCCTAACATGCCTATTACATAATCCCATTTTTATTTTATTTTATTTTATTTTATTCTATTTTATTTCACCAAAATATGCTACCAAATGCCTATACATGCATTATTTGTCAGCATGGGAATTTTCTATTTACATGCATCAATATGTACATGCATGTGTGCATGCATCTGTAACAACATAGTACAATATATGTAACATAGTATATAGTGATAAAATAAATATTAGGAGACCTCAGTTGAGTTCTCTTAGGTATTCTATCCACAATAGTGGTATAAAAAGCCTATTTCAGCCAACTCTTCTATTTTTAACCCATCACATCAAATCCATCAAACCCCCCATCACGTGCGCATGCCCCACTGCCCTCTTGTAGGAGAGCCCGCACAGTCCAGCTAGCAGAATCATAGGTGTCACCCTAACACTCAGCCTCATCTATCTGTACCTGCTCCTCTGCACACTTTTTGTTTCTCCACATCTGATGCATCCTGAGAGCCCATTCCTGATCACGCCTATTACATTCTTGCAATTCCGCCTCTATAGTAATATGTCTGGGTGGATCATGATATTGTGGCTCAGCAGCCAATGCAGCTTGCTGGGCAACAGCCTCCCTTTCCAATTCCTGTTCAGCCAGCTGCTGCAATTGTTGATTGGCAGCTTCAGCTTCAGCAGCTTGCCTGTTGCTTTTCTGTTCAGCCAGCTGCTGCAATTGCCAGGCATGCTGCCTAGCTGCTTCAGCTTCAGCAGCTTGTCTTTGTGCCAGCTCTTCAGCTTCAGCAGCTTGCCTTTGCTGCTCTTGTTCAGCCAGCTGTGGCAATTGCCAATTGTGCCACCTAGCTGCTTCCACTTCAGCAGCTTGCCTCTGTTCATTCACCTGCTGCAATTGCAGATTATGCTGCCTACTCATTTCAGCCACCTGCTGTGACATCCACTCTCTGGCAGCAACAGCCTTAGCAATTCTTCTTTCCTCAGAAACTTCTGTAATAATTTCTGCTGATGTTGATACTTCTTAGCTGCCTCAGCTTGTTGCAACTCCTGAACATGTGCATTATAATCTGCAGTTCTTTCTCTCAATGCAATATGTCCCCTATGCAGATTATTAAGTGCAGGATCTGCTTGACCACCTAAAATATTATGCAATGGTCCCAGTCCCCTCCCTCTTCCTCTCTCCCTTCTTGTTTGTAACTGAGCTGCAGGTGGAACCACAGGAATAGGATTGGCCAAAGATGCATTCCACCCTACTGGCAGTTGAACCTGTGGTATAGTAGAAGCTATATTTGCCCCTACTCCATATTTTGCCAAAACAGGTCCAGATGGCATCACAGGAGCCCCTCTCCTATGTAATACAGGAGCAGAAGGTACAACATTCAATTAACTGCCTTGGAGCATCCCAATCAGCAGGCATCTGCACCTGTGGTATCTGAGCTGCCAATGCAGCTCCATAGTTCATTGGAACAATTCTTTCTGCAGGGGCAGTCACTCTGACTCTGCTTCTCCTCTCATCAGGATTGGTCATCTGCAACCTTTCCAGATGGTCTGCATCTCTAATTCTAGCCCTTTCCATTTCTGGTGTAGAAGGTCTACTTTGATTCCTGCAAACACTCTAATTAGCCATTATTATTGCAACATATGCCAACACCACTCACATGTTTAGTAATGGTAAAGCCCAACAATAATTTTGTTCAATAGCCAACAATGCAATACAGCTGAAGTAAGGTCAGCAACAACTTCCTTTAACAGCCAGTTGTCACAACACTCACTATAATCCAACTGTTTTCTACTTCCAATAAACAATTTCAACACTTTTATAATAACAATCACAAATTTGCTATTTGATAATAGATAGCAATTGCAATAGTATCACTATTATAGCCCCAAATTTTGTGTGAAGAGAGGTACTCAACTGATTGTTGTGCACTCTCTCTCCACATGTAAGGAAATGTCAGCTGTTTGGTCATGTTGTATGTGTTCCAGATGAGGCATGAAAGTAGATGTCCACTATATCGCAACCGAAATTTTATGCATGCAAATCTGCCTTTTCAGTATTTGAGTTGTTACTGACCTCATTACACATTTCTATTGACATGTTACTGACTTCATTAAATTTGTATTGACCTGTTACTGACTCAGACTTTTTACTGACCTCGTTACAAATTTGTATTGACTTGTTACTGACCTCATTAAAAATTTGTATTGACCTGTTACTGACCTCATTACAAATTTGTATTGACATGTTACTGACTTTATTACAAATTTGTATTGACTTGTTACTGACCTCACTACAGAGCTGACAAAATTTAGTCATCTCTGACTAATGCTGACACATTTTGCACAGCTTTGACAAATTTTAGATAACCCCATCAACGATCACTCCCATCATTCCCACAAAATGACTGTAGCATATGTTATGCGCATCGTCCCATCAATCCAGCCGATCAATCACCGATCTTAGCCAAAACATTTCCCCCTTTAGCTGATGCCATCACACCATCACTCCCACAAAATGACTGTACCATGTGTGATAGATTGTAGATAGGTTACAAAGAGTCACAAAGAGTGATATATCTCATGTTGCATAAATCTCATAGTGCATAACAAATTTGCATCACCATCATTATGCATTATGAGAAAGTGTACTGTAGCTGCTGCATCAGAAAATGGAGCAACTTTTAAGTTCCAAAGAGGGGCCATCACTTGTGTAGAACATGGTAGTTTAAGTTCTGGGCCTGAGAACAACTTGGATAAATGAGGTTTTTTAGTGGTAAATGATCACTGTATGCCAGTGTCTTCAGCTTGGATCTGTTGTTGACAAGTTATCCTGCTATGTATACTGTTCAGTCTACTGGTGCATAAACCATCAAACTGGATCTTTGTGACCCTCTTGCATCTGGCTACACACCAAATTGTCCCACTAGCAGCTATCCGCATCTTTTTTGAATGTGAGGCATATAACAGGGAGCAGCATGAGATGGAGCAACAGATGAGAAGGCACTCTAGGGACCTTGTAGCACTACTACGTACAGGGAAAGGTGTCAAAGTGCTCATCAGCTACAAATTTGTAACGAGGTCAGTAAAAAGTCTGAGTCAGTAACAGGTCAATACAAATTTAATGAAGTCAGTAACATGTCAATAGAAATGTGTAATGAGGTCAGTAACAACTCAAATACTGAAAAGGCAGATTTGCATGCATAAAATTTCGGTTGCGATATAGTGGACATCTACTTTCATGCCTCATCTGGAACACATACAACATGACCAAACAGCTGACATTTCCTTACATGTGGAGAGAGAGTGCACAACAATCAGTTGAGTACCTCTCTTCACACAAAATTTGGGGCTATAATAGTGATACTATTGCAATTGCTATCTATTATCAAATAGCAAATTTGTGATTGTTATTATAAAAGTGTTGAAATTGTTTATTGGAAGTAGAAAACAGTTGGATTATAGTGAGTGTTGTGACAACTGGCTGTTAAAGGAAGTTGTTGCTGACCTTACTTCAGCTGTATTGCATTGTTGGCTATTGAACAAAATTATTGTTGGGCTTTACCATTACTAAACATGTGAGTGGTGTTGGCATATGTTGCAATAATAATGGCTAATTAGAGTGTTTGCAGGAATCAAAGTAGACCTTCTACACCAGAAATGGAAAGGGCTAGAATTAGAGATGCAGACCATCTGGAAAGGTTGCAGATGACCAATCCTGATGAGAGGAGAAGCAGAGTCAGAGTGACTGCCCCTGCAGAAAGAATTGTTCCAATGAACTATGGAGCTGCATTGGCAGCTCAGATACCACAGGTGCAGATGCCTGCTGATTGGGATGCTCCAAGGCAGTTAATTGCATGTTGTACCTCCTGCTCCTGTATTACATAGGTGAGGGGCTCCTGCGATGCCATCTGGACCTGTTTTGGCAAAATATGGAGTAGGGGCAAATATAGCTTCTACTATACCACAGGTTCAACTGCCAGCAGGGTGGAATGCATCTTTGGCCAATCCTATTCCTGTGGTTCCACCTGCAGCTCAGTTACAAACAAGAAGGGGGAGAGGAAGAGGGAGGAAATTGGGACCATTGCATAATATTTCAGGTGGTCAAGCAGATCCTGCACTCAATAATCTGCATAGGGGATATATTGCATTGAGAGAAAGAAGTGCAGATTATGATGCATGTGTTCAGGAGTTACAACAAGCTGAGGCAGCTAAGCAATATCAGCATCAGCAGGAATTATTACACAAGGTTGCTAAGGAAAGAAGAATTGCTGAGGCTGTTGCTGCCAGAGAGAGGATATCACAGCAGGTGGCTGAAATGAGCAGGCAGCATAATCTGCAATTGCAGCAGGTGCATGATGAGAGGGAAGCTGCTGAAGTGGGAGGGGCTATGCAGCATAATTCATGATTGCAGCAGCTGGCTGAAGAAGATAGGGACAGGCAAACAGCTGCAGCTGAAGGGTATCAACAAAGACAAGCTGCTGAAGCTGAAGTGGCTAGGCAACAGAATTGGCAATTGCAGCAGCTGGCTGAACAGGAAAGGAACAGGCAAGCTGCTGAAGTGGAAGCAGCTAGATGGCATAATTGGCAATTGCAGCAGCTGGCTGAACAGGAAAGAAACAGGCAAGCTGCTGAAGCTGAGGACTATGCCCAAAGACAGGCTGCTGAAGCTAAAGCAGCTAGGCAGCACAATCAACAATTGCAGCAGCTGGCTGAATAGGAGTTGGAGAGGCAGGCAGCTGCCCAGCAAGCTGCTTTAGCTGCTGAGCCACGATATCATGATCCACCCAGACATATTAATATAGAGGCTGCATTGCAAGAACATAATAGGCGCGATCAGGAATGGGCTCTTAGGATGCATCAGATGTGGAGAAATGAACAGTGTGCAGATGAGCAGGCACAGATGGATGAGGCTGAGGAGCTTTAATATCTATCCATTGCAGACAGGAACTTGCATCAACGAATGATGAGGTTGGATCAATTGGCAAACAATATGTCTGGAGATCGGATTGATCAATATCGAGCTCAAGTGGATGCACAGGCAGAACAAATTCAGATGGATAGGGAAATGGCTGCATTGTTGGCTGCTGAGTATGAAGAACAGAAAAATAATGAGATTGCTTTGAGGAGGGAAATAGAGAATGAGGAATCTGATGATGATGATGGGAACCAGTCTTCTTTGCAATTTCCACCTTCTCCCCTGCCATCAGATTATTATGATGAATTTGGCAGGGTGACCACTTTGCAATTTCCACTATCTCCTATGGCATCAGATTATTATGATGAGTTTGGAAGGGTGTCTCCTCTACAATTTCCATCTTCTTCTCCGCAATCTTCATCACCACTGCTGCCTGACCCAATATTCCATGTTCCATCATTGCCACCTTCTCCCATGCAATCTCCTTCACCATTGCTGCCTGCTTTATTTCTAAATCCTCCAATGTTGCCATCTTTGCTTCCACCTATGCCTGTACCTCTACCTCCACATCAATCTGCAAGGCCATTACCACTTGGTCTTGCATTTTATCAGGAGCCAATTCCCAGACATTCACTTGGACCCATGAATGTGGAGTGTTCACACTGCCATGCCTTGCATTTTGACTGTGAAAAGCTGTCCAGGTCTACCCGAGCTGTACCAAAGTTTGGAAGTTGCTGCTTGCAGGGACAAATTCATCTGCCATCTTTCCAACCTGCTTCTGCCACATTGTGAGATCTGTTGTGTGGCAAAAGTCCTCTTTCTAAGGAATTTAAAACAACATCCAACAATACAATGCTGCATTTGCATTCACTTCTTTGGGTGTCAAGGTAGACCATTCTGTCACAGGTACATCAGGTGTATACAGCTTTCATATTCATGGTGATCTTCATCATCTTTCTGGAGCACTTCTGCCACCTCCTGGATGGCCTGCAGCCTATGCACAGCTCTATATTCATGATTCTATCGCACAGCTTGATATTCATGAGTGGCGAAACAATAATCTCAACTTGGTTATAATGACAGACCTGCAGGCCATGCTGAATAACACCCATCCTTATGTGCCTTTATTCAAGCAGGCATTCCAGATCATGAGGGAAAAGCCTCCAGAAGAGCAGGATAATGTCTCCATATGTGTTAGGGCAACACCCACTAATCTGCTAGCTGGACCATGTGAGTTCTCCTACAAGAAGGCAGCAGAGGGCATGCGCATGATGGGGGGATTTGATGGATTTGATGCAAGGGTTAAAAATAGAACAGTTGGCTGAAATAGGCCTTTTGCACCACTATTGTGGATGGAATACCTAAGAGAACTCAACTGAGGTCTCCTAGTATTTATTTTAGGGTTATATACTATGTTACACATATTGTAGTATGTTATTATGGACGCGCGTACACATGCACGTACATGCGCATACATATTGATGCATGTAAATAAAGAATTCCCATGCTGACAAATAATGTGTATATAGGCATTTTGTAGTGTATTTTGGTGAAATAAAATCAAATAAAATGAAATAAAATAAAATAAAAATAGTATTAGGTAATAGGCATGTTAGGAGACTGTTTCCTAACATTACCCCCCTTTTATGCCTCGACTTCCAGGCAAGAAAATATCGTATCTGTCCCCTCTGTGAAATTTTGGTAAGGCCGGAAATTCATCCCCTCATACACCATTCTAGCAATGCGACGCAGAGCATTTGGATTACATTTAAAGAATTGGGTGATTGCCTTGCATGCTCACTTACAATTCTCTTCTACCTCTCATGAATTATTTTTGTCAGTGTAGTTCATCCACTTGATTAAGAACTCCAATTTGTTTCATCGAAGACATGAGTCCAAAACCTCTTCCACAATATATTCTAGAGCATCTTCTACCATTATTGGAGGCTGTGGAGTAGTTTGTTGACCAGGAATAGTGGGAGGGTGGTAAGGGCATAAACGGCCAATGTTAATCTCAGGATCAATCTTGAATGACTGAGGTAATTTTAACACTACTGCATCGGGTGAAATTATTTTAGAAATTGGATATGGGCCAACTTGCTTCTCTGTAAGCTTTCTTGAAGGTCGTGGAATATTCAGATCCTTGGTACTTAGCCATACCAAGTCACCAACTTTATACTCTGGAGCAACAGCTCGAGTACGATCTGCATGTCGCATCATATCATCATGTGCTTTTATCAATGCTGCCTCTGCTTCCTCCTGCACCTTTCACATTTTTGATACAAAGTCCTCCACTGATTGTACCTTGACTTCCCTTCATGGTTCTACTCCCATTCTGGGATGATAACCATAATTAGTGAAGAAGGGTGACATGCGAGTAGCCGAATGGAATTTATTATTGTGGGATAATTCTGCAATTGCCAACCATTTGGGCCAGTCAGTTTGTTGGTGATTGACAAACATGCATAGGTACTGCTCCAACTCCTGATTCATTCTCTCTGTCTGCCCATCGGTTTGTGGGTGATATACCATAGACAATTTGGTTTGAATCCCCAATATGTTATTTAACTCTTGCATAAATGCAGAAGCAAATTGTGATCCATGATCAGAGATAACCATATCATGTAATCCATGTAACTGCCATACCTGATTTAGATAGAGGTGTGCCAAGCCCAATGATGAGGTTTCTGCAGTAGTAGGAATGATATGGACTTCCTTTCTGAAGTGGTTGCATACTACAAATATCGCATCGTATCCTTGAGCTTCAGGTAATCCTGTGATAAAGTCCACAGATATATCTTGCCATGGCACTTTAGGTATAGGGTTCAGCATTAATTTCCCAGCAGGCTTTTCTGGAAATTTCTTTCCCCTCATGCACGTGTCACACCCATCCACATACCCCAACACATACTTTGAAATTCTGGGCCACCAATAATTTCTCATCACCAACTCCAATGTCTTCTACCTTCCTGAATGTCCAGCAGCTGGCATGTTATGATGTAACCATACGATTTCCCTTCATAAATCTTGATCTTTCGGTACATAGACCTTTCCTCTGAACAAAACTAACCCTTGTTCTTCAACCCATTCATCTCCTTTAATATTACTTTTCTTCTCTCCCCTCAAAGCTTTCACAGCTTCCACCACTTCATCATCCATCTCTGAACATTGCCTGATTTTAGACAACATTTCCATCTCTGAGCTATCCACCAATAAATATCCTTGATGCATAGCACAAATACGAAAGTATTCAGGTTTGAGTAGGGTAATATTTTTATTGTCCTCCTCCACTCCCCTTTTATGATCTGTATGTCTGGATAATGCATCTGCTTTCCTCATCAAGCTTCCCACTTTGTGGACCAAGCGAAAATTAAAGCGCGATAGGAATAATGCCCAATGTGCTTGTCGACGGTTAAGCTTTTTAGCGGACATAAAATACTGCAGATTTTGATGGTCTGTCCAGATCTCGATCTGATGCGCACATCCCTCCAAGTAATGTCTCCATGCCTCCAATGCTCGTATTATTCCCAACATCTCTTTATCATGCACATCATAATTTCTCTCCACATCATTCAACCCTTTAGACAAATATGCACCAGGATGCCATTTGTCATCTTCACATAGCATTGATAATACTGCTCCAGTAGCAAAGTCTGATGCATCTGATTCCACTCATAAGGGACGTGTGAAATCTACTGGGACCAATATTGGCTCTTCCACAAACTTCCTCTTTAACTCCTCAAATGCTGTCTGCTGTTGTTCTCCTCATCTTCACACTACTCCCTTTCACGTAAGGTTGTATAATGGTGCAGCAATTTTGGAAAAATTATGCACAAAGCGACGATAAAAATTGGCAAGTCCCAAGAAAGCCTGAACTTCCTTGATATGGGTAGGCACAGGCCAATCAACAATTGCCTGTACCTTGATAGGATCCATCTTGATTCCATCAGGACCAATCTTTAATTCCGAGAACTCGATCTCGCTTGCTCCAAATACACACTTCTCTGGTTTAATGAATAAATCATTCTCTGCCAACCTCTTCAACACCTCCTGCACTATCACCTCATGATTTTCTTCATCCTCCATGAATATCAAAATGTCATCAATAAATATTATCACCATGCCTTTGTCTATCACATCCTTGAAAATATTGTTCATCATATTTTGGAAAGTTGGGGGACTATTGGTCATCCCAAAAAACATGACTAGGGGCTTAGCGGCTCGAAGGATCCTCGACGCATGGCAAATGCTGCTTTCCACTCATCTCCTTTCTTTATTCGTACATTGTTGTACCCCCAGCATAAATCCAATTTTGTAAAGACCTTGGCCTTTCCCACCTTGTCAATTATCTCTGAGATCAATGGCAAAGGGTATGCATTCTTCACTGTCCAATCATTCAAATACCTATAATCTGTACACATCCTCTTCCTGTCATCTTTTTTTGGTACAAAGAATACTGGTGATGTCTGCAGTGATTTCGAAGGTCGTATGTATCCCTTGCGCAACTGTTCATTAAGGAATACATCCACTTCTTCTTGTTCCTTTGGAGATAATGGATAGACTTTTGACTTCTTTGGCACAAATCCTAGCTTTATTTCAATAGCATGATCCCATGGCTTTCGCACTGGCATCTGCTCCGATTCCTTCTTCTAAAAAACTGACAAATATTTATGGTATGCTTTTGGCACCCACTCCTCCACTGGCTTCTCCACTTTCTCCACATTTTTATCCCATGACTGTCCTCCACGAATTTCCCTAAAGGTCTGCTTCTGTTCTTCTTTACTTGTCATAATTGGAACTTCCCTGTTTGGCATATCCTCATCCTCCACTTCCTCCATTGTAACAGAATACTTCCTCGGACGTTCTTTCTCTTTCTTTTCCTTCTTCTCCTTTTTTACTTTTCTCCCATACACATTACATTCTTTAGGACAACGAGTCATGTGTATACCTTCCCAGTTTTCTAATCAATTTCCGGATTATGTTTTCGTAACCATGGACATCCAATTATCAGATTGGTTTTCCCAAGGTTGCACACCTCAAATATGGCTCATTCCTGATGATTCTGATACTTCAATATCATTGTCATTTCCTCCTTAATAGTTCCACCATGATTGATCGTACCATCAATATTGTACACCATTATAGGGTGTGGCAGTTTACGCATGCGAATACCATTTCTGGTAATTAGGGATTGATTAATAAATAATCCAGTAGCACCACTGTCAAGCAATGCCTCCACATTAATTGCTGCATGCATATCCACTGTCTTCAATCCTACTGTCAAGCTGATTTCGGGTTCTATCTGCACTGAGCGAATAAAAAATTTAGGGGTCTTCAGAAATAAGGCTGGGCATTTTTCTTTGTCTAATAAATCATGATGGTCATACTCTTCAATTTCTCTTTCGGGTTCACTCTCGGTTTCCTCGGATACTAATACATTGTATTGATTCTGGGTCACCAATGGGGAAACCTTCACTGGGACTCTTCCACAAAATTCTTCTGCTTATCTTCCTCCAACTTCACTTCCTCAATTGTCGCTTCCCTAATCTTCCTTTTCTGCCTACAATTTTGAGCCATATGCCCTAATTGCCCACAGTTAAAACATTTAACTAGAGCTCATCTCCCTACTTGATCAACATCCATTGCATCCATTGATGCTGCTGACTCCTTAACAATAGGTGTCACTGCCATGGACAGTGGCTGTGCCCTCGGACTTTGTACCTGAGGTGTCCTTCCTTTCTCAGACTTTCCTCCCAATGACTTTCCAAATCTGGAATTCCCATACATCAATTTCGATTCTGCCTGTTCCTGTCGATACTGCCGATGAAGACGCATTGCCCAATTATACCATTCATCCAACCTCTCTGGCATAGAAGGTAGTCGATAGATAGACTTGAATAATGAGGAATTTAATCCTGCCTTCAAATATTCTACCAATGCTGCTTCTCCCATATCGGTCTGTGATGCTTCTGCTTTGAACTGCAAAATAAATTCATCTGCAGTCAGAGAACCTTGGCACATAGTTTTTAATTTAGCATTCGCTGTCGCCTTTGGGTTAGGGTCTCCAAACTGTGCCTCCAATCTCTCCAAAAATTCCCTGAAGGTTGCAAACGGTTTATATCCTGCGGCAATTTGATTAATGGCTTCGTTCCTCCAGAACTGTGCTTTCCCTCCCTGGATGTATGAGAGAGCAAACATAATTCTAGACTCAGTCATACGAAATTTGGGCTTTCTCCCATGAATATACAACACTATAGAGCTGATGAAGGATTTTGTGTTCTCCATGGTACCGTCAAATATTTGCAGGGGCACATATTTAGGTAAACACATTTTTCCACTCTCAGATCTCTCCTCTGCATGCTCCACTCCACCATCTCCTCCATCTCATCATCTTTATCTTCTACTGGTTCTGCATTTGTTTGTACTTGTTTGGGCTGGAATGCTGCTAATACTGACACTAATTGGGACATTTGTGCTGTTAGAGCATCAATTTTGGCTTCAAGAATGGGTGTGGGAACAGGATTGTGTCCAGGATTCGAAGCTGCTTGTTCTGACATAATTATGTAATCTGTGATGAGTCACTTCTTCGGCTGTGTAGAGATTTGGCTGGAGAATTTTTTCGCAAAATTTCGAGTCACGTGATCCGGCTATTTCGGCTACCAAACATGGCAAAACACGTGATTTCGGCTATTGGGCACTTCAGATCAATAACCCTTCCAACAGTGCCTGATCTCGGGGATATTACTGAATTTGGCTAGAAACTACCTAAAATAGTCATCCAAATAGAGTAATGTAAATCTTAGCTAAACCAGATCCAATCGGTTGTCTGGTTGCAGCTGTCCTAATGACAAGCGCTGCTCTTCGATCACTGGCAGTCGCAATGTAAGGCGAGGCCTGGCGTCAGCTTACAAAAGCAAGGTAAATACATATATACAATTAATTCCGGCTCTTGGCGAAATGATGCATAAGCGGATGTGGCATGCTGAGACAAATGATGTATGCGCGTGAGTAAGAGAAGGCGCACTGATGGGGTAGTTGTGTTCTTCTGTTAGGGCAACACCCACTAATCTGCTAGCTGGACCATGCGGGTTCTGCTACAAGAAGGCGGCGGGGGGCATGCGCGTGATGGGGGGATTTGATGGATTTGATGCGAGGGTTAAAAATAGAACAGTTGGCTGAAATAGGCCTTTCGCACCACTATTGTGGATGGAATACCTAAGAGAACTCAACTGAGGTCTCCTAGTATTTATTTTAGGGTTATATACTATGTTACACATATTGTAGTATGTTATTACGGATGCACGTACATGCGCGTACATATTGATGCGTGTAAATAAAGAATTCCCAAGCTGACAAATAATGTGTATATAGGCGTTTTGTAGTGTATTTTGGTGAAATAAAATCAAATAAAATGAAATAAAATAAAATAAAAATAGTATTAGGTAATAGGCATGTTAGGAGACTGTTTCCTAACAATATGGCTGTGATCAGATAGAACCTGGGATTTATGTCGCTATAATCTCCCTACAGCCAATAATGAAGTGGCAGCTATTATTCCAGGTGATGGCTCTGAGGAACAGTCTAATCACAGAGATATTGTGCTCAGGCTGAGAGGAGGAGGGCTTAGGCATATCAGCCAGTTGCATCCATCTTATTCAACTCTGCACTATGTCTTGCTTTTTCCTCATGGTGAAGATGGATGGCACCCAGATATACCTGCACACCAAGGTGCAGATGGAGCCAGAAGAGTTCCCAATGTCAGTCAGAGATGCTACCATGCTTATTGGTTGCATCCAAGGCCAGGAGAGCAGCCACCATTGTTGTGGGGAGGAAATCTTTTGCAGCAGTATGTTGTAGATGCTTGGGCATCTATTGAACAGAATATGTCGAATTGGGTCCAACATCACCAGAAGGAGCTTAGGGCTGATGTGTATGCTGGATTGAGGAATGCTGCCATGGGTGACCAGGATGAAAATATTAATCTAGAGGATCATGGGAGTCGCATCATTCTTCCATCAACCCATATAGGCAGTGAAAGGCATATGAATCAGCTTTTCCAGGACTCCATGGCCATTTGTCACTTCTTCAGCAAGCCAGATCTCTTTCTCACCATGACTTCCAATCCACAGTGGCCAGAGATTCAGGAAGCTTTGTTGCAGGAGGAATCACCCAATCCACGTCTTACTACACATGGGAAAAAGCAGGAAGCCTATGACAGGCCAGACATTGTTGCACGTGTTTTTGAACAGAAAAAGAAAGCATTGCTCAAGGACATCAAGGATGGTGTTTTGGGTAAAGTGGTGGCACACATCCATACCATCGAGTTTCAAAATAGAGGCCTTTCACATATGCACCTCCTTATATTTCTCGATCCAGCTGACAAAATCTGTGATGCCCATGATGTTGATTCCATTGTATCAGCACAGATTCCTGATCCTGTCACACAGCCAATGCTCTATCACACTATAACTACCTGCATGCTTCATGGTCCTTGCGGTCATGACAAACCCAAGGCTTTATGCATGGTCGACAATAGTACAGCAAGAGGTATCCCAAGGAGTTCAGAGAACAAACTTCCTTTACTGCAAACAATTATCCTGATTATGCCAGACCCAACAATGGTAGAACAGTGAGGAAGCATAATTATGTCTATGATAACAGACATATCGTCCCACAATCCTTATTTAGCTGCAAAGTAAGAAACATTTATCTGACATCATGTTTATTGGTTAATAATTTGGTTCACTTGTCAGATACAACTGTCACATCATTGTTGAGATCTGTTCTTCAGTCAAGGCTGTCAAGTACATCCCCAAGTACATATACAAAGGCCATGACAAAACCATAATTGAGATTCTTGACCAAGACAGAGACGAGGTCAAGGAGTATCTGGATGCACATTACATTGGATCTGTGGAAAGCTGCTGGCATATAAATGAATTTGGAATGCATGCAGAGTCTCCACATGTTTATCATCTGCCTGTCCATCTGGAGGACCAGCAAACTGTCTACTTCAATGCAGATGACAATATCAATGAGGTTTTGGAAAGGCCTGCTGCCAAGACCACATGTCTCACTGCTTGGTTTGAAGCCAACAGAAGATATGAAGCAGCATGTACTGTCACCTACCAGAACTTTCCTCAAGCATGGGTCTACAATCCAACCAAGAAGCAGTGGAACCCAAGAAAGCAGCATGACCCTGCTATTGGCAGAATGTACTTTGCTTCTCCTGCTCAGGGGGAAAAATTCTACCTTAGGCTGCTTCTTACTGTTGTCACAGGGGCAACATCATTCCAGCACTTGTGCACTGTCAATGGTGTTGTCCATAACACATTCAAGCAGGCCTGTGTTGCATTGGGTCTTTTGCAGGATGACCAGGAATGGGTCCAGTGTCTTACAGAGGCATCCCAGATGCAGCCTGGTTCCTCTCTCAGATTGCTCTTTGCCACCATTCTTCTTCATTGCAATCCAACATCATCTGACATCCTGTGGAACCAGTTCAAACATCACATTTGTGATGACCTCAGAGTCAAACTTCTTTCCATCTATCCAGATACAGACTTTACAGATGATCAGGTGTATATGTATGGCTTGCATCTCATCAATCAGATTCTTATCAGATCAGGCAAACAACTTTCTGATTATCCAGAGATGCCTGCCATTGAAGGAAACTGGCACATTGATGTTCCTGCCAATAGGCTTTTGCAGGAACAGAGGGATTACAATGTTGAAGAGTTGGCCATCACTGTCACTCACAATCTCCAGCTTTTCAATCACAGGCAGAGACAGGTTTTTGATGCTGCAATGGATTCTGTCAACAATAACAAGGGAAAACTTATGTTCTTGCATAGTGCTGGAGGTTGTGGAAAGACCTTTGTCTGCAACACCATTGCAGCTGCTGTTCATGCTCAAGGAAAAATTGCTCTCTGTGTGGCATCATCTGGAATCACTGCATCGCTTCTAGAAGGTGGTTGCACAGCACATTCCATGTTCAAAATCCCAATTGAAATCGATGAGGCCTCTACTTGCAGAATACTTCGAGGTTCATATTTGCACCAGGTCCTTGATCAAACTTCCATCATCATCTGGGATGAAGTTCCTATGCAGCACAAATATGCCACAGATGCAGTCGATCACACCTTCCGTGATCTCAAGAAGAAGAATGTTCCATTTGGTGGAATCACTGTTTTGTTTGGAGGTGACTTTAGACAGACCCTACCTGTTATTCCTAGGAGCACTAGAGAACAGATCATCACTTTATCCATCAAAAGAAGCACTCTCTGGCAATGCATTACTGTCTATCACTTGACCAAGAATATGCAACTCGACAGAACTCCAGAGAACACTGCACATGCTGCCTGGCTCTTGCACATTGGTGCAGGCACAACAGTGGATGCTGCAGACACTATACAGATTCCACATAACATGCTCTGCCATGGAAATACCATGGATCACCTTATCAACTCTACATATCCAGGAATAGAGCAGGGGAACAAGCCAGATCAGTACTATCTGGATAGGACCATTCTCTCCTGCACAAATGACAATGTCAATGTCATCAACACTCTTCTCCTTGCCAGATTTCCTGGACCAGAGCATGTCTTCAACAGTGCTGATACAGTTTCATTTAGAGAGCAGGAGTTAAACAGCTACCAGCCATATTCCACAGAGCATCTAAACTCTATCAAAGCAAGTGGCCTTCCTCTCTCTAGGCTGGCACTTAAGATAGGCTGTCCTCTCATGCTTCTATGCAATCTGGATGTCACCATGGGTCTTTGCAATGGAACTCGACTTATCCTCCTTGAAGCCAGACCATGTGTATTGAAGTGCAGGATCATCAGTGGAGATGCACAGTTTGCAGGAAATATTGTTTTCATTCCTCAGATCACATTGGAGCCTTCAGCAGAGACCTTGCCATTACCACTCCATCGACATCAATTTCCAGTTTGCTTGGCATTTGCCATGACTATCAACAAGTCACAAGGCCAATCTGTATCCCATGTTGGCTTGGACTTACAGACACCAGTGTTCTCACATGGGCAGTTATATGTTGCACTGTCAAGGTGTACATCTGGAGAAAGGATCAAGGTGCTGTTGAATAAAAACAATGGAACTAACAGAACTGCCAATGTGGTATACAAGGAAGTGTTGAATGGAGTGGTTTAGCAAAGGTGAGTAACTTGAAACATTGTTTACAGGAATTGGAAACTAATATAGATATCAAGATAGACTTGGATTTAGATTTAGAATTAGAATTAGATTTAGATTTGGATTGTACTTGGATTGAATCAAATGGTTGAAAACTTTATTGTGAGAAGACTTTAGAGCAGGTTACTAAACCTTAAGTATGTATTCAATAATAAGTTAATAAAAGTTTGTAATAATGTCAATAACAAGTCAATACAAGTTTGTAATAATGTCAATAACAGGTCAATACAAGTTTGTAGTGAAGTCAATATAACAAGTCAATACAAGTTTGTAATGGTTTGTAATGATGTCAATAACAAGTTAATACCAAGTTAATACCAAGTTAATACCAAGTTAATACCAAGTTAATACCAAGTCAATACAAGTTTGTAATAAAGTCAGTCACAAGTTAATATGAGTTTGTAATTGAAGTCAATATATCAATAATGTGTTTGTTAGTTTGATAACAAGTTAGAGTTGAGTGACTGTAGTGGGATTAAGCATTGTGTTACATATATGCAAGCTGGCCCATGCCGGTGTCAGGCTGAGCGAGCAAAGCAAGCGAATGCCATGACAAAGGCATGGGTCATAAGCTCGTATGTGACAGATATGAATGCAATGACATTACTCTCAACCCTCTCTAATGGTGAAGCCATCGAGAGTGGGTTGAGTAGACCTGAGAAGATCTTCATGATGCAAGAAAACATGGAATTGATGGAGCTCTTTGCTTAACTCAAGGGATGTTGCTGAGTTTCCATACTTTAAACTGAGTTTTTCAAGTTGATCACAGAGCTTGATGGTATCACAGTGAGAAACATTCAACAAATTGTCCTCATCATCAGAGTTGTCATCTTCAATTTCAGTGACCTCGCTGAGTTCTTTGATGGAGTCCATCAATTCCTTTTCAATGTTATCATCAGATGGCTCCAGTCTACCAGGCAATCGGATGACCAATTTCAGCAGTAAGCACGAGGTGGATATTTTTTGGAGCACTGCTTGAGCTGCAGCCACATCACCATCCACATCCATGACAGATTTAAAAGCAGGCCACCAGTCTTCATCTTTGTAGTGCTTGTCCAGGTGCTTTTGAATTTTTTCTTCAGCCTCTGGCAGCATCATTTCACTGGTCCCCAAATCTCCCAAAATCTCCCAAGCACCAGGATCAGCCCGAATCTCCAGGGCAGGATCCAAAACTGAACCAGATGAACTAGGGCATGTAAGTTTCTGTGTTCATCTTGACAAATGGCTCACTTACTTCTGGATCTTCATGTGTTTCCAACAGTTCTTGATCATTTCCTGGCTGACTGCATCCCATGCCTCTTTTGCCATTTTCATCCCTTTTAAAAATTTGAGGTCAAATATATCCTCTGTGTCCTCATCATCATGTCAAATTGCTGAATGAACCTAATGTTTCAGTTAGTTTTGTTTTTTAATTCCAGGAAACTGGAAGCGACATACTCATCAAATATTGCAGATGTCATCCAAGCCTTCTTGTTGAAATGATAATAAAATTCTTGTTGCTCTGGAGTCTGACACCCAAAACATCATGGGCATTTGCATTTTCCTATGTAAAGAGGAGGTAATTTCTCCCTCCCATCTGCATTGCAGGTAAAGCCTAATGTTATACCAAACTTAGACTTCTTTTTTCCACTTTGCTTCAATGTCCCAAGGCTGTGATCAGGTGGAGCACTTTGAATCAGTAAAAGTTGATAAGGTCATTTAATGTTGCTCAAGATCAATTCAAAGGAACTTACAATGGAAGCAGTGCAGACTCGTCAAAATTGAATGAGTCTTCTGGTTTAGAAGATGCCAAAACCAGCTGCATACACTTTCTTTCTGCCTCAACCACTGCAAGGTTCACTGATCCCGCTTCACCATGTTGCCTATGTTCTCTGATCTTGTGGGCTTTGCAAAATGTGGCAATCCAGCCATCTCCTTCAAGACATTCATTCTCTGGTACATTGAAAAGCTTTTTGAAGTGGTGTCTTTTCTCCTTCAGCATGGGGCCATTAACAGTCTCACCATTCTCCTCCATGTGACAGACCCAAAGATAAAGTGCATGCTCAACATCTGGCCAAGTCACTACACATTCCTGCTTAGAAGAAAGTGCATTGGGATATGTTTCAGCATGCACCTTAATTTTCTTTCAGTCCCTCAATGTTAGAGACAGAGTTCCCTGCATAAACACCAAGGCCCCATCTTTCTTCATCTTGAAGTGCTTGACTATGTCCCCCTGGGATACAGCTGGATGTTTGTCGATGTACACATAGACTTCCAGCCAGTCTGCAATTGTAAGGTTTTTATGGCCTGTCATTTTGGGTGTTGCTGATGTTTTTGGAGCATCTTTGACTTTAGGTGCCTTTGGCTTTCAACAGTATAGCTTTGGTTTATCTCAAGGTTTTCGAGTCAATTGAGGTTCTTTAGGCATATTCTTGGGGGATTGCGAGTGGGGTGTGTGTAGAGAATTGTTCCTAGTGCAACAATCCCCTTGAAAATTTTTTGAATACCTTGCTTGCCACGTCCTGAACCCCCTATCAATAGTATTTCTACATTTGGGAGGAATTTTGAATTTAGCGCAGTCTAATATTGTGTCCCTTGATGAAATAATCACACCACCACAGCTCAGTAGCAAGATAAAACCACTGTCTGATAATGCATATTGACGGATTTGCCCTATGCATTATGCAGTATGCACTGATTTCCGTGCGAACAAATTCAGTTGCTATGCATTATGAGAAAGTGTACTGTACTACGCTCCGGCCATCACTCGGGTCAAACATGACGTGGTGGATCGCCGCTGCCAAGCTAATAACGGCTTCATTGACTCATCAAGTTGCCCTTCTTCCCCACCAATTCGCTTCGCCATGCCCAGCTTCCATATCCTGACTTCTGCCCTTAGTTTCCCAAATACAAATGTTGTTGTGGTAAGCAGAACTCAAAATATTGACGCCGGTATTGCATATTGCAGTGCGTCTCACGGAGTTAGGTGCTTCTGTCCTTATCGTGTACGGTTGCCGAGAAGGACATGGTCAACCTTTGCCTGTGAGCCTTCGACTTCCATTCCTTTTTTGTCAGCTGGAGTCCTTGTATCACAATATTGACGTGACATCGAGTGATTTTCTGCAACGTACCCTAATATTTTGGTGACTCGGAAGTCCAGTGCGCATTCACATACTTCCACGGCCCAGTGCCAGCCTCAGGCAGAACCACAAGCAATGAAAATGGGGGAAGTTTATCATCTATATGACCAAGACTTGGATGGGAGGGTAGTTGTACAGTATGTTCAAGTCATTGGTACTAGTATAAATCTTAAACTCTTGCTGAAGTCGACTAGTACTGTCTATACTGTGCCCATGCAACCTCCACCTTCACATTGTGGTGGGATGTAAGGTCATTAGAGGCAACTTGAAGCCTACAGATAATTCATGTTAAATTGAGGACTGATCCATATAAGACTTGAGAGTCAGGACTCAAGACGTACTTCAAGCTCTGCAATGTCAACCATGGACTTTCTTTGTTCATCATTTATCCTGTTTTGGGCTTACCCTTTACAGTCACTCATAATATGTTTTGTAAATGCGTTGGGTATCACTGCATTGCCAGGAGAGAAGAAGCTGCCAGCTGAGCAAATCATGGCGGACAGTTGTGGTTTAGCGCTGCAGCTATTGCTATTCGCACCATGCTCAGTTTAGCGTATCGACCTGCAGTACAAGCTTGAATCAAGGGCGTGACTCAGAAAGGTTTGTTCATCATTCGTCCAACAGACACGGCCCATCCCAAGCTGAAAATCTGGATTCGCCCATCACAAGACAAGATGGCATACTCCAAGTCCGAGCCGCTTGATCGTGCACACTGCAATTCTTGACTTGCTTACAGTCTCACACCACTCGCCGCTTGGAGCCAATCGCTTTATCGCGGCAAAGTATCCTCAACCTCATGCATAACAGATCCTGGATGATGTCCTTATCGAGTTTTTGATCAAGGGTTTGACAGATGAAGTAGAGCCCTTGATGGATTGGGAGAGCCCGATGGCAATGGTTGCATGGTGGTACATTCAAGTTATTAACTGGATTGGTGGCAAGTGCTAGGACACAGAGACAAGCCTCCCTCCTCGTATTTGTGTCAGGTATATAGTTGCATATAGTACACATTCCCTCAGAAAATGTAATGTTCGCATGTTCACGTTTTGGACCGTGTTGAGAGGCTTCATGTTGAATGATTATTGACAAATAATGATGAATTGTTGAATGTCGTAGCCACCACAGCAAAAAAAAACATACTAGTATTGGGCTAGGTAGGTTGGATTCAAACTTGTGAGCTACGTCAAGTCCTAGGCTCAACGTCTTTTTTATGGACCAAAAAATCTAGATTTGTTTTCTTTTCCATCAGCTTTGAAGGCAAAGGCTGATCATCAAAATCCTCCAGTTCAAGAGTACACAGCCCCAACACACTGCATATCCGATTGTGTTCGCAAAGACTGTCATGGTCTTTAAATGAAGTCACGGAATTGGAAGTTATGCTGGAAAGATGCTGCTCCTTCCAAGCTGCAATTTTCTTCCATCCTCCATCCCAATAGATGGTATCTTCCATGCGTGGCTCAGTTCTAATGATGATAAGTACAAGGTCACCAAAATGTACAAAGCCGATCAGCAGAAATTATGCACGTATGAGCCTGTGGATCGATTAGGCACATCTTTCCATTGCGATCGCATGTGCCTATGATCATTGGGACAACAGAGAATCAGATACAATTTTGTTTAAGAAAGATTTCGCACCTTGCATGTCACAAAAAAGAAGCTGTTCTCGTGAATAAATCCATCCAAAATGAACAAAGGCATGTACTGCTTGAGTCATACTATCCTTTGCAGGGCCGAGATTGTCGCTTCCAGTGAATTTCTTAACTGATTCATCGAAGCGCCCACATGGAAGTAATGGTGTTGCAAGAAATCCAATATGAGGAAGAGAATGATGCCCAGATGCTGATAGCGGTTCAATCTCTCCAAAGAAAGCATCTTTAAAATTGAAGTAGAATGCTGGAGTCCAAGTAACCAATTGATAAGTTCAATATATCATGGTAGATGTTCAAACATACTGGGAACCCCTTTGACATCATCCTCTTCGATAAACTCATCAAACTTCTCCTTTATACCATCACATTGTGCCAGGAGCTTGAGCTCAGTCATCAAAACTACTCATACATCTGAAAGGGACATATATTCATCAAACGGCTGGGTAATGACATACTCTTTGTTATTATAATGGGCCTATGAGGGACATCAGCTCAATTGCTGATAGAGTCTCCAAAATAAACATACATATATACCATGTTTTGTAAACCCTCGGCCAATAAATCCAGTCTTGTAATGCTGTTCCTTCTTCTCCCACATTTCTTCTCCTTTCAGCCAATCTTCTGCAATTGCGATAACTTCCAGGTTCTCGGATACCCATGTGATCTTAACTTCTCCATTAAGCTGATATTGCGCTGTTGAACACGTAAATCGGTACTCTGCAACTGGAACATCCCTGGACCATTGAAAGGCTGGAGGAGGACGAAAGGCACTTTTCAGAGTACGAGCACCAGAGTTGTGAGCAGAGTTTACTTGAGCCAGAGGAGGAAGGTGAATTAAGCTTGCAGCAGCAGCTTGTGTAACACTTGCTGGGAGACTGGGCTGAAGGAATGTATGTCCAGCATCCTGTAGAATATTTTGAGCTTGAGCTGAAGCTTGGGCATTGGGGCACTTTGAACCAAGATCTAAAGCCGAGTCGGCGCGTTTTCTTTTTGAGATCAATGTTGTTGAGGACTTTGCTGATTTTTCACTGGCAGTTTGTCGACTCATCAAGGAGCTATCTTCATCTTGAGACTCAATGGTGGGCTTGGAAAATTGCAGTTTCAAGCCCATGCCCATCAAAACAAGAAAAATAAGGCGGTGCTCACAATTAATGCATCATCAACTACAAACCGAATGTTGAGGATTCCAGCCTCTAGCGAAGCCTTTGAGCACAGCCTTTGGGTTCTAAACTCTTTCAGCCAGGAACCGGCTGTTCCTGAACTGATGGCTTCAGGAGATCGAAGATACTTTATTGATGCTGCAATCGTGGCACTTTCATGGGCGAACAGTTTGATTTGTGACCTTCAAATCCAAAATGTTAGAATTACATTAGAATAGGACAAGATATGCTCGACTGACCAGAGGATATCAAATTCAACTTGGAACAAATTTTTGAAATCGGCATTCAGATGCTCAAGTAAATCCTCAAGAACCTTTCTCATTGGCATGGAAGAAGTATAGACATGCGAAAATTGAATTTGGTTGACCTAGATTAAATTTGACATAAAAAAGCAATGAGATAGGATGAATCCATACCTGTTTAGGTTTGTCTTCAACACCTCGAGATTTCCAAAGTGCGATTGAAAACTTTGGGCCGGATATTGACTGTTGCTGAAGCCAGTCGGATTTCTTAAGCTTTCTCTTGGCTGTAATACTAACTGCACCACTGCCAACCATCTGTGAGAGGCCTCTGAAGCGCGGCAATCCTGCTCCATCTGATTTCGTGGCTCCCTTGTGAACCTGAACTCCAATTCGGGACTCAGATGCATTCTCCTGATGTGTCACTGCATCGGCAAGAATAGAATTGGTGACAGGGCTTAGACTTTCAACAACACTGAGAGTATCAGAGCCGGTGCTGCTGTTGTGACTAATTAATTTCAATATCCTTGAATTTCCCACAAATTTCCGAGGAATCACAGTGGCGGACCCTGCCAATTGTGAATCAGCAGAGGTCCAAAAGTTGGGGAAATATGCTTACAGTAAAAGGTGATGCAGCCATTACACAACCCTGATAATCCATTTGCCATAAGCCCACATCCAGCACATTGCGGCCATGACTGGGACATTAACTGTTAATTACGAAAAAAAAAATGAAAGTAAAAGGTTTGAAAACATACGTTCAAACATTCTATCTCAGGAGGACCGAGGCCAGGCTTCCGGGCAAGACATTTGCTACAGTGGTTAGTGTCAAGGTGAGGAAATTTCTGCTTGCAGCCACTGCAGACAACCATAACTAGCTAAAGAATTCAAGTTCACCTAGGATGAGGAAGGAAACAAGACACACTTGTTTCCTCAAGCGAAACATGATGCACATGTGATAGGACAACTTAAATTTGACAGGTCTTTCTGGTGTACATATCAAAAGTGGAAGAAGATATGTATCATAAAGTGGAAGCAAGAAGTCACAAAGAGATTCCATTTTGATTTCCAGAAAATGCAGTACGTTCAAGGAAATAAAAGGGGTAGCATCATGCTGAAGACATTCCAGACATTAGAAAGAGTAAGGTCCTGAATGTGAAGGGTCTGATAAACTTCCTCAGCCTGCCTTTCAAATTCAACAGTGACGAGAGGAAAACGGAACATGTCTTCACCATTGCTGATGAACTCCTTTATCTCACGGATGACATCTAGATTGACATTAAGAAGGCACTGCCGGCCCCCCCACTTGTGAGGGAGGCTATATGCCTCATTGCGAGACATGCCAGAAGGGCCAGGCTTGGTGTGATCACAGCGAGACTTATATGCATTTCGACTTTCCATAAATTCCTTTGCAAGCTTTCGCAAAAGCTTGGGCCAAAGCCATTGACATAACTGACTGGATAAATTACATCAATCTTGAAAATGACAGCAAAAGTAAATTAGAATGAACAAATGCATGTTCTGGAATATGAGAGAAATATACTCCATCTTCCTCAGCTTTCTTAAAAACAATGACCGCGCTGTCACCAAACTCTAAGCGCAAGTGCAGCCAGTTGCGCTCAATAGAGATATTGTGAACACTTCGCACATAAATATGTGCTGGCGTCTCTACCCCATTGATTTCAGGGTGGAAGGCATTACTTGAAGGCATGGAAATAAGGATACAAAAAAAAACCATAGCATAAATATGACCCACCGCAGGGCTTTTGCAATGGCATGAAGCTGGGTCATTTCTGAGCCACAATCTGTGGTACTTTGGAGCGGCATTCCTTTGATAATTCAAGATAATTAGCTGAGAAGATTTGAAGAAGGCACTTATAAGACATACCACCAATGTTTTCCAAGGCCTCAAGATACAAGTAGGCAATAATATGGCCTAGACGATTGTTCGGCACCACCCAGATGCCCAACCACCTTCCAGTCGCATCATCAACAATAGCCCATATGGGAAAACCAATCTTGTTGAGCTTATCGTGCCCATCTGCTGACCACTGTTCATTGATTCCAAGTGGGACCTTTGGCTCACGATGGATGCGTTTAGCAGTAGGATCCGACTTGATAAATCCAGCAGCATTGTGGGTATGCATTGTGTCTGCGATGTAGTCATGTGGAAGGTGTTGGCCTGTTCTCATTGCAATCTTGTGTTGTATTGTTCTGGGGCCCTGATGCCTCGCGGTGTCATTGTCCATTTCGTTGAGGACAAGCTGTTCTGCCTCTTTGGGGTCAAGTATTTTCATTGTCTTCCCACTGCCCATGAGCCCAAGTTCCATGCGGCGCTTCTTAACAGTCCTAGGCCTAGCGAAGAAAAGATATAAGCAAATATCAAGAACGTGTGATTCATGCATACTTCATGTCAATCCCATAGTTGGTGAGGAGCAGCTCAGAAATTCTATTGTTGTCTGTAATCAATTCTCGATGATATTTCCTCAAAGCCTCTTGCAGCACTGGATCGTGAGCAGATACTAGAATAATGCACAGGTAACTTAGGTAAGTGATAAAATGACTGGAAACTTTTGACTCACAAACAGTGCCATATTGATTCTTCCCTTCAGGATTTCTGTTGTGCACGCTCGATGATGCCATGGTGGTTTGAGATTGAGAGTGTCCTGTCTTGAGATGTGTTACAACAATGAGGAGCTGATGACGTGCCAACAAACTGCAATTGCTTACAATATGCCAAAATTGGGGCTTGCAGAAATAGAATATGTAGCAACTTAAGTGAATCCAGAAGACGTCATGACTATCCGATGAACCTAAGAATGTACATGTATTAGAAGGCATCCTGTAGAATTCCATGGAGCATTGCTGGGAAAGCTGCATATGCGGACTGATGCAGCACCCCACCAGCTACCATCTGGCCATAGCCCAGCATAGCCAAGGCGTGGTTTGCAGAAGTGGTAAGCACGGTGAGCACTGGAAGCGGGAGCACTTGCGGCAGGAAAGTGTTGGGGCTGCCACGTACTACACCAGGGTTTTGATGTGCAGGAAAGTGTTTTGTAACAACTGCACAGTTAATCATGGGTTTAACGACCAAAACCAAAGGGCTAAGCTCTAAGGTCTGCAAGGAATGCTGTGGCCGTCGTACCTAAGACCGTTTGAAGTACTACTTAAGAAAGCCAGACAAAGGCTGGACAGCGTCGGACAATCATTGACCATTCTAATGGCATAGCTGGGAGCAGCTCATCCAAAAAAAAAGAGTGGCACTAGGAAACTAATTGCGTAGGTGTTGGCTAAGTACAGTGGCTAGCGGGAAATTAACGCCGATGCTGGCGACGTTGAAGGCAGGGCATGACAACAAGAAAATACAAGGGTTCCAGGACCCCAGGACTAGCTGTCAGATGGCAGATCAATATCCATATGTTGACCATGTCCTTCTCGGCAACGGTAGTCGTGGGACGTAACGAGAGGCTTGGAAGCGAGATAATAAAAAAATGCAGGACGCCTCTTTCCAGAACTGGCGGACGCTGGAGTAAAATCTAGATTTTCTCGCAGAGATTTGAGCAGTGCGGAGGAAATCAAAGGAGTTGTGGAGGATCGACGCAGATCCACCCCGTCCTCCCAGCCGAACTACAATGTGAACTCTGACTCACAACTTATCGTTTCCACCTCTACCACATTGCAGCCAATTCCTGCATGCAATCTCATGCACTGCGGCTTGCAGACCCAAGTTACAGGATTTATTGTCGCTTTCTTTGCACCTGTAATCTGACATCGTTTCTCAAGGCAGACGACCTTCCATGAGATATCAGGCTCGTGATTCAGCATCTCGTGATCACCGTGGCCGGATCGAACATCGCAGCGTACGGAAATAGGGCTAGGTGTGTCGTCTTATTAGTATTCATCGGTCATTAACGTCGCTATGCCTCCTTAGTAGAGTCAGTCTGACCTTAACGTCGCAGATGTCGCTCTCAATAGCTATCCTTGGGGGCGTTCTGTAGAAGACATCCAAATCCAGATCATATGATGGCCTCAGGAATCGCAACGAGCACGGTGGGAGTAATGGGGTGGGAGATAACAAGGCTGAAGCCAGAGCGTCTGATGGGAAACGTGTATCGAAGTTCGTATTGTTCTGTTCTGCAGGTCTCCCATTGATAATTATTCATGAATCGACACTGGCATCTGAAGAGGAAGAATATGAAGGCATCGGTCGCACAGTTGTTCTATTGTCATTGGGAGAAGTTTGTTCTGGTGCGCGTGTTCGGTAACTGACATGGAGTCATGCTCATGGGTCCATGAGCCCTCAACATAGTACGCAGCCATATCTGTACGGAAGCATGATGTTCATGAGCTATTCGTAGGGTTTGTCAGTGAGGCTGGAAACACGGTATATGTACCAACCGCTCCTGCCATCTCAAATCTGTAGAGTAGAAGTCGAATGCGCCCTTGTGACATACTCCTGTCTAAGCCCATCAGGCTGCGCAGAAGCGTCGAGGTGTGATCATCACGCGCTCAGGGCGGTATGGATTTTCTGGAAGCCATGCGGAGAAAATATTATTCCGGCAATTCAACATGAACGTGCTGCCAGCATCAGCGCTCGATTCTGCATAAGTGCTATCCGCAATGCCTGTTGCTCGAATTAAAGAAGGCACCCTCGATTTAATGCCGCCGAACATCGCGAGAACATTCTTGCGGCACTGTTGGTCCGAACTCTAAATCTGCCGAGGCCCGAGATGTCCCCTTCTCAATCCAGCGGAAAACAGATATACTGATATAAAATCACGCCTAGGTGCTCCTCACACCGGGCAACTTCATGCATGTCGACCACGTGATAGTCCAACAGAAAGTTGTTTGATTTGCGGAAGCGCGTAAGTTATGGCATTCAGAAGAAAAAGCCTCCCCCGCAATTCCCTCCAGCTAATGATAAGAGATCATATGTATGTATTCCCGCGCTCGTGTCTCTGCTCGGTGTTATAGCATTCAAGCAAGCCGGCCTAGGGGACGATCTGGTTTGCAACGTAGGCCTCGGTAACTCCTTTGAACGCCGTCCTTGTGAATTTAATTATATTATTCCTCCGAAGAATTCTCCATTTGTCACTATGCTATTTCTGGTCATCTCATCGCGAATCGTTTAGAAACGATTGACACCTCCCCGTCGAATTTCACATGCATCGCAACGCGTGGCACCGATAAGAAAAGGTCGCGCTTTATTAGATTATCTCTGTACTGCTCTTGATCAGCGGCAAGTAGCATGATGGAGACATGCGTTTTGAGGCAGAGCCCCACCGCCACTTTAACAAGAGTCGTAATGCCAATCTTCTAGAAGCTCCAAGTATAATAGGGTTGAGTCTGGGCTATGGCCCATGGTATATAGGGGCTTACGTCTTTCTCCGCGCCGTCCAGGGATTCTCTAGGATTTTCTTCCCCATCTTCAACTAAACTCACCTACCGTCTTTCAATTCTCAATGTCAAACTAACTTGATTGTCAGTTCATGGGAATAAGTGTCTTCAGGTTTGGTGAGGTTTGATGTGAGTGTGAATCGAAATATTGGTTGCTGACGATTGGAACCGGCAACCGGTGTGATCGGCGATGAACTGAGCCGGTCACTAGGTAAGATGCCGACATTCTTGCCAGAAGGGCGCGTGTAGCCGTGTGCCTCGAAGATCTTCTCCAAGAGCACGAGCATTTCCAGAAAGGTTCCCTGGACTAGAAGTTGAAACGTTGACGCCTCGTTTGAAGAACGCTTCTGGAAAGGAGATACAGACGCGCCGGGGAAGGGGTAACTTGTGCAGCCGTTTGGCATCTGCCTGTGTTGTAGCTGAGACTGCAATTCGCCGTTGGTCATGAGGATTGGAGTGTCTTCGCAAGATTCGTAACGAGCGGAAGATCGGAGTGTCCTAGATGATCCCGTCAACCAGTGGCCATAGGATCGCTCTTGCCAATCCTGACATGCCTGACAGTCGACAGGGGATTCCTATTTCAGCCTCGGGCTTGTCGGCCCTTCTCAGCGCTTACAGTTGTATACCAGATCAAGCCACCCCTGCTGTAAGCCTTTTTTCTTATTCAATCCTTCATCTCCTTTCGGTAATTTAAAGCGATACACCTGCGCTTCATCCTCCTCCTTCTGTTCCTCGACCCATCCCATATCCCTTATCCCCTCGGTTAAGAATTGTACCTAGTCCTACTCAAATATTCACTTTTATATTCTTCAGCTCCCTTATAAACACAGCATTCTTCTTACACTCTCGACGAAATGGCCAACGTCGTCTTACCAGGCATCCGAGAAATGTTTCCCGGTGAATAACTACTGCACTTCTTGCGTCACATATTCTTATTGCATATTTTAGAATATCTCAACGAATGCCATTCACCACCGATGAAAAAATTACGTCTACAGAGCATGGTATGTTGACACCAGTGTGGAATCGCCGATTTCACTAATACCGCTCTTTGCACTCATCATAGCGTTCACGACCATCAAATTCAAAACCCAGTGATCCTCCCTCTCTCGCCATTCCCGCTTTACCCCACACCACTTTTGCGAAGCATTCTCTCTCAGCCACGCTTCCACGTGTTTCCTTTACTGGTCCTCACCACGTTTCCCCCTCATTTCCAGCGCAGAGCGCCACTCTTCCCAGCTCCTCAGTCACTGAATTGCACAGCATGAGGAAGCGCGCTAACTCTGATTCCCTGTGCTATTCATTCGACATTCTCAGATCTGATCCTTCTAGCCCCTCACTCCAACACATCGCCTCCAGCGCAACGTATCCTAATCGAGTAGGTCACCCCACCACTCAGGATTCCCGCACTTGTCCATCAGACGGCTCTATGCCCGCATTCCATGTAGCTGTATCAGCTACCTCCGATGGTGCACAGCGTTCTCCTGACACTCACAGACCACAAGGCTACCCGCCTTCCTCCTCAGGTAAACATGCTGAGTCAGTCCATATGCAAATAGACTCTAAATTAGGGTCAGGTTGTTCGTCCTTTCCTGCCTTTGGGTCAGCCGCAGTACGAAAGTCCCACGCAGGTGACATAACCGACAGCGACGACGACGGACTCTCTGCCTCGAATAATGGCAAGCGGCACGTCTGTCCAACCTGTTGCAAGCGATTCAATCGTCCGAGCAGCTTGAAAATCCACGTGAATACGCACACGGGGGCAACTCGTACGTGTTGATTCATTTTTCCTGACTCCATATCCTTTACTCATAATGATTTTCCCAGCGTTTCGATGCCCCTGGCCAGATTGCGGTCGCGAGTTCAACGTAAACTCAAATATGCGCCGACATTATCGAAACCATACCATTCCAGGTTGCAAGGCCGTCGATCACCGACGAAGAAGAAGGCGTATCCTTGGCCCCGGCCCCATGGATGATACTGTGTCACATACCATGCGCCACATGCCGATTGCTTCCCCGGATTCTCCCCTCATCTCAAGCAGGTCCGCCAGCGAGGAATCTGACGAAGATATTAACACCCCGATGGATGGCTGTGATAGGCTCCTTTCTGCTGGAGCGGGAGCATCAAAATTCTCCAAAGAAGCTCGATTCAACCGAGCAGCCAGATGTTACTCCCAGTCTCGTATCCGCACCTGGAGGGTTGAGCCACCATCGTGCTCGGCCTCGCCATCATTGTCACCCTCCCCACCTCCTGACCATGTTTACACTCCCTCCGCCCCGTATGTTCGGTCCTTTATGGACAGGAGAGTATCAACGGCGCTTCGCCCCGTGTTTCATCCAGCCTTTTCGTCGCCGGTGGTAGGACGTGCAATCAAGGAGGAACCTTGACTTCTTGTGGAGTTTCGTCTGGTTCTCCTTTTTTTGTGCGCCCCGTCTTGTGCGCCTTGTGCGCATGCTGTGCTGTTATTGAATTTGAACAGGTGCTCATTGATAATTTATTCATGTCAACAATTTTCGTAATTTGTATTAGTATAGTAATGTACAATTTGAATCGAAGCTATATCGCAACCAACAATAATACCTGAGGTCACATCCATATGGGCCTTTTCGAACGGCCCGATGAAGATATAATGATCCTAAATTTCCCACTGTTGGAGACCAGGCGAAGATCTTGCGGGAAGGGCGTGCCAATCGAAAAAATGCATGAGGATTTGCGCAGGGCTGATGTTATCCGACCAAAGCGGGACCGGTGTACGGCACGTCATGAGTAGGACTTAATTAATCAGATAAACATAGAGATGGCGATTACCTGGACTCGTCAACTGGAGAGTGGCGGTCGCAGGGTATACACTTGAACCATACGGACTGGACTCGTGCATTGCATCATTTGGGGAATGCAGGGCGTTAAAAGGCACTGGGGTCGAGTTTACATATATGTGTGACGTGCCGATCCAGATATGTCCATCTAGCAATCATGATCTCCTCGGCGCTGATCCTCAATTCTAGAATGGATTTTCAGGGTCATATGAATGATGTGACTCATAAGTAAACATGGTAACAGACAGCCAGGCGACTACGGGTAGACAGTGAGTGACAAGCGGCCCGTCCAGGGCGGCGTAATACGATGATGAGCTGCACCGTTAAAAATAATGAACGGAATGTCACCGATTCTGATCCTTGTGGATATCTTCCCAACTCCCAAGTTCAAAAATTGAAGGCAGGGCTTTCCAAACTTTCTCCCGTCCGGCCTGATGCTGCGATTCCATCTGCGCTAAGCACTTCTGACACACCTTCATTGAACTCCACTTGGAATAAATCTCAAGCGGATGGGGAGTCTTCCTGAGCTCTTCCATCTCACGCCAGTCTGCAATTTGCGGAGGCCTTAACTGGCACGCGTTAACGCAGTTCAAGGCACGCACGGACTCGAAGCGGAATGGGTGCGTGAGCGTCTTCTGTACCTCCCATAGACGTTCTTTTCCCGCCAGACATAAAGCTTTATCACGCCACGAAAGCACAGAATCAGCAAGAAGATCGTCCATGGAGATGTGAGTCGAAATATAAAAAGCCCAAGGGAGAATCTCAGGCACATTGGTCTCCCGCGCTAGAGGGATCGCGCGGACGATGGCTGGAGGAGTGTACTGGTAACCGGAAGCAAGGAGGGCGTCGCATCCTGTCAGGGTGGAGGGAAATTTGGTACGAAGGACCGTTATGCACTTCTGGCGGAGGAGCTGAATATTGTATTTCGTGCTGATGCGGAGGACACCGGATATGAAGGAGATCAGGGTAGAGAGATTAGCTTCTGGAGTGAGGTTATCGAAATGACTAGATTTGGCATGAATCTGTGGGAAACACTCGAGTGTATCATAGAATTATAACTCACAAGGGATGGTAGAGGGCTTTCATGACGTCGATAAAGTCAGGTAGTGCATCGGATAAATGAACCACTGGACATCCATCCATGATCTCTGTACTATTTTGTGGCTGAGGAACCGTGAAAAGGTCTGCGAAAACGTCAGAATACTTGCTGAGGAGTGACTTGTGAATCCGAAAAGCCGTGTTTGCGACTGTCACGACGACGGATCCATCGCTGAACCAGAATTCAGAATGTCGAGATATCGGTTGTGACCTAGATCCAGAAACCGGGGGCGAGGTTGTTCTCTCCATCGAAGACAACTCAGCTTGCTAGCTCAAAGGTTTGGAATCTTGAGGCCTCAAGCCTCACGGAGAACTGATAAGCCGACTGTGACGTTATCTTGAAGTTCCCACGTTCCGGCTTCAACGAACGTCAATAATTTTTTGCCGTAGCATGTATTCAGCCGCGTTTTTTGGCGATGGACAGACTACAGCGGCTAATGCCACGGCAGTTTCCCCTCAAAGGGTTTTTTTTCACCCGAGCAGGCCCGTGCCCCAACTTTGATAAGTATCATGATAGTTTGAAATTTAGACTCCAACTGCTCCGAGAACTCCATGACAATGATGATCTCACAGACTTACCAACAGCTGGGTATCCGACGACCGCGTGTTGCAATATCAAGGACAGCTGCCCATACTAGGTGGTTTTCCGTGGCTTTCTCTGCCATCAGTCCGCATAACTCGCAGAATCAAGCCATATTCTAGCTTCCGATCTGAAAACATCTGTAATGATAGTTATGCATTAGCCCCACCTCTGCTTTATCCGACGTCGCCAGGCTCTTCAACATCAATTCTCCATTCGTTCTGCCGTAGCTCCACTCATATATTAAGCCGGCCTGCAGTGTTATGCCGCTTGTGCTGTGGTGTGGCGCTGTTTTGGTGGGTCCAGTCCTGTGATAACATCGGTCTACCACCGTGATATCGGCATAAACTTAGAAACCGTGCAATGTAATCCGCCCTTCCCCATATACTACTGATGAGAAGTTCGCCCTCACCCTTTATGGGCACCATCATCATTTCGCATCTGCATATCAATCCCATTTCAAGGTCAAACTGGCCTGGCATCCATAAATAACTCGCCGTCGCAGTTAGGACGAAATAAACTCCTGATTTTCCCACAGAAATTGATCTCAATCGGTAGAGTAACCCATAGATGGGGCAGATCTGTACGGACTAACTCTACAGTGCTTCAGAGATTTGTGAGGTAGCACAGCACGGACCCAGTAAAAATATGTGATCTTACATGATGCAGCATTGATGCTGGCCTATAGATACCAGCCAAACCCATAACATCAAAAATTATAAATTCGATATCTTTGTCAGTTTTTTGTTAGTCTGTTGTCCACTTTCTCTCAAAGACAGACAAAAGACAGGAGCAAGGGAATAGCATTGCCTATCAGACTTTGGTCATGGCACCGGGACAACACTGATGGGTCTGGCAAGGAGGTGGTGGAACAGAGATTCTGCACTGCAGGTAGTGACATTGTCAAAGTTCAAGATCACTACTACCAAGGTTGGAACTTGGTCAGAAAAACACTGGACTTCCAGTGGGACACAGTTGTTGGTGGGTGGAGGGTTTCAGAGGTTTCCAGGCAGAATCCACCAGGCTGTAGCGGGCTAGGTGAAAGGGGGCCAGAGGGGCCTTGGCTTCAACTTATAAGAAGTTGCATCTTTCTCATCATCAGTTGTCCAATTTCAGATGGAGGGGTCCAGATATCTGGAGGGTTTCCAGGCAGAGGGTGAGGATAGATTAAGCAGAGGTTTTTAGAGTTGAATTGAAGTCGAGAAGAGTCAAGGGATTAAAGGATTAAGTCAAGATTAAGCTGAGGATGATTAAGGATTGATATTAGACTAGAGATGAATAGACAAAGATACACATTTACATATATACAAGCAATAATTTGCAAACTGAAGACTAAGGCTAAGCTATGGGCAGTTAAATCATGAAGGCCAGAAGAATAATGGAAAAGACAGAAGTTTGCTAATGGGTCTTGGTAAGTGTCTGTGACCAGAATTGGTAAGACTGTATTAGGAATAAAGTGAGTAAGCAAATGATTATTAAGGCATGTGATGACTTGTCTGATGACCAAAAAGTGCCATGCCTAGGATGCCAGTGGAGAATGTCAGAAAAGAGTCAGAAAAGAATATGGAATTATCTGGAATCCAATCAGATGAAATGGGTCTTGAAAGTATTTCCTCTTTAGTGCCAAGCCTATGAGGCATGTCAGGGTTCAAGGGTCTGACTTAAAAGCCAGGTCTGTGGCCAGAAGATTTTTAAGTTCCTAACCTTCTACTATCATCATGAACCCACCCTCGCAATCCACTACTGAACAGTTGGCTGCCCTCAAGGGTCAACAGGAAGAACTCGTCTGGAAGGCAGTGTGGCAAGAGGAGGAAGTGTGATGGGAGGAGGAGGAGCAATGAACAGAGGCCACACAGGTGGAGGCAGTGCAGAAAGCAGAGGAGGAGGAGTGGAAGAAGGTGGTGGCTGCAAAGCATGCAGACAAGAAGAAGGCAGGGGATGAGGAGGGTGAGGTGGAAGAGAGCAGGTCATCTACTAAGAGAGCAAAGGGAAAGGTGTGGCCATGCAGCCCTATAAAAGGTGAGTAGTAGTATTCCCTCATTGTTAAACATAATGCTGACATTCCCTTCCTCTAGATATTCAAACCAAAGACTGGTGTGCTTCCAGATGGGCACCTGGTGTTAGACTAAAGCTCTTTGTTATTTGTCAAGCAGGATGGCTAGTCCAGACAAAAGTCATAGTCACTCGTAAGCAACTATGAGGATGACTTAGTTCATAGGTTAAGAGCATCGGAAAGCTAAGGTCAAGCTAGTTGACCTAGCCATTGTATTGTTATATTTATAGTGCAAGGAACAATAATAGCTACCATACTTGTAACTACAATAACATGAGAACTAAGCAAGCCTGAATACAGTAGTGTGGGATGAGGTGAATGATAGGATTGGTAAGGGTTCATTGCAAGACAATAGAGAGCTAGAAAACATAGGTCGAGACAATAACAGGTGAGTAACAATGCATGTATGAGTGAGACAATAACGTGAGAGAAAATAGAGTGTCCCCTCCAGAAGGACATGAGACCATAACACTGGGGCCAGGCATGCGAGCCCTGCACAAGAGCAAAGCACAAGTGTGAGGAAGTGGTGCAGGAGGGGCAGGAGGCCCTAAAGGAGAAAGAAGTGTTGGGGGGTAAGATGGTGGACCTTATGAGGGAGCTCATGGCAGTGGTAAAGGGCTTGAAGTGGGAGGTTAGAGACTTCAGATAGGAGCAGGGGGGTGCACAGAGGAGACAGAGGAGGAAGAGGAGGACAGGAGCTGGTTTGAGTGAGAGGTAGAAGAGGAGCTAACCAGGCTAGCTGAGGAGGCAGCAGGAGTCCTCCAGATGGAACCAGTAGAGGAGGTTGATGGGAGGTCTGGGGGCCCAGTCAGGGCCTGCCCAAAAATTATTTTTGTGTTTAGTTTTTCTTCTGTTAAATCAAAAATGCTTTGTTCAGTCTCATACTGAGTAAATTACATCTAGAGTGGTCCAGGTTTTTAGGTTTTTCAGGGTAGTGGGTGTGAAAGTCCACAACTAACTCCTGAGCATGATCAAGCTCCATGGCTGGGAGCCAAAAGTTTTCTTTATCAGTCCCCTGGTAACCTTCCCAATGGATGAAGTATAGTAACTTGCAATGATGATGGTGATGTTACTCAACCCGGAAACCCAAACAAAACCTACTAAATGGCTTCGGATAGTATAACACGAGTCAGAGGAAGGGTGCGAGTTGGTACTAAATATCACTGCTGAGACCAAAATGTTGTGTTTAGTGATGCAAAATAGTAAGGGTTGTGGAGAACAGTCTTTATAGGTGTATGAAGATGGCTGAAAGAGGTCGAAATAGGTTCGAAAAAGGTTCAAAGAGGTTCAAAGTCATGCAAAGTAGTCTGAATAAGTTCGAATAAGTTCGAGGTATATCGAAGAGAGGGTTTAATGAATGTGAGGTGTTTGTCGAATGGCAATAGGCGATGAATGATAAAACAAGAAGCAAATACGATAGTTTTGAAGAAGTTTGCAATATTTTGCAGAACTTAGAGATACGATGTGAACTAAGACTCAAGAGAATGATTCTTGAATCTGACAATAAGCAAGAGGGTAACTTGTCCTGTGTTCCCCATTGGTTGTCCTTCATTCTAACTAACTAATACAAGTCTATATACAATTTGAAGAAATAGTGCTAAAAAGGAAATAATAACAATTGTAGAACATGAGGCAATGTGCACAGCAAATAAAGGTATTGTAAAACATGAAACAAAATGAAAGATGATAATAAGTAAAACATAATCCCAAAACTGAGAAATATAAATTAAAACTTAAGTATGGTAATAGTTCTTGTTCTATTGCTTTAATATATCAATGAAACACAAAAATGCACTTATCGCATTCTAACTCTGTTGTAGTCTCTCCTCGTGTCTGGTAGTGCTCGACATGTGACAAATAGCTCACTCCAGTTGAGCATCATGTATAAAAAGTGTTTCAAGACAGTTAGTTATATAGTGGCCAATGTCGTTTGAAATACTGCGAAGTCATTCAAAGTGTTGCGAAATTGTTCAAAGTCATTCAAAGTGTTTCGAAGTCATCCGAAATAGTGCAAAATAGTGTGAAATAGATTTGAAGTCAAATTTGTGGCCTTTGTAGTGATTTGGAGTGCATGTCGTAATGTGTTGATACAAGTGGGATCTTAGGGTTAGGGTTAGGGAGGTGTATTCTACAACCTACAGAAGAGTGTATGCAAGAAGAGGACGACAGGCACTGGGGAAATCCTAGTGCATCCTGTTTCGCTTTTATAAGCTCTTCAGGTCCAATATTCTCGCGCTGTCATATTACTAACAGCATGACAAACGATGATGCCATTATGGTATCATATCGCATCGTCGCTTATAAACAGTGATCAGTAATCAGATTGATAAGACGCTTACCAAGGTCTATGACCAATCTTCCAAATATAGAACACTCTTAGTAAGAGGTCTAAATTTAGAAAGATAAGCAGATAAGAAAAATACTTATAAGCCAGGCTTATGTTGCTGTATCCCAAATAAACCCCACGTTGGGGTTAACCCCACGTTAGGGTTAGGACCCTTCTCACCATAGTCCGGCATCCCGACGCCGGTGGTTAGTACAAACCTTAGTTAGGGTCCGTGTTAGGGTTCCTAGTTAGGGTTCGGAGTTAGGGTTCGGGTTAGCTAAAGTATAATTAGTTATCCTACTGAGTTTTTAATACGATTAAGTATTAAGACTCACGGTTAGGGTTTAGGTTCACCACTTTAAGCTATAAAGTGATTCCCTAGGAATCGATGTTTGAAAAATTACTTCAAACAGCGTCCGTGAGACAACTGTTTATTTTGTCTGAAAGAACTATGTTACGTTAAAAGGTAGCAGCCCCTTACTAAGTCAGCATTAGATAGGGCGCTTACCCTACTAACGTCGACGCGTCAGAGCCCTGATACTTGGTTTGTGTGCCAGACTGCAATCTTCGCCAAGACGCTTGACTACTAGAACAGCTCGCCAGAAGCAGCGCACTTTTGCCAACATATCAAGACCGTCTCCCTCTTGGGGTAGCGTGTCCATACTAATACCATCTTTTCAGAGGTACCCTTTAACTTGGAACAGGTATCCAGGATCATTTTCGGAGATGTCGGAGGAGCTGCCTTCGTCCATATCTGAATTAATATCTGAATCTAAAGAATCCTTATCTAACACGGTGAGTACAGTCTTTTTCCAAAGACTGGTAAGATCAAATAGATTTCGCGTTCGTTTACGCGAAACTATTATTTTCCGATTAGTTAGGCCTACTGTGCGCACATCAGGGATTGGGCGGGGGCCAAGGGGAGTGGCAGCCTCGACGCAGTACGCCGGGTCCACATAACCAAGGTCGCCATAATCATCTGTAAAGGGCGCATAGGGGGTTCCCGGTCTGAGGGTTCCCACTTCCGCAGCGGCAAGCCAGCCGCGCCAGTAGCCTAGAACTGTATCACCAAGTTCTTTCGCATTAAAGTAGTTCCATGCTGTATTGAATTCGGATTTAAGTACTAATACGTCCTCGTGCTCACGTCTAGTATCAGCCAAACGGTTCTGCCAACGGGTAGTAATATTATTCTTAGTCCAATTCTTAATAAGGTTCGACGGGTATCCACGCACAATGTATAAAGCGCTCAGGCTTCGTATTGCATCTATATAGTGAGTATGTAAACTGCATAGGGTGGCTAACCGTGACATCTCACCTAAGTAGGTCCCTCGTTTAACATCGAGGGGGTGGTGGGATATCCATGGAATTCTCTCTTGATGGGAGCGCGCTTTCCGGTAAGGCATATGTTGCACACGATTATAAGAATCGCGATATATTGTCATATCCAAGAAGGGGAGGAAATTATCCGACGCGCCCCATTCAATCACACATCCATCAAACTTAACTGTACTTATGATTTGTACTGCTTCCTCTTTACTAGAAGCGTAAACAATACCAAAAATATCATCGATAAATCGTCCATAGAAGGGTATCTGTGGGTGACCAAGGATATTAAGTTTTCGTTCGAACCACCAACCAAAAAGGTTGGCTAAGTCCGGGGAGTCCGCAACTCCCATGGCCAGGCCATTACGTTGTTGATAAACAAGATCCTTGTAACGTGTGATCAGATTCTTATTTCCCGTATCTAGACATTGAAGAAAGATACGCATTTCAGTGCGTTCTTCGTCTGTTGTTGGGGTGCCGACATGTTCTTCGTACAGTTTGGCCGCTATATCTAAACATTGCTTAAGTGGAATATTAGGATAGAACGCAACAACATCGCCAGTGACTAGAAACCACTTGCGATTGATATCGAGATTGATCTGACTTAATTTTATCGCCAAGTCTTTGGTACCTTTCAGTATGGTTGGCGCCGATTCAACGATCGGTTTAAGCTTTTTACTAATGTATTTGGCAGCGGGGTTCTGTATTGCAGAGTGACACGGGATTATAGGTCGCATTTTTACGGGTTCCTTGTGTATTTTAGGTATCCCATAGAACACGGGTATCACATGTTTATCCCCTTTCACCGTAATACGGTGACGGAAAAATTTAGGTAATTGATCACCACTGTCAGACATGAGACGTTCACTCAAAAAGGCTACTAGTTCCATATCTTTACATTGTTTATTTAAAATTGCTTCTGCTGTAAGCGGGTGTAACGGTATATAATTGTTAACATCATTAAGTAATTCTAAACATTTTTCGTCGAGCCAGGTTCGCTCTGACACCGCTATTCCTAAGTTCTTATCAGTCATAGTAACGACATAATTGTTACTAATCAAGAACTTCTCAACACGGGAACGGTCAGGCTTGAGCGATTTAATTATCGGCCCTTCCTCTTCTATGGGGATTTTGGAAATTGTTTTTCGAACAAAGTTCCAGCCCGCTAAGATACCCGTTTCGAGATAAGGCGGTAAACGAGGTGGTTTCCCCTTTCGTTGATGGGGTACCTCGTAATCTGGGTCGTACGATTTTTCAGACTTAGGGTCTTCAAACGAGAAGAGTATTCTCCAACGTAAGCGTTCGACAAAGTCGAACCACGCTTCTTTAATTAAATTAGAGTTACGTGGACTGTGGAACATGTATTTCATTCCCACACTTAGGTCTAATTGTACGTCTAAAGGTAAGGTTACATTGGGTCCGCTATGCACGAGATTCTTATAGGAATTAGCCTGTATAATATTTACGGGCGTACTAAGAATGAGTGCTTGGACCGCATCTGGATATGGGATCGCTAGCAGCTGATCCGGAATGAGCATGGGATTGATAAACCAATTGTTATCTATCCAAACAAAATTACATTTGCGACTAACTATGTCGCCTTTGCTTTCCCCTTTCCTTTCTGTGATTTCTTCGTCTTCTGGGCGCCCTTGGTGGCGTCTGGAACCTTCCTCCCAGCTTTGGGAACGTAAGGGGTCGCTTTTGGGAGCGGACCCGGCTTGGAAATCTTCTTTGTCGTTGTCGATTTTTTCTTCTTGCCAGAACCGTCCTTTTTCTGGGACTGCAACAAGAGAATGAGTGCTGGTAGAGTAAGCATTAAGGTCGCTACTCACCGGCTTCGGCAACGTTTTGATACGAGCGGAGACTGCTTTATCGATCATTGACTGGATCGACGGGCCAGGCTTGGTAGCGTCAGCCATCTCCACATCCGCACTCTTTGCTAGGTCTTTCTTCTTCGAGATTTTGGTTGCCATGACCGCATCCCGAGCCTCCACGATAGCGATAACGCGGTAGGCGAAGACCACACAATCCTCCATGACTTGTTCGCCAAGGACGCGTGCAGACTCGTTCTCATCCCAACCTTGAAGGACCAATTCCCCTTGCGGGTTCTTGGCGAGACGCGGCAGCTTGGTAGCCGCCATGATCTCCGTCCGGCGTTTGTTAACACCGGGCGCCATCGACTGCAAGAGCCGTTCGGGGGTGAGAGATGCCTCCAGGAACCGAATATCGTCTTTCTTTGCCGCAATAGAATTGGCTAGGAGAGACTTCTGATATTCCTGGTGGGAAGACCGCAGTGCGGCAGCGTGAGCCGCCCCAGCAGGGTCCGCCGCAAAGTCCCGCGTAAGCTGGACTTCAGGCATCGAGCTCCTCAAGTGAGGAGGGATTGTCCCAGCAGCTTGATGCTGCAGCCACCGTGCAACAGTGGCCCGCGCGCCGAACAGCTTGGTAGCCGTTGCGGCGATGCCCAGAAGGGACTCGCGGAGGACGTGCGCATAGTCGTGGGGGACCATGGCGACGACCGCGTCAACGTTCAGGGCAGCCTGCAATCCAGCATGCCGCACCGAGCGAGACGTTTGGGGGTCGTTCTCGTTAGCTTAGGTTATCAGGAGAATGTTTTGAGATTGTAGGGTAGGGTGGAAAACTAGGGGACTAGGGGACTAGGGGACTAGGGGACTAGGGGACTAGGGGACTAGAGGACTAGGGGACTAGGGGACTAGGGGACTAGGGGACTAGGGGACTAGGGGACTAGGGGACCAGGGAGCAGGGGAGCAGGGGAGTAGGAGAGTGGAGGAAGGGAATAGGCAGAGTAGCAGGATGCACAGACAACAAAACTACTTGGGCATCCATAACTTCTGTGATGGCTTGTACAGCACATACCACATTGAGTACAAAATTTTATTCATGAGTGCGGAACATCCATGAAAAAATGTATGGTATCTACTTGTACTCACTACAAATTACTTGTGTGTTCCCAAGACTGTGTGAGTCCAGATGGTTGCCAGTCAAGGTCATTAAAGAGCAGATTTGTCTTCCTCGTAGATGAACAGGCAAGACATGAATCCTGCACGGAATTACTTTTATGCAGGAGAAATCCATGGTGTGGTTGCTGGTGGGCTGTGGCTGCCATTTGTCATAGATGAAGTAAACTAGAAGAGCCAAGACCAGGTTCGTCGTCCTCCTAGACAAACAGGCAAGACAAGAGTTGGGGGTGCAACGGCGTAGACGAATGAAGACCATGAGAATCAACTAGAAGAGCTGAAACCAGTTCGTCATCCTCATAGACGAACAGGCAAGACAACAGTTGGGGGTGCAACGGCGTAGACGAATGAAGACCATGAGAATCAACTAGAAGAGCTGAAACCAGTACATCGTCCTCGTAGACGAACAGGCAAGACAAGAGTTGGGGGTGCAACGGCGTAGACGAATGAAGACCATGAGAATCAACTAGAAGAGCCAAGACCAGGTTCGTCGTCCTCGTAGACGAACAGGCAAGACAAGAGTTGGGGGTGCAACGGCGTAGACGAATGAAGACCATGAGAATCAACTAGAAGAGCTGAAACCAGTACATCGTCCTCGTAGACGAACAGGCAAGACAAGAGTTGGGGGTGCAACCGCGTAGACGAATGAAGACCATGAGAATCAACTAGAAGAGCTGAAACCAGTTCGTCGTCCTCATAGACGAACAGGCAAGACAACAGTTGGGGGTGCAACCGCGTAGACGAATGAAGACCATGAGAATCAACTAGAAGAGCTGAAACCAGTTCGTCGTCCTCCTAGACGAACAGGCAAGACAAGAGTTGGGGGTGCAACAGCGTAGACGAATGAAGACCATGAGAATCAAGTAGAAGAGCTGAAACCAGTTCGTCGTCCTCCTAGACGAACAGGCAAGACAAGAGTTGGGGGTGCAACGGCGTAGACGAATGAAGACCATGAGAATCAACTAGAAGAGCCAAGACCAGGTTCGTCGTCCTCGTAGATGAACAGGCAAGACAAGAGTTGGGGGTGCAACGGCGTAGACGAATGAAGACCATGAGAATCAACTAGAAGAGCTGAAACCAGTTCGTCGTCCTCGTAGATGAACAGGCAAGACAAGAGTTGGGGGTGCAACCGCGTAGACGAATGAAGACCATGAGAATCAACTAGAAGAGCTGAAACCAGTTCGTCGTCCTCCTAGACGAACAGGCAAGACAAGAGTTGGGGGTGCAACGGCGTAGACGAATGAAGACCATGAGAATCAACTAGAAGAGCTGAAACCAGTTCGTCATCCTCATAGACGAACAGGCAAGACAACAGTTGGGGGTGCAACGGCGTAGACGAATGAAGACCATGAGAATCAACTAGAAGAGCTAAAACCAGTTGGTCGTCCTCGTAGACAAACAGGCAAGACAAGAGTTGGGGGTGCAACGGCGTAGACGAATAAAGACCCTGAGAATCAACTAGAAGAGCTGAAACCAGTACATCGTCCTCGTAGACGAACAGGCAAGACAAGAGTTGGATATGCAACGGCGTAGACGAATGAAGACCATGAGAATCAACTAGAAGAGCTGAAACCAGTTCGTCGTCCTCGTAGACAAACAGGCAAGACAAGAGTTGGGGGTGCAACGGCGTAGACGAATGAAGACCATGAGAATCAACTAGAAGAGCCAAGACCAGGTTCGTCGTCCTCGTAGACGAACAGGCAAGACAAGAGTTGGGGGTGCAACGGCGTAGACGAATGAAGACCATGAGAATCAACTAGAAGAGCTGAAACCAGTTCGTCGTCCTCGTAGATGAACAGGCAAGACAACAGTTGGGGGTGCAACGGCGTAGACGAATGAAGACCATGAGAATCAACTAGAAGAGCCAAGACCAGGTTCGTCGTCCTCGTAGACGAACAGGCAAGACAAGAGTTGGGGGTGCAACCGCGTAGACGAATGAAGACCATGAGAATCAACTAGAAGAGCTGAAACCAGTTCGTCGTCCTCATAGACGAACAGGCAAGACAAGAGTTGGGGGTGCAACCGCGTAGACGAATGAAGACCATGAGAATCAACTAGAAGAGCTAAAACCAGTTGGTCGTCCTCGTAGACAAACAGGCAAGACAAGAGTTGGGGGTGCAACGGCGTAGACGAATAAAGACCCTGAGAATCAACTAGAAGAGCTGAAACCAGTACATCGTCCTCGTAGACGAACAGGCAAGACAAGAGTTGGATATGCAACGGCGTAGACGAATGAAGACCATGAGAATCAACTAGAAGAGCTGAAACCAGTTCGTCGTCCTCGTAGACAAACAGGCAAGACAAGAGTTGGGGGTGCAACGGCGTAGACGAACCAAGACCATGAGAATCAACTAGAAGAGCTGAAACCAGTTCGTCGTCCTCGTAGACGAACAGGCAAGACAAGAGTTGCGCATGCAATGGCATAGATGAACCAAGACCATGAGAATCCATGTGTAGTTGCCATTCATTGTAGAGGAGCCAAGACCAGTTCGTCGTAGAAGAATCATGACTGTGAGAATCCGATTGTGGTTGCCATTCGTCATAGAAGAGCCAAGACCAGTTCATTGTAGAACAGTCATGACTGTGTGAGTTGCCATTCGTCATAGAAGATCCAAGACCATGACAGTCCAGGCATCAGACTTGTCATCCTCATAGACGAACAGGCAAGACAGGAGTCAGGCATGCAACAATGTAGACGAACCAAGACTGTGAGAATCCGCATGTAGTTGCCATTCGTTGTAGAAGAGCAAAGACCAGTTCGTCATTTGTCGTAGAAGAGTTGAGACCATGAGCAATCGGCCATTAGACTTAAGATGTTGAATCCACGCTGTGGTGGCCATTTGTTGTAGAAGAGTCAAGACCATGGGAATCCAGGGATCAGACTTGTCATCCTCATAGATGAACAGGCACGATGTCCAATCCACCATGTGGTGGCCATTTGTCATAGAAGAGTCAAGACCATGAGAACCTGGGGATCAGACTTGGATCAGACTTGTTGTCCTCATAGACAAACAGGCAAGATGTGAATCTACGCTGTGGTGGCCATTCGTTGTAGAAGAGTGATGACTGTGAATCTGGTTGTGGTTGCCATTCGTCGTAGAGGAGCGATGACTGAGTGAATCCGTGTGTGGTTGACATTCGTCGTAGTCTCGTAGAAAATCCGAGACAATGAGAATCCAGGCATTAGACCTGAGGCTCGTAGATGGGATCCTGCACGGAACTACTTCCATGCAGGATATATGTTGGTAGAGTGTTGGTGGTTGATGGTTCGCGTCGTCTACGCCGACATCACACAGCTAATTGGTGTACTGATCAATTATTCACAAGGTGTATTGACTCTGTTCGTCTATGACGACAGCACACTGTGCACTACTTAGTTATCCGCAAGCTGTGTAGATAAGTGCAAACCTGTACATAAATTGAGTTTGTACATTGACAATGACATCGTGGTAGCCGTTCCCTTGACTGCTGTAATAGAGCATGTAGACAGAGTGTAGAACTTGATGCGTTTGTGCCGAGCACGATGAGACGGCCAGAATACCTGCTTTCAATGAAAGAAATATTTGTAAACGGCAGGTAGCGCCCCCAGCACTACCCCCTGCAGTTGAAATACTCTACATACCTGATATCCAAGCCATGACACTTGCTAATCATGTTCATCGTCCCTACCCATCATCTTATCGTCCCTCTCCCCATCCAATGCCTTGGCTGCACCCTCAAAGTTTCGAGGATACAACCCTCCGCCGACTGAGCGCCTCACATCCCGTTTGGATGGGGAGGAGGGGTTTGCACGGTTGTAGCTGGGCATGGATTTGCCGTGTCGTTATACGTCATTACCAGTAGTTTAGAACCTAAAAAGTAAAGTAAAGAAATTAGTTAGTTAAGTAAAACAAGAATGGAAGAGGAAAAAATTACCGTGGGCCCAAACGACAAGTGTGTCATCTGGTTCATTTTGTTTGTTCGCGTCATTAACGGTAAGAAAGAGAGCCAGAAAGTGGCGTGCTGTGGGCGCTGTTCGATGACGACGAACAGAGGCAGGGTGTACCACATGGTGGATGTCAAAAGGACAGGTTTAAGGCCAGCCAGGTATATGGTCCAGAGTGGGGCAGAGCAAGGGGTGAGGCCATCGTCGACGAATACGTCGACGGTGACGTGACAGGCCACGTAGACGTGTGAGGCATCATCGTGGGCTCGTCTTGCATAATGGGGGCCCGGGGGGCATGGAATGGGAACTGGGGTGAGTGGGCAGTGAGCAGGGGGCGTCCTCAGGTGTAGAGGCAGCGCAGGGGGTGACGTGGCGGCGGTGGCATGCTCAGGTTGGACAACGGGGGCAGGGGGGTGATGACCGTGTCGTTTGGGTCATCTCATTAAGGCTTGTGGTGCTCCTGTTTTTGGTAGTTAGTAGCTGCTAAATGAAATCAGAAAGAAAAAAAGTAAACTTACATGTAGATTGGGCATGCTGCAGTGGTGGTGGATGGGGCCATAGAGACGTGGACGTAGACGGGGCTGGTCACATCAATGGTGCTAGAAATGGGGGTGATGACGTGGGTGGTTGACGGTGGGCTTGTGTAGATGGGGCAGTGGTGGGGAACACGCATCGCGTTGACATACGTGGTGTCGTGGTGAGCTCGTCCCACGTGAGGAGTGAGCAGGGGCAATGGCGGCAAGTAGGTGGCAACGAGGTGGAAACATGGGCGTGTGAAGTGAAGGGGGGTGTCGAAAGGTGTCGACAGCATCGTTAATGATGCGGGGGGTGGTGTAAGACATGGGTGGTGGCTAAACAGCACTTTCCCGGGGTGTCTGGGGCAAAGTGAGGAAGTGGGGCAGAGGGTAGTCCGTCATACACACCGTGGTATTTCCTCCATTTCCTCCTCTGTCAAATCGCCACCAAACAACTCTTCCTCCACGCGCTGAAAGAGATCCCGAGGCAACGGTTTGGTGTGTCTACAAAATATTAGGCTATTACGGATTAGCAGATATCATAGATAAGACTTGCCTTGCAATGACATCATCCACGGGCCTGCCTACACGTTCCATAGCAGCTCTAAATGAATAGTCCAGCCGTGGTGTTGGGGGAGCGCCGCGTCTGGTATGCAGACGTCCACTTGTGTTCATAACCTTGCAATGTTATCATCAATAGTTTGATTTTGGCAATTCCAATGTGCCCTAGCTAGTCCACCTATATGTTGCAAGCCAGAAGAAACTCTGAAGCTTTGCAATGGCGGACTAGGATCTATCGGTTGAGTCGCGGGCCAGAAGAATCTCTGAAGCTCCGCAACATAGATCAAGGCGTCGAGTGGGACTATTAGGTTGACCGGAAAAAAAAGAAAAGTACCTTGGGCATGATGAATGTGACACCGAATCCGTGGTTGAGGGGAAGGTTGTTCACTGGCAGTGAGAATGGCCGGGGGTTTAGAGTATCTTGCGTACGAGTCTTGGGTAGATCAATGGAGCTAACTCCAAAGGATCACGTCGTAGAGCAATTCCAGGAGCTAACTCCTTAGAATCGTGTTGTGTCGTGGTCCAAGAGTGAGCGGATGACAGATTGATCAGAAGTCAAACTGAAAATCACATGACCGTGCCAAAGGCCGAAGTTACAGGTTACAGGTTGCCGATCTGAGACGAAGTGTGAACGAAGAGACACGTGACCAAATCAACTTGTTTGGCACAGTTACTCAAACGCGTTAATTAGTGACCTCATGGCCTTTTAAGTGTGGTGAGTGTTCTTCCTCCGTTATCTCACATTAACTAAACGGTTTGCCGTGAAGTCCAAATCAACTTGGTTGGCATAGTTTTATCCAAACGCATTACTTAGTAGTACACGACCGCAACAGCCTTTTACTAACTGTGGTGAGTTTGATTCCTCCCCCGTTATATCACAGTAACTAATGGGTTTACCGTAAAGTCCTATCCTGCCCCCTCTGTTTGTGGATCAGGTTAGGTTCTTGCGGAGTCAGCTCCCTTGAATCTTTTCAAGAACTCTCTGCTTCACGTCTTGCCAGTGGTTTCATCCGGGGCTAGCTCCGTTGAAATCGTAAAGACGGACGTCAATAGGTCGTAGAATCATCCCGTTCCAGGCTCAAAATCAACCTCTATCGGTCCTGCCATGGCATCTGTCTTCCTCGTCCGCGACGAAGCCCGGAGCATTCCTGGGGGACCCCAGATTGTCGTGACTAATGTTTTTTATGATTGAGAATTTGGAATTTGGACATCCCCGACACTCACCACCCTCCGCCGACCCATTCCTCCATACGAAGGACAACATCGAGCATACATCCCTGTTCGCGTCCACGTAGATGTGCTGCCTGGAGTTATGAAATTAGATTTTCATTCAAGTAGTAGGTGACAAACGATGTGGAATGAATAGTTGAAAACTTTACATCAAAATCTAGTGATGACTCCCCTACTCATCGTCCTCCTCTGAGTCAATATACTCCACACCAACTGTTGTGAAGATAGGAGCTGCATGGCTCTTCAGGAGAATGCGAGGTGCAGCTCGATCCTTACCACCACGTCCCAAAGAACTTGGCCAGCGGGTAAATCCTGAGGCTGCAGATGTGGGCCACATTCTGTCTTGTTGTGCATCTGGGATCCAGCTCCACTCCCTCACCCGTTTCCAGATTTCTAAGCGTGACACCGAAATAACTGTAAAATTATTAGGGTCGTCAATAAAGGTCATCCACTGCCTGAAATAGGGTGAGCTTGGGTAATTCTGGACAGCATTCGTGGTCTTGTAGCCAGGCTCAGGAAAGAGCCATTTGAAGGCTCTTTGCCAATCAGCAGAGGATGAGTTCCTGTATGCAACGTCCGTGAAAATATCCGAAAGTGTCACATTTTTGTATATATCTTCTTTTCCTTCACGGCGTTGGACATTAGTGAGCTTGAGGTAAGAGGGATTTGTGATTCCCCGCGGGTTAGGCGCCTTGCCAGTAAGATCGATGACGAATTGACGCCAGAGCTGGGAAAGGAAGGTGTCGATTGTCGATTGTTCGTCCATAGGAGGTGGGGAGGAATGATCGTCTATATCCGAGCCATCATCCTGCGTAGGAGGGGGAAGTATATGACCCTGAGATTGTAGGTCGAATAGTGTTGGTTCCGGTGCACCAGTAAAATTTATGTATGTCGGCATCTTTGCTTTATTTGTAGGACGCTTACTACCCATCGCCTCTCGGGGTATAATGCCCGACTTCAGGTACATTGCCTGGACCTCGTCCAACGTCATGCCCTCGAACCAAAACTTGAATGCCGGTTCCGTAAGGACGGTTCCACCAATGCGCAGGCGAGGGACGACATCCCCAACCATTATTCGACGAAAGAAGATGCATCCGTAGGGTACATATGGTACCTGGCGATGACGACTGTTATCATGTTCTCCCTCTTCCTCCTCCTCCTCCTCTTCCTCCTGCTGCCAATCCGCCTGCCGGGATGTATTATATGCAAGGACATCGCGGTTCAAGTCCTGGGGCTCCGATAAAGGAAGGGCTGCATCCATGAGTTGTCTTGCTGCTGGTCCATCCTCAGGGCGAGCATGCAAGCCATTCAGCAACCACACGCATGCTGCGGTCAAAGTCAGCGCTTCAGGAAGGAGTCGAGCATGGGCTGCACCACTGGCTTGGTCGGAGAGAGTTTTACTGATTGCCAGTAACCTTGTCATGCGGAAAGACCTACAGGAATTCAGAAATTGATACATAGGATACCATGTTTAATGAATGACATACCACCATTCCTGACGTGTAAAAGAACATAGACAGTTCTTCAACACATCAGGGTCGAACTGCATAAGGACTTTGGTGGCAAATTTATATGGTACCCGGACCTCGAGACGTGCATTTGAAGAGTTAGCTGTACGCGCCTCTTCGTAAATACTATAGATGCCTTCGATGGTTTTCGTTGGCTGATTGACACCCATGGCCTCTTTGATGGTGATAAATTTTGCGTGGTGCCTGCCTTCAGGATTGGAGACAATTGACTTGTCGGTTGTGTAGGCCTGGATATAAACAGCCTCATACTCTCCTCGAGCACGGATGCCAGGAATGGCGCGAAAGCCACTAATGGCAGTAAGATGACTGACAGGATCACGGGAATATTTGGACGAATTTATATCGGAAATCCTCTCAGCATTCCGATCTGAAATGTGCAACGCCTGCTGCACAACCTCATGATGGGCCGCCGTAGTCCACTGAAGGCATTCCCCCTCTTCACTACTAATCTGAATGCCGACATCGATGTACCAGTCTCCAATGTCCGGGACTTCGCCAGTGAGCTGTGCCGCCTCAACAAAATCCTGAAGATAAAATTTCGCAGAATCTATGTCTACTTGATGGTAAGTGCTGTGTTTTGTGCCGCGGAGGGTATGCAAAACAAAGAAGTTGCGCGCCCAAGCAATGTCAGCTTCTGCAACGAAGGGGTTCCCATCCAGTTCTGTGCGTATGCGGTTGGCCAGAGGGTCAACGGCATTGCTTGGGATGAGCTTTGTGCCCCAGGAAAAGCCTCCTCTTGTCTTCCTTGCTCTAAACTGCTCGGTTAAATACTTCGCTGGCCACTCTGAGGCGATGCTTTCACCTAATAAAGCAGCGATGGCGGGACGAAAGCCATTTTCATACCAGAAAGCTCGCTCGCGTTCCGTCAAATGGTAAGGGTTTGATTGTTGGGAACGTTCCGGCGACCACAGTCCAGGGAAAAAGAGGTGTAAGTGGTGCCGCATCCCAAATGTGCCGAATTCAAAATTTGGAATCTTGTGGTAGTCGACTTGTTTCGTCTCCTGTAGCAAAAATACTTCAATAAAATATTCAATTGGAGTAGGACTTTAGAAACTCACACCTTGATAAGTAACAGGGTATTGGAGATGGATACTTGTCTTCAGAGCAAAAGTATCATGTGGAACAACGAATACAGAGATAGGGCAATGTACCATGACCTTGTCGGCAATGCCCAGAAGGGAATCATAGTCCCTGGAGATCAAAAGCGAATGGTTACCTTCAATGACATTCTGAATAGGATCGACAAAGGCCTGCTTTAAATGACCTTCATCATCGATGTATTCACCCGTGAGGACAAAGCGTAGGAAGTTGTCATCCGTTTCATCATTTTCGTGATAGCCATAAGCACGGTCAGTGAATTCGCGCAGACTGTGGGATACGACTGGGTGGTTGTTGAAGAGATTAGCCATAGGAGAGAGGGTTGATGTGGATAACTGTCAAGAAGTTAATTTTCGATGAGTGTCTTTGATTCTGAATGGCTCGAGGTACCATGAAGGGATGTAATGATGAAATAATAAGATCTAGGGTGATCAATACAATAATTTGCACTGTCACTCCAACTGCCTCGAGGTTGGGTAATGTGATGCGATTTTCGCATGAACAATGAGCCGTAGGTCTAATGTGCGTAAGCTGTGGAAGGATATGACAGATAGATGAATGGAGATCCAGGCATATGACATGCTGACGTATGGTGATTTCCATGAAAAACAAGGAGATAGCAGGGTCGCACAACATATCGAGGTTTGTCGAAGACATTTGTAGATGTTCGAGAGAAGCACATGGTGCTGGAGGAGAACTAGAAGTACCGTATAAGGAATCTTGAAGGTTAGGGCAATTGGGGATAGGCACCACTGCTAGGCAGCCACATCAGACTCATTCGTGTCGGAGATGCAACCAAGAAGGAATGAAAAATTGGCATTGATCTATGTAATAGATCTGTGTAATACGACTCTGAAAGTGTTGCCATAGTAAGTATCAATGCACTGTAGCCAGAGATGTTGGACGCTGTCATATGGGGGACTACTCCCCAACAGAGCTCGTTGTTTCCAACATCGATTCTACTGTCGACGAGGAAGACCTGCACAGTACTACTTCCATGCAGCGTACATCTTGATGAGTGGAGAAAGGGAGAGACACACGCAGTTAGCAGGGGTCCAGCTTGTTTTACATGAATTCTTGGGTGACTCCCGAATAACTTGCGCTTGAATAATGAGCCATCAGTTCAATGTGGGTACAGTTAGAAAAAAATTTAACAGACATAGATATAAGGGGCACACAACATGCTGAACGAGGTACAAGAATTCCGGTAAGTGAAAAGCAAAAAGTACGACATGCGGACACGGGTGAAGTTGATAGACTCCATCAGAGATAGCATGCAATCCAAGAGGTTTATGGATTGCTGGAGGCGAGCAGGAACCACCAGATTAAGAAATCTTGAAGGGGGAGACTCGAGAGGTTTGGGGTTAGCCCGCCACAGGGATGCAGGACAGGTTCATATTAGGGACTACTCCCGAATAGAACCCGTCGTTGCTGGAGCCAATGAGGAGTTGCATGGAACTACTTCTGTACAGCATGCATCTTCATGGGAGAGGAGAGAGAGCTATGCACTGTTCGTCGAGGATGAATGGACATGAGAGTCACGGCGTAAGTAATAGATCAATCAGAGTGGCTGTGTTCAATCGTGCGGCAATGGCAATCCTCTTGAACACAGCCACTCTGATTGATCTATTACTTACGCCGCGACTTGTTCAGCACATTGTGTGCCCCTTATATCTACGTCTGTCAATTTTTTTTCTAACTGTACCCACATTGAACTGACGGCTCATTATTCAAGCGCAAATTATTCAGGAGTCGCCCAAGAACTCATGTAAAACACGTTGGATTAGTGCAGCTCAACGCTAAATTAGTTATTCCTTTTGTTGTGCCTATTGCCTCATGGCTTGTTGAAGTAAATTCTATTGTAGGTTTATTCAGTATTTTTTTTTTCTCGTTAGTCACATGTCTAATAGGATATATGCAAGACTCCAAATTTTATCATGAAATACAAGCTCGCATCCTCGTCCCACTTTTGTTATGCCTAGTCACACTGCTGCTAGTGCTTTGATAAAACTTTACTCATTTGACAATGCTCCCTGGCAGTGGCCCGCCTGGCAGGAGCGCACCGGCATCCTCCATGGCCTCTTCCCGGACGATGACTCAAAATTGCCCAAAGGGTGGACTCGTAGGGACGCTATCGACGTCCAGTCGTACTTCCGAGCATATCATCTTCTCCCCTCAGAAGACAAGAAGCTTGCCTTTGCAGTGAAAGCGAAGGGCGCTTCGGCCTATCCTGGACGTGAGTTCTGGAACAGTTTCATCCTGAGAAAATGGGATTCATGGAACATTCATACCGCCGTCATCGAGGAGCTTAGGGAGTGGGATATCCATCCCCTCGATATCCTTATCTCGGAAAACAACATAGACGCACCCTGGCCTGCCGCCGATAGCTATCTTCCCATCATCATCGACTCTCTCGCGCTCAAGTTGTTCGGCGAAGAGGCGTTTCCGAATGGCAAACTCGTCTTGAGACCAGCACTGCGGGAAGCGTTTCGAATTATTCCACAGAGGTCCTGGAACACGATCCGCACCCAAGTCAACAGTATGAAGAACCGTCCAGCTGAGATTGAGGAAGCGGCCCTTGCCGCATTCAAAGGTAAGCCTAATCTGTTGTGCCCTTTATTTCGTTTGCCTCAACCAATCATAGATCTTGAGACTGGGAAGGTAACAAAGACGAAAGTCTCGCGTGCCATCTGCACCGTCGCCAAGTGGAAGGACACCTCCGAGCTCTTCCACACAGCCGAGAACATCAGGAAGGCCGAGGACATGCTTGCCGAGCTCCAGACAATCCTTGAGAGTTTGGGCGCGAAGATTGAGAAGCGAGTAGCTGCGAAAGGTAGCCTTGGTCTTCTTTTAATTTTCCTCTTTGACGAATTGCATGCATGCCCAGGTTCCTCCAAGGTAACCCCTGCCGCCCTTCAACACTTAGCCAGCGAAGAAGATGTGAGTGACGTGCTCAACCTCTACCATGAGTACTTCGACCAGGATCTTGAGGATGAAGAGCCACCGATATCTGATGCTCACCCTGAACAACAGAAGCTCAACGATTGTGGCGGCGATTTTGGCATGGAAGAAGAGGCAAAGATGACCCCTGCATCCTTGGCACTATCATTGGGGTACAGGACAGGCCTACCTCCATCGTTCAACATAGTCCGAGATCGATCTGGGTTAACCCCCTGGGACAAGCCTGATGTTTTCTCTAATGTAAATATCGATTCCCTGCCTGACAATCTTACAAAGTTGCGCCTTCACTGGCACCAGCTTGCTGGTAATCATTCCATTATACGATCCGTCCTTTCCAAGGTCCCAGACTCCTCGCGTGTCCTTGGAGTCCTTGTTGCGGACGAGGTTGGCCTAGGCAAAACAGCACAAGCAATTGCCGTGCTCGCGTTTTTCATGCAGGCTGTCTTCTTACAGCAGACCAAGAAAAAGCTCCCAAGAATCCTGGGTAAGAACTTCTTACCATCGAGATGACGTTGACCCGTGCACTAATCCCGACTTATTCCAGTGAATCAGCCTTATCTTGGAGACAAAGAGAAGATTCCGTCATTGCCGCATCTTATTGTTTGTCCCGGTACCCTCGTAGCACAGTGGGTGGGCGAAGTAAAGGTGTTTTTACAACCGAAATCCGTGGACATATTTGTCTACGACAGCCAAACTGACGGAGAAGACTTCTGGTCTTCCTCAGGACCCATGCATCACTCCAAACATCAACCACACAACAGAATTATTATCGCTTCCCATTCGGTGCGTTGACCGTTTACATGAACCTTTAGTCGAATTACTAACCAGCTGGCATTGAAGGTTTTGTTTAAAGAAATGAATTTAAACTTTCATTCGTCCAAGAAGAACACAAGAGACAATCGTCCTTGGGACTTGCCAACTGCCATCGGATCCCTTGAGCACACCCTCTTCGGCCACTCCTTTCTTACAATCACCATCGACGAAGCACACCACATGCGGAACCCTGGCAAAAAGCATCTTAGCGCCTTGAAACTCCTCGAGCGGGCAACGGTACGGCTCATTATGACCGCCACTCCTCTCCACACATCTTCAAAGGTAAGTCAACGGTGTCACTACTTTGCCTTATAATGCTCAACATCGTTTCTTCTAGGATATTGCATCCATGGGGCGTCTTGTCGGCAAACCCCACTTCTTCACAGAGGCCGCATGGTTACAGGAGAAGGATGATGCTGCTGCGGTTCGAAGAGCAAAGAAGCTTGACGATGATCGAGAGACTCAGCTTGCTGAGCGAGTCCAGGCTGTGAAGCGTCTGCAGGGCCATCTCACTGGCCAGTTCCTCCGGAGGACGACGGACAGCTTCGATTATAAGGCCAATCCACTGCTTCCACTACCCCCATATAAAGAGATCTTGGGCATCGTAACGTTAACAGAAAGAGAGATGGGCATTATTAAGACTCGAGCCGAAAGTGCCAAAGTAGCGTAAGTATAACACCATCTGCTTTCTCCCTTCATTTCTAACATGGCACACAGTCTTGAATCGGCCAGTAACCTGCCGAAGATTCAGACGAAAGTAAGTTGCGGCAAATGCCATATGGTCCAGTCTGACGAGCGCCGTGTAGAAGTTTTATCTGGAGTATCGTACAGCCGTCGGGTATGCCAAGGAAGACTCTACCGCAATGTGGCCATCTTTCAAGACGCTCGAGGAATGGGCGCCGGTCAAGAGTACAAAAATGGACGTCTGTGCAAAAGTTTGTGCCCATTACCTGACCCATGACAAGGTGGACGACATGTCCTTTGTGGATGGGCAGCCTGTTTTCCCGAAGATCACGGTTACTCCGGGACCACCGCTACAAAAGACGCGCCGAATCATCATCTTTCAGGAGTTTTCCTCAATGGCACAGCTACTACAAAATGTGCGTATCTCCATGTTATCCTTCGTTTCTTTCATGTCTGACGCTATCTATTGAGGTTCTCCGCCTACACGGAGTTGAGAGCTATGCCATCAATGGCAAGATGTCCTTTGAAAAGCGCGACAAGATTATTAGGGAGTTCCATGACTCCAAGAACCCCATCAGAGTCCTGATCTTCTCTAGCATCGGATCTGCCGGGCTTAACCTTTCGGTGTCCGATACCGTTATATTCTTCGTGAGCTTTGCCATTCCCCATTTTGCCTGAACATGCTATATTGTAAATCCATAGGACCAACCATGGTCCGCTCAAGACGAGAGGCAAATACGCGGACGTGCCCACAGACAGCCCCAGAAGAATATCGTGACAGTGATTTATCTGCTTGCAAATGACTCAGCTGATCTCCTCATGAATGGCGTGGCGCGAGACAAACGCGATCAGTTCGACGCCTTTGTTGGTAAGGAACTTTGTGATGGTTCGTCCCCTCATTTGTCGTTATAGCCTTACAGATTCAAACTGAATTTGCAGAATTGGAACAACTCCTAAAGGGCTGCATTCCCGACCTCCATGAAGACAAGAAGCCCGACCTTTCTTCCACAAATCGGAAAAAGATCAAGAAGCCGATCGTCATCAACGTCATTGACGAAACACCGGGCATCAGCGAGCCAGATGCCTCCGTGCTCCCATCAGACCCCGATACTTCTATACTCCCATCGGATTGTGGTACCTCTGCATTCCCATCAGAAGTAGAGGCAGGTACTTCAGATGGAGACGAGTTTAGTGACGCCGTAAGCTCAAATATATTGGACGGCCTTCCACATGAAGGTAAACCTTACGTGCTATATAGGGAGGATTAATACTGATCTACTCCTTATACAGAGGACATGGAATTGGACAAGGTGGAGAAGCCAACGCTAAAAAGATACAACACCGGCCGCTGGAGGTCACCGGCAATTGCCAGTGATGCGCCAAGCTCGAACACGTCGGACGGCCTTCCACTTGAAGGTAAACCTTATGTGCTATATAGGGAGGGTATATTTTGATTTGTTCCTTATGCAGAGGACGTGGAATTGGACAAGACGGAGAAGCCAACGAAAAGAATACGGTCACCCCCGATCGTCATGGAAGAAGAAGGTAATGCCCTTTGTCCGTTCCAGGCTATACACTATTCACAATATTGCTATAGATAACTTTGCTCTAACTGCTCTCGTCGCTTACGGAAGCTCCCCGTTAAAATCTGACCAAGACAGCCCTCCACAAAAACGTTCGCGACAAGGAACGATTGGGGCTGAAGGCAGAGCGCAAATATTGGCTGAACACGTCCAGCTGAAGAAGCAGCACGCTACTCGTAAGTCTTCTACAGTATAACTCCAATGAATGAAACAAGCTTATGTTTTATACAGCGTCTTTGACTGGCATGGAAAAGGAAATGAGTGGGGAGAAGGACGCCATATCAAAGTCAGCTGGTGAGTCTTTCAATTGAGGTCAAAATGATGCAGAAGAATAAAACCACACATTATTATAGGCCTCCCACATGCCTCATCAAGTCTCGTTGCAGAGAAAAATGGCAGTGGGACCTCAGGGACCTCATCAAACACTTTATCGCGACAATTCCTCCTGCCACCACAAAAACCAAGTAAGTCAGAGTCGGGTAATTTTACGTTTTCTTCTAACGTGGTGCTAGCGTCGAGAAACTCTGGTGTTTCAAACACGTCAATGTCCGAGAAGATCAGGACAAACCCTTTCGCCAAAAAATCCACGACTACAGAAACAAATCTCCAGACACCCGTGGCCAACCCAAAGGCCAACCCAAATCCGTTTGCCCGCCCGCCCATGCAGCAAGGGATTCCCAGTCGTCAGCCAGGACGATTGGATAGTGTTTCTGTGCCACCAAAGTCTGCTCTGAAGGGTAAGTGCGGAAAGAAGTCAAAGCTGTGAGCTTAGGGACTGTAAACTTTCCATCTGATATTGTGTACTGGAAGTCATTGATTTACTTGTATGTCTGTATATAGTTGTTAACGCGTTATGTCTTTAAGTCCATTTATACAAGTGAGATAGATGGTGGGCGGTTTCATCCTTATCTTCACTACAATGACCCCTGCAAGACCACACGCCATTTAAATTTAGACACCAGATCTGATCGCCAGTGTCGGTTTGTCGACGATGACGATGAATGGCATATTGCTGACATTCTCCCACCCTCTCCATAACCCATGGAATGTATCCATTCAGCATTTCAGAGTCATCTTTTCAGCTAACTTCTGGACCAGGCGGGATCCGGCCCCGACATTCATACACCTGGAACCACGTCACCTGAACTTTTTCTTTTGAATTGGCCTGGAAAAATTATAAATTCATTACAGAGAGGAGGTTAGGTCACACACACCGTGGTATTTCCTCCATTTCCTCCTCTGTCAAATCGCCACCAAACAACTCTTCCTCCACGCGCTGAAAGAGATCCCGAGGCAACGGTTTGGTGTGTCTACAAAATATTAGGCTATTACGGATTAGCAGATATCATAGATAAGACTTGCCTTGCAATGACATCATCCACGGGCCTGCCTACACGTTCCATAGCAGCTCTAAATGAATAGTCCAGCCGTGGTGTTGGGGGAGCGCCGCGTCTGGTATGCAGACGTCCACTTGTGTTCGTAACCTTGCAATGTTATCATCAATAGTTTGATTTTGGCAATTCCAATGTGCCCTAGCTAGTCCACCTATATGTTGCAAGCCAGAAGAAACTCTGAAGCTTTGCAACGGCGGACTAGGATCTATCGGTTGAGTCGCGGGCCAGAAGAATCTCTGAAGCTCCGCAACATAGATCAAGGCGTCGAGTGGGAGTATTAGGTTGACCGAAAAAAAAGAAAAGTACCTTGGGCATGATGAATGTGACACCGAATCCGTGGTTGAGGGGAAGGTTGTTCACTGGCAGTGAGAATGGCCGGGGGTTTAGAGTATCTTGCGTACGAGTCTTGGGTAGATCAATGGAGCTAACTCCAAAGGATCACGTCGTAGAGCAATTCCAGGAGCTAACTCCTTAGAATCGCGTTGTGTCGTGGTCCAAGAGTGAGCGGATGACAGATTGATCAGAAGTCAAACTGAAAATCACATGACCGTGCCAAAGGCCGAAGTTACAGGTTACAGGTTGCCGATCTGAAGGGATAAAGAAAGGACTACAAACAGGGGAGTACGACGAACAACAGAAGCGTGAAACCATGCTATGGTGGCGATTTGTCATAGAAGTGCCAAGGCCACCAGAATCTGGGGATTAGACTTGTTATCCTCATAGACAAACAGGCACAAGGTCAAATCTACACTGTGGTGGCCATTCATCGTAAAAGAGTCAAGAACTTGAGAATATGGGAGTTAGACTTGTCGTCCTCATAGACGAACAGGCAACATGTGAATCTACACTGTGGTGGCCATTGATCGTAGAAGAGCTATGACTGTGAATCCGGGTGGGGGTGCCATTCGTCATAGAAGAGCTATGACTGTAAAATCCAGGTGTGGTTGGTTGACATTCATCGTAGTCTCATAGAAGAGCTATGACTGTGAATACAGGTATGGTTGTCATTATTCGTCATAGAAGAGCAATGACTGTGTGACTCGGGGTGTCCTCATAGACGAACAGGCAAGAGGTGAATCCACGCTGTGGTGGCCATTCGTCGTAGAAGAGCTATGACTGTGAATCCCGGTGTGGTTGCTATTCGTCATAGAAGACCAATGACTGTGTGACTCGAGGTGTCCTCATAGATGAACAGACAACATGTGAATCCACGCTGTGGTGGCCATTCGTCGTAGAAGAGCTATGATTGTGAATCCCGGTGTGGTTGCCATTCGTCATAGAAGAGTGATGACTGTGAGACTCGGGGTGTCCTCATAGACAAACAGGCAAGAGGTGAATCCACGCTGTGGTGGCTAATCGTCGTAGAAGAGCTATGACTGTGAATCCGGGTGTGCTTGTCATTCGTCATAGACGATTCAGGCACAAGACGAGGTTTAAGGAATGTGTGTGAATGAGCAACCGGCCACTGGCATGGTATGACGGAGGAGACTGAATAGTCTGTGAAAAGGCCAACCCTTGATGAAGAGACAGAACAGTTCTGGTTTCGACAGCCTGGCGGTCTCCGCTACACTGGCAACCCATAGTAGCTGGCCATTGATCCCACCCGTGGCGTTGGAGATGCACGATACGAGGAGCTGGCTCCGTAGTATCGTATCTCGCCTTTGAGATCCTCGATTCATGCCAGGAGCTGACTCCGTAGCATGAAGCGATCAGTGAAACAAGTAGAGACGAGGTGTGAACGAAGAGACACGTGACCAAATCAACTTGTTTGGCACAGTTACTCAAACGCGTTAATTAGTGACCTCATGGCCTTTTAAGTGTGGTGAGTGTTCTTCCTCCGTTATCTCACATTAACTAAACAGTTTGCCGTACAGTCCAAATCAACTT